>CM037840.1:11764414-12164414 GCA_021234535.1 Stichopus chloronotus | reverse complement strand
TTGTTAATATTGTCACAGCAATTAGGGAGTGAAAAGGAAGTACTTATTCAGGAGTAAATCCAACTAGCCTCTCGACTGGGAAAGAACAGTAAAAAAAAAATAAAAGAGTAAAAAACTTAAAAACTTACTGCGTAAAAACAACATTGAAAAGGGGTGAATATTAAATTATTCAAATTTATTCTCAACCGGTAACGGTCATTTGTCGTATGGCGAGGCAAAATAAGATATGTAAGTTCACATGTATCCATCACATAAATCGGTAATAAATATTCATACAATGGTGGCATTGTGACGTTTATCGTAAATTGCATATTCATTAACTGGAAGATCCGTCTACATCAAATTAGAAATGAAAACATGCTTGTTTTGCTAATCATCACTGCATAAAATATATATCTAAAGGAGATATAACATAAAACTATATAAGCATATAAAAATAAATATAACTATAAATACGTATGTACATATATATTTATTTTACTTATTAAAAATGAAGGATCCACATGTACCTGTGGGTAACTGAGGGTGCGCACCTACGACTTGCAATTATACCACATTAGAAGAAAGTTGAGTTGACAGCTCTGATTTTACCGTAAAACTGATAGAACGTAACGCTCTTTACATTTGACGTAAATACAGTATTTACACGTAAATGATTAAATAAGTTTGAAAGAAACTCCTCTAATGTTGACCAATTTCTTCTGTCTTAGTTGTTGCTATCCCCGGCTTAACATTTCAGAAGACTTAAAATCCTCCTACGTCTTGGTAAATGAGGTAGCTTCGATACCTAACAGCGGCTGCCTCCAACTTGAAGAAACACAAACACCGGGCCCGACGTTTACTTCAAACGTCGCAAACCATCTATCTCTTTACGATCACCCCGTTGTTTAACACTTATTAGCAAATTACGAGTCGTCGTTCCAGAAAAAAAGGGAAATAAATTAAACTGTTAAGTTGCAAATTTTAAATCAAGTGCATTTATTTATTAAGTCCCACAATTAACTCATTTACTCAATAATTCTGTGCAGAGCATGAGCAAATTTTCCATCCATCTTGTGCTCGTAAATGGCTCGTATAAAACGCAGACAATCTTGGACAAAACTCCTCGGGACACCCTCTTCATGCAGGGGGGGGGGGGGAAGCACGCTGATAGGTTGCGGACATTTTTAAGGAGTTGTGGATTCCCCTTCGTAATGATAGGGATGACTTTGGCCACTTTCAAAGCATCATCATATCTACCTGCAGGTTAGACACAATATTAAGGAGGCAGCATAGTAGTAACACAATAACATGCGAGGTGTATTTTCAAGCTTTTGGAAGCTATTGTCATACACCTCATCGAGCGTTGAAAGGCCGAAAAATAATTGATTTACCTGACTACGACTATCCTGTGGCAGGGCAGAAAACCTCCCAGTCCTCTTATCTTGTATGCGCCTTACAGAAATGTCAAGCCTTACGAAAGATATGTCACTGTGTGACATTGGCGTTGCTACCTTTACATCAGCGTGTTGTATCTTCATCTGAACAACGGCTCCCTGATATTATATTTAACAAGTCTCCTTTCTGAAAATAATGACAAATGCAATTCGAAAATCCATCTTTACTTTAAAAATTGTATTAAATTAGACTGAGTGTTTCTTTTGTCTTCTAAACATCTGACTGTAAAACTACCCTTCAAATTTTAATCCTAACAGTAGATACAACTCAAAGTCTTTGTAGAATGTCGACTCCCAAACAGTTAAAGTATAATGGTATGAAAAAATGTGTAATTATTTGAAATTGACAACACGAAATTCATACATACATAACAAGTGAGATGAACTGAAACAGTGCACCTGATGTTTAACATTATTTGTATGGATAAATATGTTCATGCATATGTATTACACAAGTGGGATGCATTGAAACAGTTCCCTTAATGTTTGATGATATTTGTGGGAATAAATATGGCTGACATTGATGAATTGCCGTTTGCATGTTTCATTTTGTAAAATCGTTGAAGCGGCCAAATAGGGGAAGTTAATTCTATTGGTGATTTATCATACAAATATATTAGACTGATATGTATCGCGAATTTCTCATATCTTTACCCTCTGGTTGGTTCCGTTCATCTATGAGTGAACCGTCCGAGAGCGTCCTTAACGAACCGATGTGGTTCCGCCTCGGTTAATCGACAAAAACATTAAATCCGAAAAGCAAATTACGGCCTTGGTGAAAAAAAAAAACAAGAAAGGGAAACGTGTATACCCTGAAACTAAGTAGACAGGAACTTTCACCCTTTAATATCAAGGGCGGAATAAACACGGTATATATATTTATATATAAATAGGATTCCCATGGATACGGTTAAGTCTAGTCGACCCCAAGTTTTTGTACGGTGCTTGTCGATCTGCCTAATTGTGAGTGTGTTATAGCTTTGTGACGTATTTCAGAAAACATGGTCAGATTTATCCTCACCGTTCTTGCCGTGGCTCTGGGAGTAGCTATTGTCGTTCCCACGTTGGCGCTTGGTAAGTCTTGTCAGTTTCTCTTATTTTTTTTTTCTTGTTCACTTGCTTTGTTAATTATCCTTCTCTTTCTTTGTAATACCAGATGTATAATACATTTGTACGTTCTTATTGTATATACCCTCCCAAGTAAGAAGGTATATTCTTGATAAAGTACTCCCCCGGATTAGCCAACATCGCACTTAAATGCATGTTTGCCTGTATGTTTTGCCTGTATGCTATCGCTGGATGCACTCGGGCTGCACCGATGGTGCATTATCCTACGAATAATACACAGTTTAGTGTCGATTAACCCTCAATTAATGTACAGTCCAAAGTTGATTAACTTAGTTCCCCTACACATACAAAAAGAGATCATGATGAAAAAAAGGTGAAAACGAAAGAAAATTTGACTTTGCAAATACACCGCATTTTATTGAAAAGGTAAACAAGATTAACATGTCAACAATTTTCGTTCATGACAGGCAAAGTACTACCATTGTTTTGTATAAGATAGCAGAAGGCAAAACACTGTCGATATATGTTTCTATTGAAATCATCCACAGGTGATTTAACTTTAAAATTGATAGAGTTTTATCGGTAGGATAATGCACGATCACTTAGGTGGAATGGGCTAATCGGAGATGATGATTCTTCCGAAATATGTATGAACTGAGGGCAATGCACTCTCTTGGGATTGCCGCGCTATCGCTGGCCACACTCGGGCTGCGCGTGGCTTGCGTTTATGGGTACTTTCACAAAGCGCGCCTCGATGGTGATACCTCATTGCATATTAGTGTTTGCATATTAGTGTCAGACGTTTGCAGCTTTCGCACCGGGGACGATCAAAGCAAACCGTCTCGAGCGTCTTCTAGCGTCCAGCTCCGTCTAATGCTGGCTCATAACTCAATAGTTTGTCGTTCTTTTCCCAAGTATATTTTATCTATTGTAAGGAGATTTCACCCGTACAATTTGTTGCCCATGATAACACATGAACTTTTACTTTAATAGATCGCTCAAACGTTTCAAAACATGAGCAGATAAGGGTGTAAGCCCTTTCTAAAATAACAGCTATTGACAAAAAACATAGAAAGGGCCGCTTAAGAACGTGATACAGTCGTTCCAGGAACCGTACAATTAAAACATCTGTCAAGGAAAACGCCTCAAAGCGTACTAGAGCTAGTGACGCCCTAAATACATTCGCTCCATATATTGCTAACATCTATTAATCTATAACCACTTAGAGATTATCAAAACCAACAAGACACAGAATAAATACACTGTGACAAGTCCAGACAAGTCCATAAAGCGACTGCTATACTTCGCATTGGCTCGTAAAAAGTGAAATTAAACGTTCCAATTGGCGTGATCGTAATTACTCATCTCTAAATTAACTGGATTGGCGGAATTTGCTCATTGGAGTGAAACTAGAGTCCAAAGTGAACCAATATTGTTGACACTTGTGTCTAGGGAACACCGAGGGTACAAATGAAATCAGTCGAGGGGTGATTTGAAGTGGTAGCGATGTAAACCGACATAGTAGCGATGTAAAATGAATAAGCAGCTATTTAAAATGAAGTAGTAGCGATGTAAACTGAAGTATAAGCGATTTAGACTCAACTATCAGAGATGTAGACGGGTGAGACCGTGGCTCAGAATGTTAGTATAGGCTATCGTTACCTTTCATATCGTGTATTCAATAGGATACTTAGGCTGTCAGATCAAAGGAAAGAAGTCCTTTTTCTAAGCATCGCTTTGATTGGCCAGCGCCTTCTTTTAGAAACGATGAATTGATTCGTCTTAATTACATTCTGTGTCACCGTCGTAGTGAGACTAAACTAGTAGCATACAAAATCACGCCACAACAAAATCGCTTTCCGATATGGCGTTCCATATCTGGTGAAGCAAGACGTTTGAAACACCTTTCGGTGGCTTCACGAGACCACCAAAAATTACCGTTGAGGACCTTCTATCAGCCAGAGATCAGTGGCTTGTGTTCCGTGGTAAAATGAAAAACCACTCAGTGCGCAAACTCTCGAGCAATATAGACGATCGAAAAAACCAGCTCTTGAAACACTTTTGTTGTGAAAGCACCTTTATCGTTACACGCTGTGTTTCTTCCCTTCCAAGGACTGCCCCGTCGCAGGGACACACTCCCACCTTCTATACACCGAGTCATTGAAATCTCGTTACAATGTGCTACTTCACCAGCGGGCTGCGTGGGAGAGAAGAGTGACGTCATACTTTGAGCCCTCAGTATTCAATACAAGCATTCACCTATGTGTTGCAGGCAATGAAAAAGCTTTAAATTTGTAAACAGTCTTGTCACCTTTTACACAGTGCTGGCTTAAGACAGTAGTGTTCATATTTGAGCCACACTGGCCAAGGGATGTACAGTACGTGTTGTGTACCGGCACTCTATTAGCCTCACACTGTCCAAGGGATATACGTGTTATGTCCCCGCACTGTGTTGGCCTCACAATAGCCAAGGAATGTACGGTGTGCTCCTGCGGGCGCTACCTTAGCTGATCGCAGTTGCTGACAAGAGCAAGATAGTCGGACTTCCGTTCTGTCTCACTCGCAGCTCGAAACTAGTGTATAGCTGCCAGAAAATTCCTTCGCTGCGAGACCAATTAGAATCAATCGCTATAGTTCGCAAGATGTAGCAGGAACTGTAAGAATAGTGGTATATTCGGATAAAGTATTGAGCGTAGGCAAAACACTTCATGAGAGGCAGACGGGAGAATAATCTGAAAGACTTGTGGCAAGTCTAGTTGTCCTAACACGCCTATTTCGTACGATGATTTTAGTAGTACGACAATATTGACCCCATCTGGCGTTATGAAAAGTGCCTGTTGAAAGAAAGGATTGCTGTAGGCTGCCGGCGCGAAACAACAAATACTTCCATTCTGCAGGGTGGTCTTTAACAACTCTTTGCTTTTACAATACGCCGCTATTGTCTAGAGACCACGATCGGACGCGCTAGGACTGATTTTGGTGAGTTAAGGCGCAATTGGGTGAATTGCGCTAGCGGACTGAGCTCCGTGTTGTTGAGTAGAATGTATGGTCATCACTGCCCCCCCCCCCTCCTCAAAGGTTTAGATATGCCATTACAATTTATTGATTTGTGTTCATTTTAAAACAGATGGCGACTATAGCAATAGCGGAAGCTATAGCTATAGTTTCAGCTATGACATATTCCAAATGAGACCATGCGCCTACAACGGTACATTTAGAATGCACGGAGAGAAATGGAGCCCCTTACCTTGTGCGACTTGCACCTGTAAGAACCTTAACAGTGTATGCACGATTAAAACATGTCCAATCTGCTACGGGACGTATACGGAACCAAAGGACGAAGATCAGTGCTGTGGGAAATGCAAGGGTAGAAGTGAACGTAAGTATCAGTAAATATACAGTGGTACGAAAATTTTACATTTTACGAAAGTAATTAGTGCCGTGAAAAAAAGGCATTATCTGACAACTGCAGATTGCTGTAATCTGTACCAGAATATTAATATTTTCTCATTACATCTTAATAATCTGTAATTAATAATCTTAGCAAGGCTTCAATTACGATGAAAAAATATGTCTTCAGACTGTGGTAGAAGTACAGAACAAAAAAATATAAAATACAAAGGAGAAAAGGAAAGAGCGTTGTCAACATTTTGGAGACAAGCTGACATCACTCTTTCCGTGTTGCTGATATAGTTCTTTACATTTTTGTTCTGTAAATCTACAGAATTTTTTTAAGTTTACAGATGAATATAATGTGTAATTACTTACTAATATTCGGTACTAGGTAATTACTAATCTATAATGTGTAATCACAGATGAATATTTCTGCCATGACATTAAAGGGACTCGTAACATATATTTTAACCCTTCGTGGCCCCTTACCTTACCAAATCTGTTGCATTTGGTGTGTAATCATACCATCATGGAGGAGATTGTCGGGAATGGGGGTCTCTTTACCATAAATTTTGCATTGTTGTCCCCTCCCCACCCCCTTCATTTCACTACATAGTCATACATTCAACATTTTTCTTCTTTTTTGTTTTTTTTTTTGGCTCTTTCTTCCTCCAAATCGGGTATAAGCATATCTCCTCCACAGATTTATGCTATTTATTGTTCATGTAATGCTGTTTGCTCGAAGGTTATCAATGTCTACCTGAACTCTAAAGGTAAACATTGATGACCTTCAACCATCTTTAAAACCTTCTTTAAAAAAAAACCTTTCTTGACCTTCTTTAAAAACGAACTAAAATTTTGCAAAGTCTAAATTTGATACCATACCATGTTTGCTTTCAAAACTGTTTTAAATACTAAGCAACTCAGAGGAACGATCTGTGTTTTTTAAGTGTGATAAAACAAAACCTTGGGTTATCCAATTTCCAAATGATGCAAATAATTAGTGGTTCACTGAAAATAGCTGCTGGTGAGATGGGGGCGAAAAAGGTACGTTAGGAGAGTCAAAATGTGCGGAGCTGTTTCTCCGGTTAACAACAATCAAAGATGTAAATTGAGTAAAGAAGAAAGAGAAGTGAGCAATAATTCGTCCGACTAAATCACTAGAAAGAAGTAAAATATTATCCAATATTAAGTTCTATGCTTCAAGTTTTTTTTCTTTTCTTTTGTACAACAAAAGCATCGAAGTCCTGCTACTGGAGAGGAAAAACGTACGAGAGCGGGGAATCGTTCGCTTTAAACGATTGCACGGACTGCCAGTGCTACAACGGGAAGTCACGATGCATCGTCCGTTCCTGTTTACCAGCCAACTGCGAGGGCGCTTCCACGAAGGATGGAGCATGCTGTGAGACCTGTCCAGTCGAAGGAGAGGAATGAGACATGTACGGGTAATACGTTGACTCACTGACTTTACACACGGAGTATATGTACGTACAGGCCCGTATATGCAGCTTTTTCAGTGGGGGGGGGGGTGGTCCACTTTACTACAAGTGGAACATTTTCCAGATAACAATGACCAACAACTTAAAAACTATTTATATATGTTGCTAACGTATAGCCTACTATCATAGGCTGAGCGGAACTCCAGATCTTGTGGGGGGGGGGGAGGGGGGTTCGTCCGAACCTGATGTATACTAACATAGCATTCGAAAAACAAATTTGGGTCAAGCAGGGGGAAAAAACAAAGCCAAAACGGAAATGACATGACCATTGAAGGCCGAATCCTCAAATAAACACACCAGCACTTTTGGAAGCGTGAATGATTTGGTGCCTGGTAAAAGTCAAAATTTCCCTGATTTTTCTGCGTCCAACCTGTTCACATGGTTTTCTCTGTATGTGCTTACCCAACACTACTGGATACTTAGCGTGATCGAAAAGGAAACTTTATCCTAAACTGGGCACTGTAAACACCGCAGCATTACTTCGAGATCAACTACTAATGCTATGTTTTTGGCTTTTCGTATGCGTGCAATTTATATTTTATTTTTTCTTAACGAAAAAGACGTTTTACCCTTTCCATGCCCATAAAATGACTGCAATTCGTGAAAATCTACAATTTTTGCACAACAGAGAATGGACTACACTTACACACCAAGCAGAACACTTGTCCAGAATACATACTAATCATAACTCTTGAGTCGCATACCGTGTCAGATGCTATACAGTTAAGTCGGCTATGAAATCCCCTACAGGTGAAGAGCGGTGGCTCTTAACCTGAGGGTGAGGTAATTTTGGTATCTCGTGCAGGCTGCTAGCCGAATTCTATGGAGTAGCCCTGTAAAATTATTCATGCAGTCCGATGATGTGACACTGCCAAGCAGAAATAGCCAGCCTCTTCGAATCAATGGACTGTGAAGAGAAAGGTCAGTTAGAAAGGAAAGAAAATAAAGGATAAATGGAATTTAACTTTATTTTTCTTTCTTTGTCTCATAATGTGTCATTTTCTTTTGTTTCTTTTGTTTTGTTTTGTATAGACTAGACCAAGAGGCTGTGGAAGAAGCTCTATAGGACCCGATAAAACGAAGACGATGATGAATATATGACACCACTATGAGAAAATTGGACAAGATTTGTAATTTGCTAATGAAATCACTGCTTGATTAAAAAAAAAAACCATAAAAAAATGTTCATTGATATATTTGTGCAGTGGATTGTTCATATTATTACTACTAGTATCATTATTATCATTTGGTCATAAAACGTAGCTGTTAAAATTTGTCTCGTGAGGAGTAACTTTATTTTCGTATTTATTTAATAAAAGTGGAACGCCATCGATGTTCATATCGACCGGAAGAAATTTGCAACAGGAGTAGGATAAAGGGGAGATTCATCAAGTCAAGAGGTTGCTCTGAACAGAAAATGGAAAACAAAGAAAATCCACCGACGTACAGAGTTTTTCTGAGTAACTGCTCGAATATTGTTCATTTTATGAAGATTTGTTCATATCGTTTTCCTCTTTTTTTTTCTTATGTTTTCTTTTTTGTTGACATGTTTTCTCTGAGTGAAGATGAATATTCACGTAATGATACCCACGTTTTGTTTGTTGCAAATATATTCCTATATATCCTAGTTGTGGTTATAGTGACCGAAACAAGGGCCATACATCACCCAATCTTCGGTATACACCTAGGGAGAATCGCTAATAGTATAAGTATGGTATAGAATGCATGTGGAGTAACAAGTTTCATGCTTTCAGCATTCTCGGGACAATGGATATTGGATATGATAAGAAATACCTACAATCCTCGACAGAAATGATGGGATACTTGTACCCAATCAGTTTTGTCTGCATTTACTACAAAACCTTGACATGGTTTAATTTATTAAGATCACGTACAAACAAGTATGTAGAAATAAATCCCAGAAATAAAAAGTACATACATGTACTCCTTTTGTTGATAGTCTAAATTCAAACTAATTTAACTCGAAAATCCTCAGACCTAAGAGACTCCTATTCTCATGCACTTTATCTAGATATGAGCAAATTTTTCTCGAAATTTTGCTTTTGAGATGTCGCTTAGAACTGAGACTGTCCTAGGAGAAGGGATTTAGGAAGAACAACGAATTTGTTGGAGTGTTGTACGTTTATGTAGAAGTGTCCCATCATTTTGGTCATATCGATGTACATAGAAATAGACATAATTATTTGGCGGTGCATTCCTTTCCCCCTACTTTTTCTTTCTTTCCTTTTTTTCTTTCTCTGTTATTTGTGTTTTCAATAATTTAGTTAACGTCGAAGAGTTCTTAGCCGTGTCTATCCTCCGTAAGGATTAGAGCCCAAGACAATAGCAAAGTTATTCAAGAAATCAAAACTCCATTGGTAGCATTTTCGTTATTCTCTAAAGTCCTCTCACCATTTTTTTCTTTCAACTTTGTCAGTCCTAAGCCCACTAGCTGCAATTCTGGAGGGCCTCAGGTGACATAATTTTGCAATTTCAAATGAGCTGCAGTGGCACGGAAAGTGATAAGTCGCGGTTTTAGTATTAACTGAATTCATGTTGGAGAAACAGGAAGATTTTCGTTTATGGGAAGTAGACTCATGGTGATAAATTTAGATACTATGATGAACAACGAAATGCAGAAGGAACGCGAAGGAGAGAATAAAATATGAAAGTTATTTTCCGGAAGGGAGGGACATGCGATGATCATTTTGCCTGTACATGCGATCAAAAGAAACAACGAATCTTGTCTTGGGATTTGGTGGTGAATTTTGATGAATTCCATTCATTCATACGAAAATCAAACTGTGACAGACAAGCTTCAATCGAGGCCACGGTTTTTCTGAACGTTTGAACGTCAACTAACTCCGGCTAAAGCTAATAGACCCGTCGCAATGAGGAGAGACCTCAATTGCAAGTCAACTAACCCACTTCTGGCCTCGAACCCGGGCCGCTCCATCAAGGCGCTCTCTCGATTGCTTTTGAGGAGCTGAGGGAGGAATTGTGACACAGATCCTAGGCCATATGCACCACTACCGTAACGAAGCCATTAAGGGCGTAAAAATATGCATACGCGAACGCACTGACGCTTACCTTGCCATCTCGACGCTTCTTAAATGACCGTCCACACGCAAATCTCCGTCTGGTACGTTGCCGTAGCTCGGTTTGGCCACTGCGTCTGTCTGATCTTTACTCTGACAAACAAAATAATACTTGATAGTCAAGGGAATCGAAAAGTCGAAAAGTCCACATTATCAGCGCATCTGCGCGCATGCAATGCATTAAGCGAATGGGCAAAATCATAGCCATATATAGATACGTGCCGTCTGGCATTTTGTGACGTCACAAGTGAGCAAAATAGGTGCAGGTGGTACCAGTTGCGCTAAGTACGAACGATTGTGCGTACACGTACACAGCGTGCAGAGTGCGGAAACATAAACACTACTTGTGCAGAACCTAAGCATATATTGCTGTGATAAAATTGCTGAATAGCCAAAGGAACCCCCCCCCCCCCTCCCCTATCTCATTTTAATAGATTTCAATTTAAAAATTGATATGCCATGCTATTAACGAGTAACCGTAGTGTAGTCGGAGTTAAGCATGTAAAGTATATGCAAACTTAGACTGTGCCAGGTATACCGCCGTAACATGAACGACGTAGCGTTAGTAAGATTTGTACGTAGCTTGCCTATGTCATCGTCACTATACTCACATAGGCCTAGGCTTTATTAGCTTATGTGAGCGCATCTTGTAAAGCAACTATCATGTAAAGCCAGGTTAGATTTAATAAGCTGGAAATAGGCCATTTTGATTCCAAAGTTTCTTCCCACTTCTATACGCTGTATCACGTTTTACATTTGGTATCATTTCACATCTCCCTGCCAACACCCTGAAGTTCCTTTCATGGATCGAAAGATCAGTTGCAGGAAGGAATATGACAGAGGGACAAATGTTGCTCAGTAGGGGCCTAAGCCTATACTAACGTTGTGAACCTTGAGACAGACGCGGTTCTAGGGACGTTATCGTTGGGGCAGGGAAGGGGTAATTCATAATTTCATGTATTACAACCTGAGAAGAGCCACCAGCGCACCAAGAATTTGTTGCCACCCACCAACACACACGTCAGTCAATTTGAAGGACATGCTTTCAAACCTTTCCTTAGCATGGTGATGGTATAAACCCAACATCACAAGTTTTCCCAGATATACTCTTATACTCAGGTTGGCATTACGAGTCTGCTCCTATGATACCAGCAAGCATATTTTTTTTATCTTCCATGATGAAAGGAAAAATTGTGTCTCGACAAATTTCACCTGTGTGCCACATTTGAAAATCAGAGACACACCATTGGATTAACTAAAACATAAGTTTCAATTCTGAAGTTTTGATTTGTAAAGTTAAAACCTGGACTTGAAACCCAAGCAAATGCCAAAGTAATCACAGTCAGTCTCAAAAACTGTCATGAAATTATTCTCATATTCGTAAAAGCGTCTCTTCCCCTAACACTTTTTGTTGGAGTGAATTCCTTTCCTTTTTACTTTTTAGTCCACTCATCTTTTTCCCATTGCTCGTTTCAGGAGATCCAGCACTGTAACTCTGTAAGGAGCCGCCAGTTTGAATGCAGTCCCTCCGGTTTGTTCACGGAGGTGGACTTCTGGCATCGTGGGAGAAAGGGTGTGTGTGTAGGGGGGTCGAGCATTTAGCTTTTGTTTTAAGTCTCACTGGTCGCTTACGTCATTTTAGTTGTTTCCTCAAACTTGCAGGTATGATGTGCGTGAATATTTCTTTATCAAGTTATGCGGGAGCTACGAGTTAAAAATTATAAATTATTTAATGTTCACAAATTGCTGATCTTCAAGCCATAAGATAATATGCGTCAACAATGTAACTTTTTCGAGTGGATCTATACAGAGGTAAATCTGTTCAATATTAATTCAAATTAAAATTTGACTCCATTTCACGGTGACGTGTGCCACGTTACCACAGCAGTGTTCTCCACAGATTTCAAGTGACTGGGGGGGGGGGGGGGCAACACATAGGGAGTGTCCCTTTCCTAACCTCGATAAATTTTTGAAAAATCAATGAGACGCTGATTGATGGAAAATGGTGCCACTTAAAGTAGGATGTGCTGTTTGAAGGAATAAAAATAGCCTTTACGGTTAATCTTCTATCATTTTCTGTCATTTGATATCAATGTGGATAATAACATGACATGCCAGGTTTTCTTTCATTAAAAATTTCATTAATTAGATTGTTAATTACGGTAGAAAGAAGAGCGATTTAGTTTTTTCGGGTAAAAAGTTAGCGGAACTGGACCCTGTGGTAAGTGTGCGGCACTTCCATGTGAACACTGCTACAACGAAGCGCCTACGCAAAAGCATTTCCTTTAGAAATTATTCTGTACGTGGACAAGTATACCTGTACAGGAATTTTTATAACTTTCTGCAACGATAGGAAGTATAAGGAGTCCTTTGGTGTACTTTGGAAAATGCAAGAATAACAGCACATCCTGCTTTAAGGGGGGCAGGGTTCTTTTCCGCCATTTAAAGGATCAGTAACTATATTTGTAATTTGTTTTCCTTCAGAGAGCGAGCAGATCTTTTGGAGACGATGGGACTTTTTTTGTACGGGGGGAGGGGGGAAATGTCCGTTCTTCTAAGGCCCCTTGTGGAGACCACAGCAACAAAATGAACTTCAGCAGCATATTCAAGTATACAGCAAGATCGATATGTAACATTACTATGACGAGACTTTCAGTTTACATATACAAACGCTCTGCAGCAGTCGCCACTTGCTGTTCGAATACCATTTCAAGGTCATTCGTGACCGATTATTGTGGACGATTTAATTTTTACCAACAAAGCATCAAACCAAAAGAGAAAAAAAAGTATACATGCAGCATGGACAAATATCGCAATTTCAAGTTCAATGTTGTTAAGTGCAGTTCAGTAGGTAGAAGGCAGGTACGAGGGTGACCCTCGTGCATCACTTGCATTAACCCCGATCGTGCATTATCCTACAGTTAACACACGGTCCAGCGTTGATTAACCTTTACCGTCGAGGAGGGCGCTGCACTATATCACTATGACGTCGCATGCAAGAGGGTCTATTAATAGGCCTAATACACCCACTTGCATTGACATTACAAAACAAGAAACAAGGGCTCCCATATCCTGGGGATATATATATGAACAATACATATGACTAACCTTGGAGCCTGTATATTGAGAGGCAGAGCAGCGACGTGCACGTCTTAATTTAGTAGCTTATCCTTCTTCAATTTATCGCCGTGACGTCACAAGGGGTGCAATGGAGGATGCAATGCAAGGGGTCTATAAAAATTAATAATCAACTGTTGTTATGACGCCATACTGGATGGAATCAGTTTTTCATGTAACAAGTACCAGGCCGTACTGTTTCAGTAACACTGCGTGGTGGTCATTAGAATATTTTCATATTTTTTACTATATAACCGGTCAGAGAATGCAAATAGTCCTACACTGCGTAGTCGTAGGCTGTACAAGTCGGAAAGGCAAGAAGCCCTGGTTGACGTTCGACATACTTTCTGCAACTGAAGAAGCAGAAGTGTTGGTAGTACGAAGGAGTACATCACCGTACGGTACGGTACGGCGTGCACGTATGCAAGCACGTTGTGTTGTTTTCCATCCAATGAGATGTTTCGACGTGGAACGTGACGTCACGCAAAACCTCTATAGACTCCCTTACATTGCAGTTACATAACAACAAAATGGGCGCCTCCTTGAGGGAAACAAACGAACAGTACACATATTGCAACACGAGGCGCGTGTAGATCGAATGGCAGAGACGCCGCGCATGCATACGCACACGTGTTAAATTTAGTAGCTTAGCCTCAAGGCGCGCGCTTCACTGTTACATTGTAAGGTTATATGCACGGGTGAGGAGGGGGGGGGGGGAGTATTTCAGACCTACGCGTTATCAATACATCATGCCCAACTTGACAACCGCAGAAATATGATGCGTGATAAAGAGTGCGCCTTTTGATAGGCTTTCTTCAGTCTCTTTTTGTGATCCAATAAAACATGTTTACAGTAGCTATACGCACCCCCTTTTAATCTACTACTGTGATGTAACAAACACTGCTACGGAATGCACGTTACCTGACGAGATGCACGTTATGCGAGTTCTAGGCCTAACACAAATCTAGTAATCGTTAGAGACAACAACAGATAAGATGGGGTCTGGTGTCAGTTCGACAAACGGGCATGCGCAACTTGCTGCCCAATCTGTTAAACGTTTCTCTCAGATAAAAAATGGCCCAATATCTACGACAGAAACCCCGGTGGTTCCGATCTGTCCAGAGGAACATTACATTGATGAGGAGACCAAGAGCTTCGAGAAACACTTGGAAGACCTATTCGGCCGTAAGGTAGCAGCAGAGTCCGAAACGAGCAAACGTTGTTCAAACAGTTCAGACACCCAGTCGGAAGACTCGAATTTAGATCTGGTCGTGCTACTGTCTACCGAAGACATCCGCAGTAACCAGAGGGGGCTGTCCTCCTCGATTCCAGACTTCGACGACCCCGTCATTGACCAACTAAACGTCTTAACCAATGATATCGACGATGCACTGACAGGTCATGATGACGTCATGAAAGAAATAAGAGGTCTCTCTTTGATCAGTACCGTCCAGCCGAGTACAGGAACTATAGAGGGTCCCGTCGGAGGATTGAGAATGAAAGGGAGCACGATAGAACCACTTCCGGGCGTTATCCCCATCAGAGTAAACTGGGCCGACCCAGAAAATATTTTGAGGTGGGTAGTCGAATACGGTAAATACTTATACGCTCTGTTGCTAATTTTACACGGTTTATCAATGCACCGCAACAGAATTGAGCATGTGGCCCATGATAGTATCAAAAAATGAAGTTTATACTTAAGTTTCAAAGAAGGGCTATTTTTTTCTATTTCTTTAAGTTTACACAATCATACAGAATACATATAACATAAACTGGTGTAAGGTGGAAAATTTAAATGTAAAAGACTCTCAGAGAGGAAATAAATATGCAAATTATACATATAAAAATACAAAGGAGCTATGTTAACACTCTAACAGACATTCCTCTTGCTCCGATAAACGTCAGTTCGTGTAGACCGTGTCTCCCCCCTCCCCCCATCACTCTCTTAAAGGGTCACATGAGCCGCATACAGACATCTACACCTTAAAAGGCTGAAGCCCTTTAGTGTGATTACCGATCAGAGGTCGCGGGCGGTAGTTCAAACACTATTCGTATCATTAATTTAGAATATTGGCTCAGTCGATTACGTAATTTCTTCATTGTGGATAAGTACTGAAATCACGTGAATGACTTTATTGGCAAGGATTTATTTTCTCGTATGGTGTTTCTGAAGAATAAGGTAAGTTATAACATATATAAACAGGTAAATTCAGACTCCACCTAATACATATTCATCACTTCTTGGGATACTTGATACAGTTGAGTGAATACTATCCGTAAAATAACCCAGTGGTAACGTGAGTTTCCGCTGACGATCCGATGGCCTATGTTTTCATCACAGCACCACTAGCAAGCCCTCTCTTCTAATTCTCCAGGGTGTTTTCATCACGATTCCAAAATTATGGCAAATTTTACTGTATTAGGAAAGAACTCTCGTTGTTCATGAACAATAAAGAGCCCCCTGTACACATTCACACGTTTTTTTTTTTTGTTTTTTTGTTTTACTTTTTTTCAGATGGAAAATACGGTAGCTCTCACAGAACATTATTTAATTACTACCTTTTGTAAACGGAGGAATACGTTGGTGCCCAATATATTTTCCGATTTGCAAAACATCGACAAATGAAATTTGCTGCATTTCCAGTGATCCGACGTTTACCGAAAGCTGTAAACGTCTGCCTGATCACAAGTCCGAGCTAACATTGGTCAATCCTTAAAAATAGTCAGAAAATAAGCATAGTACGGAAGCGTATTGCTGTCACCTAAGATTTTTTTTCAACTTTTCGAACGTTCGAAAAACTTTTCGTACGTTCGAAAAACTTTTCGTACGTTCGAAAAGGTTTGGACAATGGAGCTATCACTCCCTGTATGTCTGCTACGGGTCTCTCCATGATCCAGTGCCCATATTCCACGGAGTCGCAAGTCCTGGCATTCATCACATGCATAAGTGAACCCGGGGACTGACACTGTCTAGTTCGCAAGCAAGATATATATACAAGATCAGTATACGTCTGTATTACCCTTGGTGTACTAATAACCTATAACTGCAAGGTATTATCAAATCATGAAAGATTATGTTACTGTTTCTTAAACAGTTTTTCGTACGTTCGAAAAGATTTTCGTACTTGTGAAAAGTTTTTCGATCGTTCGAAAAGTTTTTCGAACGTCCAAAAAAATGAAAAAAAAAATCTTAGGTGACAGCAATACACTTCCGTAGCATAGGGCCTTATCATTAAAATAAAAAAAATACCATAAGAATGGTACTGATAAATAAATTGTAAGAATGCAAAGTAGCTCACTCACCTCTCCTCAAAAAAAGGCAATTGCTCGTTATGCTGTAAAACTTGCCGGTATATATGGTGTTCTAGCGGATCCGTGCACGAACATTAAAGGCTGTAATGCATTACCCCAGACAGTTTGAATTCTCCCAACCACCTACCTCTAGTCCCTCCTTCAGCCTGTCTTACATTCCTCCACATGTGTAATCAAAACAATGGATCCCTGTGTACGCTGTGTAATACGAGCTGCTCTGCATCTTTCGAATTTGCTGGCAATCTAAGAGTACTGTAACTTAGAACCAGTTGAGAACTTTCCCTTCAGGGAGGTAAAAATGTAGCTTAGGGTGATGCAATACGGCCTTTAAGGAATGAACCATTCAACAAGACGTAATATGAACTGGTGAACAACACAGGTAATACATGGAAGTACTACCTAGTACTTCCATGGGTAATATGACTGTTGGTTCGCGTGTTGCGCTAGTAGAGAGGTGTACTAATATAGTCGAAGTTAAAACAACACCGTGTGAATATCTTTGAATAGAAGACAAAACCGCCGACGGGTAAGTGTCGTCTGGATTTGGTAACTTACTAAGTGGGAGGGACTAATGGTTTACAACGTATATAGAACGTGAAGTCCGTTTAAAAAAAGTTCTCCACCGTCGTTTTTCATGTCACTGAAAAGATACAAACATTTTTCTACTCAATCTACCCTGAAGTTAAGAAAAAAAAATTCTCACAAATTACGAAAAAGAATTATTTTAGAAAATATTCGAAGTACAAGTCCGACAAATCTAGTTTGTTCACTGCAGTCGATAATCTGCTGTAGTGTGTGGCGTGGGTTATACAGCACAGGTTTGATATCTCATGTTAGGTGATGACACCTCAGTTATACCAAAGAGGTGCGTAAATCAAAGTTTCAAAGCACTGTTCTGAGGGAATTGTTTACGGATTAGTTGACTTAAATGATGTTGCTTTGTGAACGACATTTAACTGACACAGTCTAATAAAGGAAAGAAATCATTCCTTCAAGCTTTAGCCAGCTATACGAAGCTTATCTTCCCTCCTGGCATTGGGTTTTAAATTATTAACAGTAATTAAAGTGTCTGACGTATAGTCCACTCGGTAAGAGCTCCGTGGTTTCACAAGCTAAAAGTACTTTACTGAATGTAGATATTTATGAGCCGTTGATAATTACATGAGCGCAGAAATGAAGAGTTTATTGGTCTTAGCACCCTAACCAGAAGCACGGGAAGTGGAAAAAAGGGGGAACAACGTAGGTCTACTTCACACATTTTCGGGCTCTTACTAAACCCCGACGGTCCAAGTGGTATTTCACAAATAAATTAGCTTCTAGACTCATGATTGTTTTCCTGGGCTGATAGAACGGTCAAAAAACTTTCTATGTCACTTAAAATTTTCAGGCTGGAAGGACAATTTCTTTAAACTTAGAAATATTTATAGAGTTCTAAGTTGTGTAATAAGCACAGTATCGACAAAAAAATCAGGTCTTCATTGATCAAATGCATACTGATTTTTGCAAAAAAAAATGTTTGATGTTTATTATGGCGGGAGGGTTAATGATCTACTTTAAAGACAACAGAGTCTAATATCTGAATTATAGTAAATACTCATGACTTTCAACTACATCTAGCCTAAGGAGAATTTTTTTCTTATTATTATTTCTAGATAAATAACTTCGATAAATGAAAGTTCCTGTGTCTTCAACAATTGGAATCCATGACTGTATATACTCCAGATCTAAATAAAAGAAGCTGATTCAAAAAAAAAGAAAAACTCGAGGAAAGAGAGTTGATGACGTCACGAATCGTCACATAGAGACCTTATAAATGTTAATGCACAACTGAAAGGAAAATGATAAGATTCTTATACATCAATTCATATAATTATCATTTTGGAATGCTGGTGAGTACAAGGTGATACAGTTAACAAAATTCAGATATTCCCCTCCTGAAGGATGTCAATCGATGTAATTAATTTAGAAATAATGCACTGTGAATGAAAACGTATTCTTGCTTTACCTTTACTTCCGGAATATGTAAGGTATGTATATTTCCCGCATGAAAGTCTATGACCTATTGTAAACTCATTGAACATTGGTATAGAATCATAGCTCGTTTTGGTTACAGTTCGTTTAGACTCAAAAAGAGTGACACATCACCTCTGATATCATTGCAAACCAGTCATTTCCAACGTACAGGTCTCTGAGAACTGATGTTATAAAAATCTGAAGTTGTGATGGATGAACATTTTAAATAATTTTAACAAATTCAGACCTTTTGCATTAAGGTAATTAGTAGATCGCAGGTCTGTGATCTACCAGCATATTTTTCAGTCGCATCAATTTCCTTCGACAGCTTTCATCGATATGCCTACAGGGGGGTGGGGGACTGCACCATGAGATTTTAATAGTGAGCAAAGCATGAACCAGGTCAGGGCAGGCCTGGGGGTGTTCCCTTCCCCCCCCCCCCCTCCTTTGGAGAGTAGCTTGGAACGTAATCCGTGCGACATTTTGCATTTTTCAAGCTACATTCTCTCCTCTCAAGAGAAAGGAGTAAATGACAAAGGATAAAAGTGGAGCTAGTCTTTGGACTGATAATTGACGTGGTTTAAATGACAGCCACCCTTTTGAAAAAAAAAATATTGGCATGTAATTTAGTGCAATATATTACATCTTCCTCAACTGAGGGTCGTTGGGGGGGGGGGTTGCAATCAGTTGGCGTTACTTTCAAGGCCACTAAGATCGTAAACTCTTGTTTAATACTAATAGGACAAAATGCGGATTGTCTTCAGCAGGCTGCAACGTTGCCTGTAACAGCTCTTCGTAGGGTTATAGGTCTATATACCCTACACAACGTATACTGTAAGTTGAATAAAAAGTTGTATGTCTTTATTTCGGGTGTTCTTTGTTTCAATTTATGCATGTTAAGAAAATTGAAAAAAAAAAACTGTCAGAAAATTGACAGGCACTAAGCTTGTAGCTCTTTGTTTCGTTTTTTTTTTTTTTCTACTTGATCACACCTTAGGCAAGAGAGGCTTCTCCACAAGACATTTGAAGCTAGGATGAAATCACTTCATGACATGAAACTCAAAGAAGACCGAAAATCATTGGTAAGTACAATTAATAACACGATTACGATACCGAGCGAATGTATAAGGTACTTTATGTTTTTGCAGACCCACGTCACTCAAGTGATTGTAAGAGAACTCTCTTGGTTTTTGTTTTCATATATTGCTGTTTGTGTTGTTGATTGTTTGCTCATAGGCTAAAAGAATCACCGTAATTGGTAGAAATCTTTTTCTTTTTCTTCATTTCTTTTTGGTTTGGTATGTGGGGTTCGAGTTCCGTCAGAAGTCTTTCATGTCAAACTGCTATTCGTTTATATTAAGACATATCCTACTCTAGGAAAAATGTTAAAACATCTTGACGGAGCGATCTGATCTGAAAACTATAAAGTCGAGTCGTCGGACGTTGAAATGAGAACTGCAGCAGCAGAATAAGTTTCGAAAATGTCTCGTAAAATAGTTTATGTTTTCTTTTCATGACAAGAATAAAACGATGAGTTGCAAGGTACTGACTGTTTCTGGAGACCAAGTCACCCACCCTCGGGCAAATTCTTTTGAGTAAGTTTATGCTCAATATGTAAACTGTTAAAGTAGAACGTGCTCCATTTTAATCCTCCGTTTTTCTCTTCTGTTTAATACCGACATAGAATAATAAAAAAAAAACATGCCACGTCTTTTGCAGAAAAATTTTGAGAACATTTTCACAAATTAAGAGAGGTAACTACGGTGCAAAAGAAAATTTATGTTTTAATTATTTCATTTATTTACTTCTGCTAAAATGGGACCGGGTTGTGTGGTAAATGCAAGGGACGTCTGTGCGAAGAACCACAACGAAACGTGTATGCGAAAGTAGTCGGATAAGGCAGTTTTTATAGATTTTTACAACTGTAAGAAGTAGCCAGTCTTTTGGTGTACGATTGAGGGCGCATGAATAGCAGTACATTCTATTTTAACTGCGCACCCTGCTGCGTTCCTGTAGTCTAACACTAACCGCATATACTCACTCTAAAACGAGTATAAAATAAAATGAATGGTGAAAACGCAAGTAGATTTAAGGAAATTATTAAAGGAAATCGATGTATCATCGCATCTGTATATAATTCTGTGATCTACGCAAACGTACAGATCAGTGTTGAGCAACTGAAACATGTTACATGAAACCCACTGACCTGCTGACAGGCAGTAAACTATACAAGCAACACTCCTATTGATATCTACATGTGATGAGACCACATGACAAAAGTAACATATTCTCATTTTAGGTACTGGGGGAAAATTATCCTTGTTTCTGGAAAACAGCTACTATGAACTGTGCCCTTGAACGTCAGTTTCATACCTGGCATAGGCGTTTAGAATGCGGTCGGTGTTTTTTTTTTTTTTTGAGAGAGAGAGAGAGAGCGAGTGTATAGTGTGTAGGATTTGAACGAATAGGGACTTAACAGTTTATGGAAGATTAAACTTGCTTGAGATCAAAGTTACTTTTGGTGAGAGGTGTTTAACTGGTAGAAATTACTTTTTAAGTCTTGATGACGGTACAATAAACATAAAGAAAGTACAATGTAGGACCAACTTGTGAAACCATACTTAAATCTAACCACAATGCGAAACAAAAATGTGATATTGAAGATCACTACAGGCAACCAGAAACAACTCCAGAAAAGTCGTTAGCCATGGTCATTACGCACAGTCAATTAACTCTACAGAGAAATTTAAAAGGTAGCAACTTTGGGGTTTTGTATTAGGCATATAATGTTGTACAATACGTGTAAATTTCAAAACAATGTCACAAACAGTTTTCTGAATACTGGGGAAAAACCTTTACATCCAACAGTGGAGGATCTCTCAGACTGTTTGAGTAACAAGACAGACATAAAAACAGTAATTACTCTCAAGTAATGTACTACATACTATTCAGATGTATTTCTTCGTTAAATCTATAACTACTTTATTAATCTTCAAAATTCATATTTTTTCATAAATTTGATGTTTTTTTATAATATTTATTCGAGTCATGATGTAAAATACGCCGACAAAGACTTCTCTGCAAATTACGTCTTCCTCAGATCGTTACCAAAACCCATTTTTACTACTCGCCCTGATTACACGGAAGAAGAAATCGCATTGATGAGAACTATCGAAAACGAATATGGCATTTAAAATTTGGAAGATATGGAGAGTCGGACATCTGTTACAGTCTACAACTGTCAAAATGAAGAATTTTGAACTCTCATATTTCGATCTGGTTTTGTTTTGTACATGTATATATGTCTACTCGGGTTATAAGTGTCAATACAATGTACGCAAACCACCTAACTCGTTGTTTAGCTGTACGTAGCCTACGCTTCTTTGCTCAATTTATTAAGAAACATTAATTGAAAAGTATTTGTTTACAGCACATAAGAACTGCATGCAAGAAAATGTTTGTAATTTTTTGAAGACATTTTGAAGGTGATTGAGCTTCTTACTAATATTTCAAATGACGTTAGTCACTCCGTGATAATTGTTTGCAAACGTCACTATTTTACGGTTACTCTTTCCAAGTAGCAGTGAAACATCATTAGCACGTATGTGTGCGTGTGTGTGCGTGTGTGGGTGTGTGTGTGCCTGCGTACCTAACATCTACACAGGCCAGGGGACGTGCGCGTTGTGTACCCGCACTGCACAAAGCTTACACAGGATAGGGGATGTAACGTGTCTGCTCCTATGGACACTGCCTTTAATAGCGGGTCGTAGTCGCTGGCGATAGTCTCTGAGACTTCCTTGCCGAGACATTCCTCGCGTCCGGACAAGGAACTGTGTGCGAGAAGAATGTTGTGTGTTTCAGTGAGTATATACGTGTTGTGTACCCGCACTGCACTAAGCTAACACAGGATAGGGGATGAAACGTGTGCGCTCCTATGGACACTGCCTTTGATAGCGGGTGGTAGTCGCTGGCGATAGTCTCTGAGACTTCCTAGCCGGGACATTCCTCGCGTCCCGAAAAGGAACTGTCTGCGAGAAGAATGTTGTGTGTTTCAGTGAGTATATACCGTTTATACACCGTATATACCGTGTCGTAGTAGTATTATGTCTCTGTACGTGAATATGTGCAAAGAGTATACGGTAAACTTGTAACGACTTTGCAGAGACTGATCAAGAGAGGATGACGTCACGTGAGATTTAGCAGGCCTAGGACGATCAACCACCTTTAAATATATGTATTTCCAGTTGTGTCGTGGAGATGCAGGTGCTTTAGTATCAATCATTTCAGAGGAATGGCATAAGAGCACCTCACAGCAACCACTGGAGCCTGCGAAGGTGAAGCTCAGAACACACAACGAGGGAAACATTCAGTTGTAAGCAAGATAATAGCGCCAGTAACACATCAAAGATAATTACTGTGCCAGCTTCCAGTTCGTACCCTGGGGAAATAATCCAGCTTTGCTTAGCAGAGAATGGCTGAATAATATCAAGTTAGACTGGCCTAATATTTTTCAGGTGAACAAAGAAAGGTCTTTTCAGAACAGGGTGGTCTAATTTAAGGTTTTAAAGTAAATGCATATATTGGTGCTGATGCACATGCAGCCAAAGTTCATCAAATATAGATCTGTACCGTATGCGATGCGGTAAAAGGTAGAAAAACGGAATGAAACGTCTAGAATCAGAGGGCATTATTGCAAAGATGGACAAGAGCGACTGGGATGCTTCACTTGTAGGTAGTTGTACCAAAGGGTAATTAGGATGTTCGTTTGTGTGGGGATTACAAAGTTACAGTAAGTAGAGAATTAAAAATTCTAAGTGTAGGTCTAATCTTCAGACGTCAGAGCTCTTTGCTACACTGATGGGGAGGGGGGGGGGGGTATTTACCAAGTTAGAGCTCACCCAACTATCAACCATGCAGTGCTGAAGGACTCGAGTCCGTACTCGGACTCGAAACCGGTCTCGGACTAGAAGTTCAAAGACTCAGACTCGACCTTTCAAAGCTTTATTACTGTAATTTGTGTTCCATTCAATAACTGCTACAAGTAACGCTACCACCTATACATCCTGGAATGTGGCGTGCTTGCTTCTGATCGGTGAATAAGATTTGAAGTTAAAATGTCAAAAGTTATAGAGCGAGAAATAAATGAAAAATTTACCTGTCTTGTTGAATTCGTTTATATTTAAAATTTTGTATAATGTAAAGTAGGTCGTATTACGTAGCTTACACTGTCCTTAGGATGATCACTAACTTAAATTACTAACGGTCACAGTATACAGTCTAGGCTAGGTTAACGTCGGACTCAGGCCTAGCCATGTACGTACGTGTCTGCAGTGCCTACAGTGCGTACAAACTATTCTTTAATTCCAGCGCTCGCGGATATACCACGGGTGACGGTTCGCGGTGTGCGTGTACTATATAATGTTATTTAATATTGTACGACATATATATATATATAGACGCGTGTGTACGCATAATGCATTGCATGCAGTGAATTCTCTGTGACGTACGTAATATCCTTATGAGTAATGTAGTACGTCACAGAGGATTCCCTTTCTGCGTTTATTTAAAATCATATTCAGTCTGCGTCTCTGCGCAATAATTTTGTAATTCAATTTAAAAAAATGTTTACTTGCGTGGAATGAAACAGTTGGTAGAACTGGGCTGAATGAGGTCGGACGTCCGTGGTGTGTGTGTGTGATTTGGGGAATGTTGATTAAGAAGGTTCAGGAAGGAATATAAGAGCTAAGTTATCTTTACGTTTATTTTATAAATTTTCAGTTCATCGGTTGCCAAATTTAATAATTGACTTTCGTTTGTTTTATTATTCAGGTAATTTTTGTAAGCTTTATTAAGAAATACATTGTAGGGATGGGCGTAGCAATTAAATAATTCGTAGCCTTGAAGAAATCTTTGTTAGTCTATTTCTTTAGTTTGAATTCACTTTTCCTCCATGAATCTTCATATTCATAGGACGGAATGTAAACATTTGCCGACCCACTTAAATAATTATAAAGTCCTAACATTTCGGACACTTTTACAATAAGGTATTGTCTTTCTTATTTGAGCAGAGACTTTGTAATTGGAAATGGATTAATTAACCAGCGGTAGTAGTTTAGATGTTGACATTACTTTGCACCCCTAAGAAAGCCGCGAAAAATAAATCAGTTGTGTTCACGTACATTCACAACACACACTGAAGCATTGTGATAGTACGACACGGCAACTCTGTCATTTACTCTCTGATTCTTATATAGAAATTTTCGATGTTAAAATTTGTTCATTTTTTTTTACCTCCGACAATATTTTTCATATGTTTGAGAAATACGACAAAATTAATGGAGTAACTTGCTCTGTACAGACCCGTATCCAGGAGTTCCGCTCAGCCTATCATAGTGGGCCTATGTTAGCAACATAAGAGTTTTAGCTTGCGGATCATAATTGTCAGGTAAAATGTTTCTCTTGTGGTCAATTCCCCTACCCCCCCAACACACACACACTGAAAAAGCTGCACACGGGCATGCTGTACAACCCATTCAGATACTATATTTTTGGTTTTAACGTCATATTAAAGGCAGAAGAATTAAAATTGTAGCATTATCTATGGGGTTTGCAAGAAGTCGTCTGACATATAAAAGGCAAAAAAAAAAAACTCTTAAATGACGTAGTTTTAACGAAGTCAGTTAGTTTTAATTTTCCCACAAGAAATCATTTCAAGACTGATTCTTAGACAGAGGCAATGCATTCAGATATCTTCAATGTGAATAGCTCATTAGTGCTGACAGCTGTAGTTAAAGGAGATGATTTAACTAAGGGTGTAATTGAGTAACAAAATCAGTATGCATAGGCTTCATTTTGGATCAACGTGCCTAAGAGACAATGATAGCAGTGGTCGTTTCAAATGAAAATTTGTCTGTCAAACAATTTCCAATTTTATTGTCCTCACATGACATTTGATCGCCACCAAAAACAATAGGGTTCTACTTTGTACATCAAATGCATTTGGAATTGACCTATATCAATCATGTTAACGAACTAAGCATCACAAACACACACGCAGACACATGACATACACACATAATCACGGCCGCGTAGGTTCCTCTTTAAATCGAGAACGAAAAGAGGGATCTTATGGAACTTAAAGGTAGACCATTGGCTGCGAGTGGATCCCATTATGAATCCAATCATCTTATAGAAAACAAAACCTCACCTCATAATTTGTCTGATTCAGCAACGCAATGTTATTGTTTTGATAAGGTTTAAATTAGTGCACCATCATAGTCATTCGCCGACTCTTGTCTCGAACTAACCAGCATTGTTCAAATAGATCGACGAATTTCTTTTACAACAGATCACGTCGGGTTTACAGAAGGCATTTTGGATGGCAAGTTTGGGGATCGTGGAAACTCTTAATACTATTTACATTATTCATATTTTTTTTGTGAACAAAATGAGAAAATTACACAACAGTTCTTTTTTAGATGGGAGGATGGTGAAATATAAATAAAACATAGGCTCAATGTTGACGGTTTTCAAAGTTTTCGCCCTGATCCAAACTATTTGGGAAATGACTCAACGATAATAAATATCAACACCATCTGACAGCAGCGTTATCAAGCCGGTAGAAATGAACAAATTGTTCAACTGGCTGGTGAAGGAGATTCCTTTCCTACTGTGCCTACATTGATTTTTTTTTTTCATCACTTTTCGCTGATGTTTTACTTATATTTCACCATCCTTCATCTAAAAAAAAAATGGTGTGAAATTTTCTCATTTTGTTCACAAAAAATACAATACTAGAGCAAATAAGTCACTTAGAGAGAAGAACAAGTGAAACCATCTCGCATCTGAGACTCCTCAAAAACCCCTCCCTTCTCGAAGAAAAAAAAACTGAAAGCGCCGCTGGTTACGTTGTATGCATCAAGAGGTAAGTAAGTAGCATGGATTGCAAAAACACCACTACTAATTTGGGATCACTTTATTGCGCCTTCCACAATATACGGTACTGTGAGTAAAAATGACCCGGACAAAGTTTGACATACTCATAAACAACTTCTTGAGGAAAAAGATCATCATTAGTTTAATAATTACATTGATCATATTTGACATTGTTTTGTTGATGGCAATTTTTATTTTTCTAAAGTTAATCCCTGTTTTGTTTCTAGTGCTTTAATATGATTTTAACTTACTGTAGCCATACAAAGGGAAACACTGAGACACGCACATTGCGACATTCCCCGTTTAATTCACTGAATTACAGAAGTAAAATGCCAATCACTAAACCATCAGAAAGCAACCACGTATAAACCACTAATAGTCATTAACTTACACATTTTCTTGAAAAAGAAGTTATTAATAAAATAAAACCATGAAATGGAAAGTACCATCCAAAATATTGCTGAAATTAAATTGCTACTTCTGAGGAATGTCGAACATACATCTCAGTATGTTCGCTGATTGAGTTGCTTCTCAAACGAGATGATCATTACAATTGGAACAATAAAATGAAGAAATGAAAATAAAACAAAATGTAAGGAAGTGTCAAGTCTATCACCCAAACCTGAATACATACATATATATATTAACTTTGAGATTTGAAAGGAACCTGGGCCTTCGGCATTTTCTGGTAGTCGCTACACACACACACACAGAATAACAACCTACAGGAATATTACCAATGAAACTTCACCATGTGTCCCACATCGATATTTTTTTCTTTGCTTTTGAAACATGTGTAATAAACTGGAATGTGATTCTTTGGTGCTCGACACAGAATGTAATCTATTACACAGAGCAGGTACACGGGAGCTGGAATGAGTTGCTATGAAAGCATAGTCCCTTACAAGATTGACAGAGATAATGAAAAAAACAAAAAAACAAAGAAACAGTTGTTAAGAAGGAAAACTGTGACACAGACTGAAGTCTGATTATGTATGCTGTACCTCAAGTACAATGTTTTGGACACATCTGGACGAACATGTTTCTGAACTGAAGAATCACTTTGATTGGCTAAAATATAGCCCCCTTTGATATGGGAGGTTTTGATTGGTCAGAACATTCTGTGCCATTGTCAAAATGTCAGGATGAAGCAAACCCCGACCACCATCTCGAATAATGCATCAATGTAATACTGTTCGTGACTATAAACAAAACCGCCTTTCTCTACCCATCCCCAATCGCACCATTTTCTTCCTCATCCTATAAATGTAGGAGCTGACACTTCTAATAATTATTACTTCAACTAACTTCAATGCAGTTTCACAAGGAAAATGATACAACTCCTAGCACTTGCTTGAAAGCTTTTATTGGAATATTTGGTGTCTTTTATGCAATATTTTATTTGTCTGCACAACAACTCCCCCCTCCGGTCCTCTCGACAAATTTTTACCCTCTGTTTCTTAAGATTTTAAACAATGATCAAAAGTCAGTCACACTGTTCAAAGCTGGACAACACCACACCTGGTAATGTACCAACATCTTGATGCCATGTCCGAAAAGGGGTACAAGGGGGGGGGGGGGAGCATACAGTAACTGTGAAAGAAGTATTGGAATACAGAAGGTGATTGGGGTTTGCTTCTCCTTTAAGCTATTAACTTAAACACTACAGACAGAGCAATTTTTCTCTGACACACAAGAACCTCTTTATGTTGTAAAGCCTGACTGTAATATATTACCATCTGATATGTTAAATTACCATATTTAATACTGGCTTCTATACATATATATTTATTGCACCTTGAAAAACTTTGACCAACTTTGCCCTTACTTTGAGTTGGTACAATAGTACTGATGTGAAAATGTGAGATTTTTTTTTAACATTCCTCTCGAAGAAGTGAAGCGATGAAAGGACCGAAAAATTTGAGATACCCAGCGGACAAAATTCCACCTTACATTTACTTCCATCTTACAGATTACCATTATCAATCAAACTACCTTTCCTCTCCCTCTTCCCATCAGGGCGGGATATGAAATATCAAAGTGCCTCTACTTGCTTGAAATAGCAACCCCCTCCTCCACCCCCAATCCTCCTTTATGTAACAGTACTTATAAGGACGATGGCATCGTAACCATTGAAACCTCAAACCTAAGTGGAAGAATGCATTGTAGTGTTCATGATGTAACCTATTCCAGCTGCTTCAGTAAAAACTATATCAGTAACCATAAAACTCCAACAACAACAAAAAATAATTACTGAAAGATTGTCTGGGCAGACTTTTTGTTCTGACAATGGAGCCTGTTAGCTACAGATTGAGCAACTCAGAGTAAACAAAGCAATTTGTCCGACTAAGTGTTCACTGGGAGATAACGATTATAACACTCTACAAAAGATACCTTACTCATGATTTGTCGTCCTAAAATGGGTATATATATATATATATAGTCCCATATAGGGCATACATATGTACATATGAAGGCAACTGGCTCATGTTGAGGTGACACAGGACACATCCTGAGGCGTAATGTAGAGTGGTCCTGTAGAGGGCTTACAACTTAGCACAGAAGAGCTCACAGAATACTTGGCAGAGCTCAATGTCAGTAAGATACCCGTTGATCAGTAATAACACTGTTGGAATCCATGGATTTGTAGAGATATGAAACAAAACGAATGAAACGAGAAATCATACACTCCAAGATCTGCAAGGGAAGCACCCAGAACCTGTGATGTTCCATTACAAAAAACATCAGATTTTCACCATCGTTAGCGGTCTGGTGGCTTTTTGTGATATACTAGTCAGCACACATTGCTACACTATTACACCAAATGCCTTTGAACACCCCACCCCTCATCCACAAACCCATGCCATGCCTCAATACTGGCCAAATGGTGCAATTTTAAGGTCTACCAAACTTGATTGCTTTGGCATCAAGCTGCCTTGGATCTGCTCTCGCATATAACTGGTCCTTCTCCTTCATCACCCCGTGGACGACGCTAATGCCCCTCTTCTCTTCCTCGATGGTGTCGTACACGTCCTCAAAATTGGAGATGGTTTTGTTGGAAATGTCACCTTAAAGGACAAAAAGAGTGCAAATCAGATTTGAGGAAACGATGAATCATGCAACTAGTGGGTCCCATATGAACCATGATTCCCAACATTGTTAAATCTACTCTCCTGCTAGAGATCACTCCCTTGGATTAGCATCAACCATTGCAACTTTGCTCCCCTTCAATTGGTCCCACCCTCAACATTACATCAATGCATTTGCTCTTCACACCAAACCTTCCCATACCGTTGAAACTTTCCTTACATCAATAGTTTCGCTACTGTATTTACAATTAAATCTCTGTTCTCATAAGACCTTACATGTCCCACTCTTTCCTTTTTCATTATTTTCCCATTGCACCCATTTCACTCCAACCCTCCCCCCACCAATCCCCCCCCTCCTCCTCCTCCTCTCTTGTCCAACAAATTCATCTCTTGTCACTGATTCTTTCCCTTTCCATCATCTTACTTTCAATCTCCAGCACATCCGGCATCAAAGAGTCGAACACTCTGACTTGCGATACGATCGACGAGGAGAGATTGTACCCCATCATCAACCTCATGGCCACCTGCGCCACGCCGGCGCTGTTTCTGCTGCCACCTGTGAGGCTGCTGATGCCGCTCACCCCGCCGATACCGAAACGACGGGTGCAAAAGTTGGAGACGTTCCACGAGAGAAGGGGTGCAAAATCTGACTGAGGGCGCTTGTTCGGTCCAAGCAAATTAGCCTGCAGAAGGAAGATGTGGAGTGAGAAGAATGTCACTTAACATGGTTTGAGTGGGCTGGAAAATATCTCATGGAATGTGGCAAGGAATGGAGGCAAGGAGTACAAAACTGAGTGAGATGGTAACTGCTGGACGGTGTGAAGAAGTATTTGCTGTCTGGGTCAGACACTTTACATGAACGACGATACACATACACAAACATACACCCTCACCCACACACACATGTACACATGTTGTTCACACTATTCTAGTGCTAGTTCAGCCCCACAGGTTTAATACTTAAGTATTACTTTCATGATTATGCTAAATACTTGCATCAAACCAGAACCTGAAAACCAGCCGAGTGCTTGCTCAAGGGACTCACCTGGGATGGTTTGTTCTCAGACTTTCCACTCCAGTCAAAGTTATTCATTGCGTCGTTAAGGATAATTTCACTTGGCGTCATCAGCTTCGCACCAAATGGAGAATTAATTGTGCTGGAGAAATTGCAGTAAAAATATAAGAATTTTTCAATGGGAAAGGAATTTTTCAACATTTTGTACTTCAAAGTAAGAACAAATTTTGTAACAAGTTTTTCCTGTTGCAGCCTGAGAATGATTGACTTCCACTACTACAGGCAGTCTTGATAGGACACAAACGGGGACGCAACAGGACAATTTTTCTGCCTAACCTTTATGCAATCACAGCCACAGTTTTATTCTGCCTGAAAATTTTCCAAACCAAATCTTGTTCAAAGTCCCCCACCATCAGTAGTATCACATGAAACTGTGACAAACACTTAAATTTTCATCCAGTTTTTCACTTCCGAAATACACTACGAGTTACTTTTACCAACACAGACTGAATTCCAGCTCCACCCGAGCTCCACCTACCCTTCCTATGTAAGTTCTCCATTACAGAAATGAGACCTGCTTTTTTTAGTGATGATGGGATTATGCCATACTTGGTAGGCTTTACACTGGATTTTTATCAGATCTGTTGAATATTAACTGGTTTCGATGGAAATGCATGGTGATTATCTGGGCAAGTTTAATACTAATAAGACTACCATCATATATTAAAATCCTAAAATAATTATTCCTCTCGGATATGATACCAGATAGTGCACTCAGACAAGGATCTGATCCAGATAATGGGATCAAGCCAGGATCTGATCCACATAGCGGGTTCTAGCAAGGATTTTATCTAGATAGTGGACTAAAACCAGTATTTAATGCATGCAGAGGGCTCAAACAAGGATCTGATCCAGACAGTGGGCTCAAGCCAGAATATGAAACATACAAATGGATATACAGGGATCTGGTGTAAAACTTTCTTTAGAGTGCACTTCTATTCTATATCTCATCTTTCTGAACCAACCTTGAAACTGACACCATGGTACCATCAGGGCCTATCACAACCACCTGTGAGCCCCCAAATGTCGAGACTGGGGTGTGAACCTGTCCAGGGTAGTACTGTGCCAGTTCGAGGGTAGACGAGTCATTTATTTTGTTGCGCAATTTATCGGCAGTGTCATTCCTGCAAGTGAAAGAGGGAACCAGAACTCAGAATTACGATGTGATTTTGAAGATATGCAAGTAACATGAGAGTAATGGAGTAAAAGATAAAGTTACTGTAATAGTGGACTAAAACATAAAGTTGGCAAACTATATAGTAAAGGTGTATGCATCAGGTTGCAAACTGTGATTAAACACCTACTATCATGTCCACAATGTATTCACACATAAACCTGGTTAATTCAAAATGACCTATGACTTCCTCAACACACAGAGGGCATTTTAAACATGTTACACCTTACTCACCACATGCCGTGTCTAACAATTAACACCCCAAACTAGCGAACTAAAACTTACTGTAACAGTTTGACTGTGGTGTTGACCACACCAGGAGTTGCAGCTGGATCCCCCAGGCTGGTTGCATAAGCTTGCGTGAGTTTTGTTGCCTGTGGATGAAACATTTGGAACAATCATTGGTGTAACACAATAGCATGTTCAGAATGTTACCCATGCACTATACAACCTACTTTTACCAACAGATGTAACAAAATGACACAATTTACAAAAAGAAGTGGTTCGAGAGTTAAAAAGTCATAACTGTCAATACAGTGAATACGAAAATGATTTCCCATTTTCTGTTCAGAAAATTAAAGAGAAAAAAAGCAGGAATGATAAAACAACCAGAGAAACGATTAACTGACAAAATGCGAGACATGACTCACTTTTGTAGTAAAACAGAGATATCTTATTTTTCTCTGAACTAATTTTCAACCTTTACAATTTTACAAATGACCAAGTGGACCACAGGTATTCAGTTTAGAAACTCTTGCTGAATGAAGACTGGAACAACCACACAGTCTCTGTTACATCTTTTCAATCTATGTCAAGTTTAAGGATGACCTAGAAACATTCATGCCAACCAAAGGTCAATGGGTACATAATTCGTGAAACGGTTGGATAGCTTGGGTAAGCAGAAATCAATAAGTGAGGCTTCTAACTTAATCTTCTTTCACAGATATTTCTTTCTTTGCCATTTCTTTGTCTTCACACATGTGATTAAAATGTATCCACGTCTCACATGTCGCTCAATTGCAAGTTCAATTATTCATTTTTAATGTTTCCCTGACAAAACTTCCATCAAATCACATAGGAACATATAAGTAATGAACTGTGTAAAAGGAAGTGCACTTAGTCACCACGTAAGTCTCATCAGATATCGCCGCTCACTAGGAAAAAACCTAAACCTGATATTAACATTAAAAATAGAGGGGAAACAAAAAAACAGACAATGGATTAAAAAAAAACCCAACGTTAAGTCTAACATGGTCATTTTTAGCACAAGCAGTACATTTAAATAACCATAAATAAAATGGCAAGAAATGCTTCACTTTTACTTCTATCTCTTACCTCAACAAATCGATGAAAGTAGAGTGGACTGGAAGCATTGGTAGTGGTGTAGTTGTAATACTCCATGACATTCAACAGTGCCAGGGTCATGGGACCATTACTCGGTGGGCCAGTACTGTAGACGTCTTGATCTGTTGAGAGCAAGCGGCAGGCAGATGGGCAGGAGGGGAAGGTAATGGATTTTAAACAACAAGATTTGCAATTTGTTTGCTAGCACAGCGTACTTCTGATCCTTGTATCACTTTATTAAATTATCACTTAAATGGTATATTCACATTTGGCTGATTTAACAAACGTAGCTTCCTGCCTGACATCAAAACAACTATCCTATACCCTGAAGGGAGTTAATGTGACCTACACTGTAGTTCTGTACAATTTGTTACACAATTTTTGCTTTCTCTTTTTTGTATTATGTGCCTTCTCTGTTGAAACCTGTAATTTCTTTCTTTGTTGAATGGGGCCAGAATCTTATGTTTTCAGGTTTCACTACCAATCACACTTTCTTCTTTTAAATCTCATATGAGCATCAAATCACCCGCTACTGTCTTCTTTAAAATCAGCAAACCTGTTTAATGTAGTATTTCTGAATATCATGAGCATTTTGATGAAAAGTGCTTTTTGTATTCGTGATTATGGTAGCAATAAAGTTGAAACTTGAAACACATTTCTTTTGGCATTGTTGACAAGAGCTTGAAGACTGGCAAAAGAACACATTCAAACATAATGCAGCTCAATTATGGCTTAACAATATGTTGAAATGGACAGTGGTGTTTTCAAAGCAGTCAATTATTCATGACACAAGGGTAATCATCAAGAACCAAGTTTCTTTTCTTGATTGTGACAGATTTTCTTTGTAGCAAGCAAGTTTTTTTTTCATGATGTCGCAAAAGACAAATTTTCGGCTTTGTGAGCGTACCCCCCAAAAGCCATCAGCCTACAGGTGGAGAGACTTGAAACTATTCACTGGCTTTGGCTCAAAGTTTAAAGATAAGGATGGTATTTCACTTGCCCAGTGACTGAACTGATACCCATCTCGTGTCATCCACAGACTTACAAGAGAGAGGGGCAGCCACTTGTGAAGTGCATACACGATCCAGAAGAAATTGCCTAGCTTCTTGAGATATTGTGATAACAAACTGTGCATCAAAAACACACATGCACATACATGCACACACATACACACACAATCATGACCGCATAGGTTTCTCTTTAATCAAAACCATAAATATATAATATGAAATACCTCTTGAATAATTTGAGAGGCATATCGAAGCAACTTTGACCAGCTAAGTAAAGATGGCGAAGTGAAGGTCATCTTGACCATTTGTATCTTACAATCATGCATATCTTGATTCCCATAAGTTCATTGGAATTACTTATTGTCATAATTTCCTATAGTTCCACCTTCTTCTTACCTCCGTATTGAATGGAGTAGACCTCCAAATCCTCTGCAGTATAGTTCACTAGATCATTCAATGTCATTGAGCCGCCATTTTCATTGACCTGAAAGCCAAAAAGATGAACTTATGAAACATCCCCATATTAGACGTGAGAACACATATTCATATTGCCAGTGAGAAAGGAACAGTGTCATTTTGCAAAAAAAAATTCCAGGACTTTTCAAGGACTTCAAACAATTTCTCTTGTTTTTTCTGGGTGCTGAAATAATTTCACAAATTTTCACAACTTTCTGCAGTTTCCGTTGACCATAGGAACCCTGATGTAAATTGCCACCGATCAATGTAATCCTTGCTTTGAGAACATATGTCTTGGAGTATAGTAAAAGTAACATCACTGCCATATTGGTATATACCAACACCAACCTAACACCAAACGACTTACAAATGAGACAATTTCATTGCCAACAATTGACAGGGATGGTTCCTCCATTCTGGAGAGCTTTTCCAACAGCCTGGCATATTTTGGCCGATAAAGCAGCTGCGTCCTGTTCACTTTTACTCTGCCATCATCTCGAGATATGAGCTCTTTGAGATTCTCCGGCAATTCTGATATATTGACTTTCCTGATGGCCTCCTCTGACAGAAATAAAGGAATGTTTGAAAATGCATCATAATTTAGTCAAGTGCGACTGTAAAGTAACGTAAGCTAATGCCTTGCGAGTCATCTTGCAAATTTATTTACGGTATCTGCTTCCTGAAATTCTTAAATGATGGCAATATTTAAAGTATTCTTTTTTCAATTAAAAAAAAAACCAGAATGCACAAATGCATTGTGGATTTGATAATTTCATTAGGATTCTTTTCCATGAATTTGACACACTACATTGTAAGTTTACTATAGGTGTAAGATGCCTGGTTATTGTAATATTACAACAATTTATTAAATCACCAATTGAGAAGTACAATGACCTACGTTGATGACTGATACTGTAGGTATTCATCTGAATATAAGCAGCTACATAGTACAGAGATATATCCAAGAGCTTCCCTACATACCAAATATCAAATATTTGCAAGTTCCCCTTCTTGAGAAATTGTGTTAACAATGTTGTCTAGACTTGACTCCTGGTGACCTAAAATTACCTTTGACCTCCATAAAAGTAAAATAATTACTTGTACTTCATAAGGTACCTCTGCACACCAGATAAAAGAATTCTACGAGCTAGTTTTCTGGACATACTATGTTTAGAAAGTTTTCACTGATTGATCTCTGTTGACCCGAGATGACCTTTCACTTCCAACAAAACAATAGGCTTCTTGTCCTTAGCAAGGTACACCCTCATACCAAATATGGGATCTGTACAAGCTTCCATTTTGAGCTATTGCGCATACAAGGATTGCACTATTTGATCCCTGTTAACTCCAAATGACCTTTGTCCTCCATCAAAAACATTAGGTTCTTTGTGCTCCATGAGTTACGCCCACTGACTAAATATGATACATATGCAAGTTTTCCCCCTTGAGATATTGTGTTTTCCATGTTTTCACTATCTGACCCCTACTGACCCCAAAATCACCTTTGACCTCCACCAAAGACAAAGGGTATCATGCACAAACTGAATATGCACATAAGCAAGTTTTGGGTGAAGCATAGTAAAATTTCACAATTGCCATCTAATCACAATGAAAATACTGTGCAGTCTCACTTCTTTGAATGGTTTGGTACAAGAACTTGGTAGGATATGTATGCACATTGAGTGCCTTTGGAATATTCACAATTGATATGGAAATACTGTATATTCACAAGTTTCACAGCATAATGTGGAAGTATAATTTTACATAATTTGTCACTTGTCTACAGTAGTCTGCTATCTCGGTGATCTGATCCATGAAAGTCTAATTAAAAGGGTGCAAATGTCACACAGATTTTGGCATGACGACATTACACCTCTGCAAAAACATATCACACACACAATATAATTACCTGATGGCCTTTCCCTTAGTCTATGGTTCTCTCAGTGATCTTATCCTGCTTGCACTCTACTGGAACCAGTATGTTTAATCACTTGTTATTCATGCTGTCTGTTGCAAAATCACACCAAGTTGTAACTGTGCCATTTCTCATTGCACATTAATGTTTCCATGTTATTTTGATGCAGATTGCATCAAAACCTGGACAATTACTTCCCCGTTTTTAGGACTTCCAAATACAGCAATGTGCAGACACATCAAAATGCAGCATATGTCCTCACTCACCGAAAGCCCCAGTAACTTCAAAGCCGTACCTTGCCAGTTCTATGGAGGGGGTAAAGAGGCTTTGCCACTGCAACCTTTATTAGATAAAACAGGGAGAGAAGAAAAAGAATGAAAAGCTTGGTTTTTGGCACAAAACAAACACAAGAAAGGCTTTGACATTATGACATGACGTCTCCATTAAAATGTAACATTATGAAACATCCAACATATCAATCATTAGTTCCTTACAGTGTACGGCTCTATGGTTGCAAAATCTAGTTCTTCCCTTGCTAGAAACAGTATTACATACACCACAAAAAAGTTGAAAGCATGCCCCACCCCCCCATGTATAAGCACGTATCTACAATTAATTTAAAGATACTGCATATCAGTGATGACAAATATTGCAAAAGTTCAAAAGTCATTTGAAAGTCAAAACCTTTAAGAGCCCAGATGGACATCATCCACAAATATTTAGGATGTTTTTCACAACTTTTTAAGGGGGGGGGGGGGAATTTAATGATCAAGGGAAGCAATGCATGAATATCTCTTTGACATACTGTAGCTATCTGTGTTCCAGTATTTTAGAAAGATGAATTTCCTGCATGCATGGACAGCACTGTTTCTCCCTTTCCTTTTTGCACTAGTGACATTAACCTCACAGACTACAGAGTGGGGCTAACATCATTATGCTATTTTGATAATGCAGCGATATTTGTTTTTATGTAACTGACATCAAAACGCACTCCACGATAGCGTATTTCTGACCTTACTGCAGTACCTAGGCCATACTGTTGCCTATAGCATTCGGACTCTAACGTCTAACATTTGCAGTATCCCGGTTGGATGTGAGTGTTGACTGAGGCGTCTCGTTTGTCTCTGATGATCTGTCAAACTATCAACTGCTTAATACTCTTTTCAAGTGGGTGCAATTCTTTGTAGTTACCAGATTTGAAGAACTTCCAACTGCCGAGCCAGTATGCAAAATTAGAGTCACTTAGGCATGGTTAGGCCTAAGTAAGCCTTTGACATAGCTTTCATTATCGACATTTCATACATAAGACACTAACATTAACAAATTAGTTGACCACCATGTACAAGTTGACCACAGTAGGTATCATTAGCTGATCGGTAGCCTGAATGGTACCTGGCCTTTTTGCCCCAAAAATAAACTTTGTCTAGCAGTTTTTGTTAACATCTGGGGTTTCTCTGATTTTGTGACAAAATACTCAAAAAACATGAAAACTGCTATGAAAATTTTGAACACTCAGATATCCCCTAAATTGCAAAGGAATTACAAGGTTTGTGGAAAGAATTTGCACTTCTGAACTGAAGGTGGCAGTGTGACAACACAATCTTTACGTTAGGGACGGCACCTGGCTTAGGTTGACTCAGCTGGTTCTACTATTCATCGCCAGGTCCACCCATACTATGCAAACTATAGTATGTCTAAGCTTATAAACATCTTAATTCCAGACTTTTGCTTAATTGCTACAGTACAGTGTTTAAGTTTGTCACCTTCTTGATACACATCGTTACCTGTCTTGTCTTGACATTTAGTACAAAAAAAAAAACAGGTCTGGGACTGCCATCCCTTGGAATGTCTGAAATATTACTGGGCCTGAAGTTACTCTAGGCCTAAATACTGACAGCATAGCTAAAAGTTAGTTCTGCGCCTCTGTATACAGCGCAGTAGCCCACATCTGCATGTTTACTTCCACGCATATACTTCTTCTGAGCTGTACTGAGCTGTACTGCACATGGTATTTCCATAGACCAGCTCAGCCGCTTTATGTTTACTTTACGTAAAAACGATATTTGCACTTTTCCCTTTTACAGTCACTATGGCCTATGATAAAATACCTCAACACCAGATTCAATCTCGGTCTAAAGACAGATATTCATGAAAAGGAGCAATCACACACAAACTCTGAGATCATACAGTACATAAAATGTAGTTTTACGTGGCATTTAAACCATACATGAAAAAGTAATCAATATTTATACAGTTGCTTACAACAAAATTACAGATACGTTCTTGAGTGTTTCTATCATGTACTACATAGTAAGAGATGGTAACTGAACTCTACTACTGGTGTTTGAAATCTTTCCTGTACATTGGCAAAATGATAGTTTCAAGTGTGACAACTGAACACATTACATGGTCGAGCCTAATAATGGTCAACAAGTATCCAGGTGGAGCATTTCCGCTACACACAAGATTATTGTTTAGGTGTCTGCAAGGCTATTGCTGGGTAATGGTCTGTCCAAACAAGGTCATTTCTAGGAAACAATCTGTCCATGCAAGGTTATTGTTAGGTAATAGTCTGATCGTGGAAGATTATTACAAGGTGTACAGTCTGCCCGATCAAGATTGTCACTTGGTAACAGTCTGTCTCCTTTCCTGTTCAAAGCTGGCATGTGCATTTTACAGTGGGTTTAATGATAAGAACCGAACTTGAAAACGCATCACATCACCGTCTGTGTCTGGTATGCATATTCTGATGATGTTGATTTTTCCAGGTTTAAATCAATTTATCAGCATTTACAGGAGCACATATTTGATAAGAATTCAAAACTAATATGTACAGTAAATGATAAGAACACAGTCTTCATTGTAAAAACTTACTTTCCGTATTTTTCCCAAGCTTTTCTTAATCCAACAATCTGGCCAGGTACGGCTACAGACAAGCCACCCTGTAAAAAGATAAATCACAAAACGGTTCTTAAAGCCTTCAGTCAAGGACAAAACTTACTCCTATGTAAGAGCATGTGTTACACGTTTTCACCCACAGACCTAACTTTTCATTTCCACTGCTAAATGGTTTTAAATTGCAATCTTTTCCTCCTCAAATGCTTCATGATGGAATGACACCACATGAAAGACTGTGTACACCTTTACACCCAGAGACAGAAACAGAATGAGCCTATAATGGTATGTGTCTGTCAGAGTTATTCCTTGAAAAAACATCCTCACGACTAAGATATGATTTCTGGACAGAAACGGCAACTAATGTTGTATACTTTCCGAACAAACTTAGGCCAAAGAGTGAATGTAGTTGGCAGGATTTCACTTCAAGATATGATCATAGTCCACATCTCAGAAAATCGCCTGCCATGTGTGCAATAGGCCAAACTACATCCGCACATTAAATATTGCCTACCATTCTGCAGCATTCTGAGGGGTGCTGTAACAATGCAAATGGTTCAGAGAGTTTCTTTGTACTGCACTATGGTCACCACAGAGATGCAAAAATGCATCAATTTGTAAATTAGGCTGCACTTCCACCTTCTTTGCTTGAACATCTTTTGTATACAAAGCTTCAGAGAGCATATACATGTGTACCATTTTTAAATAGGTGTGTGAGGTTTGGACAACAACAATTAATGTTGTTCAAAAGTCAATACATGTGTTTTTTTTATTAATTGAGATCAGCATGAACTTCAGAGGGCATACCCCATTCCTTTAATAGGTGGGCAAGGCTTGAACATCAATATGTGCACTCCACTGGCTCCACTGAGGGCAACAGAATGGTGCAGTGTATAACCCAGAGGTCAATACAAGTTGATGTATTGCAGAACATCAATTAGTGATACTCTCCGACATCAGAACTAAAATAACTTTTTGGTATCACCTTTTTCATCCCAGGTTCTCAACCACTTTCTATCCCCTTGTCGTAAAAGTGATCGTGGATGAGCACCGGCAATACATTGTATCATAGTTTGCTCTGTGTGAGAGATACACAACACTGGGGTGGCACGCTACCCACATCCAACTGAATGTTGTCACAAAAAACTATGTGCTGGTTTTGCAGACCCTTATTTTTCACAGAACCCCCTGCAAACCCCTTTGCCCTCACAAACCCCCAAATAAATTTCACTGACCCCCTACAGGTTCATGGACCCCAGGTTGCAAAGTACGGATGTAGACAATATGATTAACAAATGAACACTGATCCAGCAATTTAAAAATACCTCGACATTCGACTGCCCAGAGAACATGTCTGAGGTCGTTGATTCCGGCGACATCTCCCGGAAGTTGATCGCCTCCTTTTTCTGTTCTTTGGGATTGCCCATGATCATAAACCCACCGCTGGAAGAGAGAGCAGAGAGCCAAGACGATTAACGACTTTGCAGAACAAAGCCCTCAAGGCTGTGCTGAAATCAGTTGATAAAGTACTTTACCATCAGCAATCAAACTACATCTAATGAGAATTTGAATCCTTTTTCTCAAATTATTCCACAATTTCTCTTTTAAAATAAAGTTAAAAGTGTTCACCTGAAAATCTGTTTCACTTGTAGCATGACTGGTAAATGCAGTGAAGATGCTGTGCAACCAGTCGGGATAGAGCAGGTGAGCAAACGAAATGCAATGACAACAAATGTTGAACAGGATGGAAATAAATTGTTACAGTCAAGAGCTGCTTACTGCCAAAGTACTGTATGGATACTGTAAAAGGAATGCCAGCAGGTGGTCCAGTTAAAGGGAAATAGGGCGTTTGTTTTAGAGAAGACATTCATATTTTTGAAACCAATATTTGTGGACGTAGAATGATAGATTATTCAAAATAAGGAAGGACAGCAGCCTTCTCTTCAAGAAATAAGCTCCTCAAAGATAGAAATTCAGTTATTTGTTGCTCAACACTAATTTGTTCACCCAAACTTTTCAAAATTCAAATAATGCATTTCCATTACTCATCACTTGTATAATGTTTTGGGTAGATGAAGCTTTGGTGGATGTTTATTGATGAGACCGAATGGTTTAACAATGATTACCTCTATTTCTTTTGTATGTCACGTTGGTGTATTCTAAACGCCCTATTTCCCTTTAATATAATTAAATGTTTGGGATGAAATTTATGTATTAAATTACCCTCCAAGACCAGACGCATGGCAGTGAACGACTCCAAGGCATAACGTGGTCGCTATGGCAGCATCCACCGAAGACCCCTTTTTAAGAATGTCAGCCCCGATTGTCGAGCACACTTTAGCATCGGACGACACAGCTCCATAGGGTTGAATCTGTGGCAAAGAAACAGGATATGCCGGTCTTCAATGAGCAATTTAGACATGACAAAGTTGAGCAGAATTTCAGTCTAACAAGACATTTTAACATCCACAGTGTCAAAAGTATGTACTGATTTAGTGTTCTGTAAACACAATTGTGGTAAATTACACACAAAACTTCACCACTGAGACCCACAACTACATAAACATGCCTGTTTGCTAAGGTAAATAAAGTGCTCTATCCAGCACTGGTAGTGCTACTATTAAACAAACAGAACTAAGAGGTTACTCCTGGGTCAACAACATTCCAAAGGTTCCAAAGTTTCCTTCAAATGACATCCATTGCACTTCTTCCCAAAGATTAGATGTGATGTTTCTTTTTTTTTTTTTACCTTTTTATTCTTTGTGAGCCATACAGTTTATTAGACTGTTATTACAACTAAAGTTATTATTTATAAGGTTGCTGTTCTGGTGGTATCATTACTTCAACACTAAGATGCACACCTGTAGCCTAAACTAAAAGGCAGGTACTCATCCCCCAGATGTTTACAAATTCTCCCAACAACTTCTAGCCCCCTCCCACAACCTGTCTAACACTCCTCCTAGTCTACTGTACATGCTGCATATCCTGATGAGCATATTGTACAAGGACCACATGTGTAATCAAAACACTCCACCCCTGTGCCATGTCACGTGGGGTACGTATATGAGCCACTCTGCATCTTTTGAATTTGCTGTCAGTCAAAGAGCAAGAACTGATTGAGAATTTTGTTATTACCCCTAGTCAAAAATGTACAGTAGTTTGGGTTAATGAGAGACTGCATCTAAGTATCTGATGGCCTTTGAAATTGTCCACACAACAGGTAAGTCCAAGTATGGAGGAAGAAATCCAGGCTTACATGCAGGACCTTCAACATACAGGACCTTTAAATACCAAAGCAATCCCTTAACATAATCAGGAAATTTACCAGCTATCCCAGGCACAAATTGTGGACATTTACAGAAGATCTATACATCAGTCTATCATCAAGTTGTGTACATTCCTTTTGTGCAAGAATCTGAAAGAATCTTTCCATACCTGTGGTGGTCCAAAGATAATGCTGAATACCATCCCGATGGTGATAGCTATGGCAAATAGTACTGACGACACTATAATGAATTTGAGTCCATCGAATCCAAAGATTTTTTCCCGAACGTAGGTACTTTCACTGATGGGTTCCTTTTCCATTTTTGTCCCATCGTCATCGACAAGTTGTGTTTTGTCTGTTACAGGAGAATAGGAGAATGATCAGCAGGTCAACATGTGAATTGCTTATAAAGTTCTATAGAATAACTGTACAGTACTGTAAAGTACAACAAAAGAAGAGATGGATATGCTTCATCAATTGGCATAAATGGCATGATTTAACTTCAAATAATCAGAAAATGTAAAATCAACATAAATCATAAATGCCATCATTCACAATTATCACTACCACTTTTCTTTAATTTTTTTTTTTTCTTTAATAGCAACACTGAATTGGCAAATCACAGGTAAGATAGCATCTGGTACTGTACAGTATTCACATACCTTTGCAGTTGAAGAGATTTTCCTCTAATGAAGTTTGCAGTCATCTTCCTTTGCAATTGCACAGAATACAATTATGACAACAAACACTTAAAAGAAAATAACAATACAGGATAAAAAACTGACTTTCCAAACAGAGAGTTGTCTTAATTTTTGTACTTTATACACTGTTTTCTACTTACTTTTCCTACTTACTCGCAGTAATGTATTTTTCATATTGCAACAAAACCTTGAACTTCAAGAAAAACTTGTTACAGATTGACTGTAAATGTTCAACAGTCTCCTCAATTGGGTCACAAAAGGAACACAAAGATGCACAGTATCTTTACTATTAATTAAATACATGAAAACATCCTATGTAGAAGGACCTGTCAAGCTTGGCTGCTGTCTAGAGGATAGCAGAGATGTAATTTAAAGGGGAAATCAGGGTTTGACTGAGAAAATTCTCCTTTAGTTGATTTTTCTTTCTAAACTGATTGTTAACCAAATGAAAAGACGTTGGGAAGGCGTTTCAAGGTAGAAGAAACCAGTAATTATTGCACTAATTACTACTGAATGAGAACTTGTAATATTTGTCAGGTACAAAAAATAAACGTTCATGTACAAGACAAGACAGCCTCCTGTACGATTATACCGAATTTGACTCGTTTCTTGAAATTATCCACATGTTTTGAGATAATCTTGATAATATCTGTTAGTTGTAGGTCATTGTACGATACTGGTGGGGAATTGTAGTGAAACAAATTGTGAAAATAAATCCTGATTTCCCCTTTAAGTGAGAAAATAACTGGCCATTTTCTCAATCAGTATTTCCCAGTTACGAAAATATCCATTCAGGTCAAAATGCAGTTATGAATTGTGCAAAATTTGACTCACTTTAAATTTCAGCTGCATATAGCTGTGCACTATGCCCACGAACATAAGTGCCTCACATTGCCAGACAATTGCGTCACAACTGCGCCATAGCGGCTTTGCAGAAACGCTGTTCACAACCAACCCCTGGCAGGATTAACAGTTTCTATGAACTATTATTCTGATAATCCAGATCCAATTTTAACAAAATTTCGGTCCAGTTGATCTCTCCCAAGTATGAATGACTGAGGCTACTTTGCTCAGGTTATGTAATTTACCGTGCATCCCAAATCAGGCTTGAAAGAACATGCAGACCTTTCCATTCAGGGTCTCCCCTTGAAATGAAATATGATTTCAGTGAAGATGAATTGATTACACAGTATGAAAGTTCTACTGTACTGTGCACTTATTTTCATGTCAAACTGACACACTGTGTACAGTGCATTTGTGAGGGTGTACAAAGCGAAAGAGAGTATGAGGTAGAGGGGCACTGTTGTAAAAAGGAACTTTCCCTCACTTCACGATGCAGTGGTCACATTTTCCATTAATCCCTTTCCACTTCAATGTAGCAACCGCAGTAGTGCATCTCTTTGTCTACTGTAAATTCCTTGTCGTGTGGGTTTGCAACACACACTTTACAGTACATTCCAGACAACCCCTAAGTTCTACTCTTAACCAAACATATTTCTTGTCATGTGGATTTGCAGCTACAAGCGGCTTTCAATGCAAGAGGTATCAAATTTGAGAAGTATTACCATCACTACACTAATACAGTACAAAGGTAATCCTTTGCTGCCATACATCCATTGATGGCAGGGGGGGGAGGGAGGTCATCCTCCCACTCAGTGTTTCAATTGTACACACCATACATACAGTACATGTGATGCAGACTCATGATAAGCATGAAAAGTACTGTACTCCAGTTCTGAGCTTCAATAGAGTTATCTTACAGGACAGAAGTTTGATAACATCATGCAAAAACACTTTGTCATACTGATGGTGCTTCACACATGAAACACAAACATTCGATCAGGAATTACAAATGAAACGTATACCCTTTTATTTCGCTTTTCTGTAATGCTCAAAAGTGCCAAAGTAATACTCTCTCTCCAGTCTCAATTGCATAGGGTAGTACCTGCAAGTGCTGTGTAGCAGATGTCAGTACTCTACCTGTAAAATGGTGAGTAGCAGTTCATTCAAGTATACACAGTTACCATTCAACTGTGTCTTGTGTACCAGCAAACCTCTTCGATCCTCCTGCTATTAAACACAAGCATGGCATGACTTAAATCAGTCCGTATAGAAAATTCGAGGCCATCTTCAGCAATAACTTCAGTATGGTGTATGGGCATATGCCCTGAGGTACAGTAACCCTAACAGTTATCTACCATTAAAGTTTTGCAAAAGGAAATTTCTTCCTGAGATTTTAAGATAGGAAATTTTATGTGTTTTCATTGACACCATGTTACACACTCTCAAGTCAACCTGTGGCATTCTCCTACATACTGTATACTTAACATCTTGCTCTTCATACAGTGTGCTATGCTCTTGGTGTTCTCCTTTATCTTCTCAAAAATATATAACTACTTCCAGAGTTGCAGTCTATTTTTGGGTTTAGACTTACACCATACTCCCAATTGACATAGAAAACACCTGTCCTTGTACTGAGGCCATGAACTGTACTGTTATCATATTAAACATTGAAAGCTGAGATCAGCCACCACATGTACTGTACTTGTATCTATTGAAATATGTACTGTGGTGAGAAGGTTATACAATGGAGATTCTGTTTGATTTTAGCCTACTGCTGACAGTAATTCTGGTTTCTGTTCTGCTACAGTACTACTGTAATACCACTAGGAAATTAAAGAGAAAAAATGCATCACAGTTCCTCAGCAGGCAATATTTGTTTGCCTTCTGCTATATTTGTATGATTGTCAGCAGGTCACAAGTTAGAAGTGAAATAGCATCACTAACATTTAGTACTGTCGGTATTGTACAACGTACACAGCACTTTAATAGTCCTGACAAATTAGCCAAGGATGTAAAATATTCAGCTAGATCTCTGGTGATGCATGAAGGATTTAACACACAAACACACTTGTCAGCAACAAGGCATTCACTTGTGCAGTGCATTTCATGTCATGTTGGAATTAAATTATGAACTGTTACAGTTTGGGCTTCATTTTAATGTTTTACTGGTTTTCAGGCTTGCTCTTACGATTGAAATGATTTAAAAGGAAAGCTACCCTCTTTAAAAACTTATGTGGCATTTTTGCTGGTTTTGTGCCACTGCAATCCACTACAGGAAATAGCCAATACAGTGTCTTGGATTTTGTAAGGTCCAGCTCGATGCTCCTGAGAGATGTGTGCACCCAAACACCTGATAAGGCCTCCTGTCTCAAACTGAAAAACTACATAAAAATTTAAAAGAGCTCTCCCCATCCACAGCGATCTCCTGTGCATCTACAGCGATCACTAGAGCACAAGTTTGGATGGGTCTACACAATTGGGTATTAACACAGACCGCAACAGAACAACAGAGTCCAGGTCTTGCAGCTGAGTGGTTGCTTACTGTACCAATTTATAAACTCTGTGGGTATAGGTGATGGCTTATGTATGCCTTGTACACAAAATTTGTCCTTCTTCTTAGCCTCTAGAATCATTTGCTATGAAAGCTCTACAGTGAGCTTTGGCAGTACAATTTGTCCCTATAACGCATGTACCAGTGCAGCTACTGTATGGAGGAGTTTTCACATCCACTGCGATTACGACTGCACCTCCACTCCTACAACTGCAGAATGCGAGGTCAAAACACAAACACTGCAATTACTGTACAACTACCACTCCATTCTCAACTCACAGAAGCTTGATATACAATCTTATACATGTATCCACTTCGTGTACAGTAGCTTGATACATGCTCATGTATGTCCACTATGGCTACTGACTGTGGCTGTCCCTCCCACTCTCAAAAAAACAATACTAGATTGAAAAACTGTATATCTATGACAAGAGTGATTGGTGGTTCAATAAAGTCAAGAGTGATAGGACTCATCCTTCCCACAAATGGTTACACCTTCATGCATGCAGTACATGGCAACTGCAACTCCCATTTTTTTTTTTTAAAGTGATTTTAAATTGCAAATAGACAAAATTGTGTGGTATACTGTTCAGTAGGCCTAGGAGGTCAGACAGCTGTGGTCTAGGTAAGGGCGTCAATTTGATTTTGAAGGTGGGAGGGGGAACATATGACCTGAAAGTGGTGTAAGGCATGGTGTTATTCAGTGGAACGAATAACAATATGGGGGAGAGTGGGTGCTGGCACTCCTAAGTGGAGCGCCACCATTGGTTGGCACTACATACAAGAAACTTTTGGACTTAGCAAACCCCCCAAATGGCAAAAACATCACTTCCTGTGTTTTCTAAGTTGCATGTATGCAGCCTTTAAATAGGTATCTTATATCCGCAATTTCTCAATCATGAGGAAATTCTGTCTACGAAAAAATACATTAGATGGCTTGAGATAATACATCATATAAAAGTCAAATAATGAATTATGTATCCTCTTTTGTTTTAAGCACTTGGCAAATGTTGCAGCTGAACATACTCTTCCCCCCACCCCCTTCCAGCTGTGGAAAACCTTGCTCAATTTCCCACGAACACAATTGGAAATCTTCTGGTTTCCCAGTAGCTATGCTAATGCATGTCATGGATAGGAAGGTATTAATAATAGCCAGCCACGCAAACTGCCAGACAACCAACAAAATGGCCGCGGACCGTAACTCAGTCTAAAGTGTCCTAATATATTATATTGAACGATGTGATAAAGAGGGTTAAGTAATGTTAGTAATATGTAGTCAGTGTAAGGATGTAAAAATAGGCTAAGTTTCATGTACAGTACTGTTAGAAGTAGTGCCCTACCTTGTAGATGTATTATAGTACTTAGGGCAAGACGAGGCTACAACAAGCAAGCCTGTGGTTTAATGCAGCTGGCATACTGTAGATGCATACAAGTTACATTACAGATTTCAGGTACAAATTAATATGTGTAGTGCGGTCTGTTACACATACTATACAGGCTAAAGTATGATGAAATAGTTAAACGAAATGCTAATTTAGTTACTTCTATTACTGGTACTAGTTACAGTACATAGCCTACGTTAGGCCTAAACTTCGGCTTGATTTTATGCCGGGGAAGGCTTACCACTCGTCCCTGCCATTTTTTAATTGTTTCAGTATCCCAGGTAGGCCTGCTGTAGGTACTGTTGCAGTAGCTGAAATCAAGGTGACTTTCTGCACCTCCAAAGTTACTATAGGCTTTCGGAAACTCGCATTCCGTGTCTTTTCTTGTTGATAACGTTGACAGAGCTGTAGCCTGGCTATTGTAATACTGTATGTACGGACTGCTCTGGGTTGCTGATCTCACCATATACTATTTATATACTGTACATGAGTCGTACATATCTGTAGTACATACATGCAAACGTACCTTACACTCTTTATTGTCGAAAGACTGTCTGAAGGTAGCAGACGATAGCAACAACCACGGAACACTATGACATAAATGGGATACAGAGTACAGTAATCCACTGACGGCGATGGGTCTTTTCGAATATTCCAAAAGAAGCCCCTTTAGAACCCCGATCAAGCGGTAGAATGAATCCTATACCTTGAGGGTCACACCACAACGGCTGTGACGACAGTATCGGATGTGATATTTCGAAAAATACCAGACCCTGAATGGTGTTCTGTCAGTATTTCCGTAGTATGTTGGTCACTCTGCACCGGTGATTCCCCCGACTGACATGTAAATAAGTGTCGCTAGTGCACGAGCGCGAAGTGTGAGTGTGCATGCGTGGGTCCCAGGGGCCCGCGTTAAGGGGGGAGGAACCCCTAACCGAGGGATTTAATTGGGATGAAATTACCTCTACGCCTGCATAACCTGTGTACTCTGCCTACATATTACTTGGTGAGGTGGAGAGGACCTGTGCTGTATAGTAATGTGTGATGGAACTTCTGAAGAACCTGGTGGGACCTTAAAGTTAAAAAATTTTTTAAATTTTTTTAGTTTTGATATGTTTAAGAGTAAGTTAATCTAACCATTCTGATGAAACTTCTATTCCTAGTTAATTCCCATGAGTGGTTCTCGAAATATTATCAGTTGAAGTTACGGCCTTTGCAACCAACTGTGAACTTAAAGCAAGCAAGCTAGAGTGATATCATCTCCTCACATTGTTGCATAGTCTTTTGTTTTCTTCATTACTGAATTTATTATTTTTACCTAGAAATCAATAAATTGTCATACTGATTATGTTAAGGTCCAAAGATTGCTCATACCCCTCATACATTCTAATATGATAGCACTAAGTATTTGAAGTATTAAAGTTAGTGTTAAGTTTAAAGAAAAACATGTCATGCTTTATCAATGTGAGGAGATTACATCACTCTTGCTTGCTTCAAGTTAACCTTTCTATTTATATGGAAACGTTCTCTATAGTAAGTCTCCGCCACAGCGTCCCCAGTTCTTGTCACTAATTATCGTTGCAAACCACCAGTAGCACTTGATGAATACGTCGGCTGCTTTCCTAGCTTCAAACAGGTCAGCTGAAATTTGTTACTGGTATGTTTTTCGTTTTGACCAGAACGAACAACTGGGCTTGCTAAATATGCTAGATGACAAGATGAGAAATTCTGAAGAGGTCGATCAGGCCGGGCACTTTGAGAGAATCCGCAAAAGTCGAATCTAACAAATGATGGTGCCACGTACGTCATTGCTTTTCTCTTTGTTGAAATTTAACAGACTGAATTAACTGAAAGGAGTTATTTAACTTAGTATGATATAGAAGTACAGAATCAGTGGCGTAGCCAGACTTTTTCATCAGGGGTGGGGGGGGTGGGCAAAGGGTTGAAGTGGGGGCAAACAGTAATGACACTATCTAAGCGGAGCGCCAGGATCGGTTGGCGAATAGCGTTCAGAGAAAATTTTTGGATAAAAATGCCTCTCAGATTGCAGGAAATGGCACTTCCCAGTCTCTCTGAAGTTGTGAGTTCCAGCTAACATTTTCTTTATACTGACCGCGCAGTTTGCACTCAGTGGTGCATGGAAGTACGAACTTGGAGGTAGATCTTCCAAGCCATATGGTAGATGCCACGGACTTTTGGATAAGTAGGCTTCTGCGTTGTTCGTTTGTGAAGTTTTCAAAACTTCTGTCATACAAAGATTTCAAAACTTCTCTATTGTCACTAATCGTTTTACATGTAAATGCTAAAAATCCGTACTTTCAAACACAGTTTGGAAACTGAGTTCTTGTCTTACACAGTTATTCCTATGCTTTCATCAAGCACACTAGGTACTTTGATTTCGGCAAAGGGGGGGGGGGGGGGGAGAAATGGGAAAACTACTATTTCAGCAGAGCACTACCATCCATCGGTGCAAAGCTCTCTGGAAAGTATATCTTCTAGTCGCTCTTCCAAGATTCAACCGACAAGAAAGTTAACCTCAGCATTTTCTACAGTAAAAACCCTTTGTTTGCCTCACTCATTGGCAGATTCCCAAATTTGGATGATGTCTGTGCCATGATCTCCCATATGCTCACATTTAGTAGTGAGGGTTTGTGACGGAACTGTTTTCCCACGGGATACATGGAAAATACTTTATCTATGATAATAGCCAGGCATTTGGAGGGTGGTGGCAAGTTTTTTCACTTTACAAAATTCCGACAAAGTGAACATTTTCCAATGATTGTTAGTTTGTTATTCTTGAAAAGATAATGCACCACCACTTATCTTCCCCTTACCTTTGTTGAAAGCTTCAGCTTAAATGCCTTGAACGACCAGAAAGCACAAATGCATTGTGGTTTCGATGATTTCATTATGAGGATTTTTTGTAATACGTATGTTTTAGTTTAAGCCCTGTTGACCCCAAGTGACCTTTGACCACCACATAAAACAATGGGGTCCTTGCACTCAGTGTAGTTCAAATATATATAAAATATGACATTTGTTCAAGTGTTAGTTCTTGAGATATCGTGTTTACAAGATTTTCACAATTTCTGCCCTGTTGACCACAAATGATCTTTGAAATCCACCAAAATCAATAGGGTTCTTGCAGTTCAAGTGGTACACCAACATACTAAACATGACATTTGTCAAAAACGTTCATTTTTGTGATAACGTGTTTACAAGGTTTTACAATTGAAACTTTGACCCCAAATGACCTTTGACCTTTACCAAAATCGATACACTTTTTGTGCTCAATGCAGTACACCTACATATCAAATATGAGATCTGTCCAAGCTTTCCTTCTTGAGATATCATGCTTACAAAGTAGGCGTCATAAACATGCATACACACACATGCATGAATGACGCTATTATCATCCTCATAGAAAACCAGTAACGACCCTGGGGACCTGATCCCTTTGAGCCTCCTTTTTGGTGACGCCCCTGCATGGGTAGAGGAAACGATCAGATGAAGATAGCTGACTTTACTCAAAGGATTGCGAAAACATGGATTACAATAGTGAAAACTACTGTATAGTATGTATGGTAAGTAACACTGTTCATCTTGGTAAAAGCAGAGCCGTAAAGTGTGATTTCAAGCATTACAAGCATGGGCGTCAATCCTGGTGAAGGGGGGTACGAGGGGACACGTTCCTCCCCCTCCCCACATTTCGATAGGTGGGGACGTAATATCAAATGTCACCCCACATTTTGTAAAAGAGAAATGTTTGAACTTACTTTTTTTAATGGTAGGGGGACATTGTAACAAATATCTCCCCATAGTGTTGGTGAGTGACTGATGTAATCGCTAGGCTGATAAATGCTCATAAGGCAACTTTGCATGACAAATTTAGACAAGGTTAGACTCACCTATACGTCCCAAATTCCAACATTTTACGCAAGCTTCACGGGCAGTGTTTTCTTTGCCGTGTTATGTTAATGGACAAAAGAAAGTAATGAATTGACTGACTTACCTTGACAGTCGAGATCAAAATCCAAAGGATACATCTGTTGGTTGTGTATTCGTTTCTCTCGAAGCAGCTCGAAATAAGTGAGGAACGCTACCCCAGCCCCCCCCCCCCCCTTCCGTTCTTTACATGGAGTAACGGTAACGTTTCGAAGGGCAATTATTTAGTTAACGAATTTTAAGTTTGTATAGTAAAGTCTTATTTATCGTGACTGATGTCTTATTTATCGTGACTGATTTTATGATTGCTTCCTTCTAAGTTCACATTTTCTTAAAAGTTAATTCCTAAAAAATTATACTTCGGGATTAAGAATTTCTAGCCGAGGCGAAATTCGGTTCAAAAAGAAAACGAAACGTCCTTCGTATGCTCATGGTGAACAAAAAGATTGTGGCGCGTTCCCTTCCAGTCAATACACAAACAAAATTTCAAATTACCCGAAAAAGGAGAAATGAGGTCAAAATTCTGTTGGTGATCGTGTGTTTAAATGAATTGTCGATATACACTCAGGGCCGTCGAGACCGGGGCGGTCCCCCCCCCCCCAAAAAAAAAAAAACTCAGAGCAACGATAGTCGGAAAATCTGATATACCAGTTAAAATTTTTCATACCTCAGTCCAGTATATTTTATTGAGTAAAAAGATGTCAAATATTTCACCAGATTAGGAGTTTTCCTGGTAATTGAAAAAATTCCCAATTAATCTGAAATTCTATTTGAATTACTCATATTTCAGTCTGTAAGAATAGTCAGAAAGTCTGACATACAATGTGGAATTTTTCATATCTCAATCTAGCATATTTTATGACTTTAGAAAGAGTTCTGCTTTATCATGCAATCATCGACGGTTGTAGCAAACTAATAAAATACTGTAACAGATGGGAGTAAAAATTGTTGGAATAACTTTTCTGGAAACAGCTTTTCGGGGTAAAAGTTTAATGCAATAGATGCAAAGTAATGCACCAGACTTTGCTTAATGTCACTTGCTAGCTGGAAATTTTTCAAAGCAAAAAACCTGTTATCGTCTGAAAGTAAAGATAGTTGAATTAACTTTTCAGAAAATTACGATAGCATCAATACTCTAGATGAGAACAATCCAAATTAGTACCATTTTTCCGTAGAATGTTTTTCACGTATTGAGAAATTGCCCTCCGCTTAGATAGTAATCCCTCTCAGTAATTAGCAACAAACAAATTCGGGCAAAATTCTCTAGGAGTCCCTACGCCTGTGTGCTCAGCCCCCCCCCCCCCATACATTAGCAAAGTACTCAAAGAAAATGAAAGAGGATACGCAATTCATTATGATACTTGCATCACCCTTACCCCCATCTGATATGTATTTACTGCACCATTTTTCATAGATTTACTTTTTTTTGTCGACATGAATTGAGAAATTGCAGAATGACATCTGTATCTCAAGGCAGGGTATATCCAGATTAGGATGGCCGGGAAATGCCATTTCTGGCCATCTGGGGGGAGGGGTTTGAAAAGCCCAAAATGTTCTTGTACGCTCCGCGCCAAGCGATGGTGGCGCTCCGCTTAGATAGTCCTGCCACACATGCCCTCAAGCCAACCTCCATTCCCTGTTAAAGCCCATGGACACATGTCCCAAAAATTGTCCTTTGGACATTACGTGCCTTTGATTCACTAGACCCTGCGTAGTGCCCACCGGTCACACTCAGCAAAGCTATCGTTTGTCTCAAAATATGCAATGCTTGACCAGTTCTGACCTTTCAATAACATTCTAAGATACAGGAATCCTTCATTCCAATGCTTACAATTTTGCAAATACTTCAGGGCTTCCTGGGTGTTTCTGCTGGTCACGTTAATGGACGGTACCTCAGATCTCGGTGGGAAACCTGTTGGACCTCTCTAATTTACCCAAAGCCGCCAAAATGTGCAGTTCGTAGACCCCTGCTGGGGCAGCTTTAATCATTCAAACCTGTCAGTTAGTCAAATATGTCCCCCCCCCCCCCATTTCGATTTGGATTGACGTTCCTGATTGTCGAGTGCATGAGTCAGCAGATTCTTTGAAGGAGAACAACACTTCCTTATCAAAACATTTTGCACAACCATTTTCTTTCCTGCAAACATTGGTATAAAAACCATCACACAATTCAAATTTGGTTTTGTATCTCTCAGAAGAATGCAGTCACCATGTTGATAAGAATTTTTGAAAGAGCTAAAAAAGTAGAAACAAATATTAGCAACAAAAATGCAAAAAAAGAAAACAGAGAACCATCAATTATAATTTCAGTTTATGTTTTATATTGATAGCACCCACATACAGCTTTGTTAAAAATTACACTTCACTTTTTTTTTCTGAAAATTAAGGTGTATTTGTCTCAGCTTGTCACAAGCTCTCCATCACTGTAAATACATCCTCTTCAGGAAGGATTACGCTTATTTTCTCTTTAGCTCATGTGACAGCCTCTTCTTCTATTTTACAGTATGGTTACCACACATCTGGATTTTACCAGAAAAGGTTTGTGTTACTGGTATCTGAAAAGATTAACTTTTGTGTTATGATGTCCAGGTTTAATTTACACAGCCCTTTAAACGGTCCTTTTACACAGTCCAAACTAAGTCTGTCTGGAGCGGACCACTGGTAGGCAAGGTTGCCTCGCTAAAAGAATACATTGCCCTTTCATGGCATTATATGGGATGTGTCAGTGTATAAACCTGACAGTCTGACTTATTCCTGTGTCAACTTGAATGCTTAGTCACACCTTAAAAAATACAGTAAAGAGGTACAACAGACCTTCTCGACTAGTTCTACCTCCCACCGCCAGTCCATACCTTTACACCAAACAGGCCTGTATGCAGCTTTTTCAGTTGGGGGGTCAGATTTTATCATAAGTGGAACATTTTACCCAAAAATTATGACCGACAAATTAAAACTCATTACACATGCTGCTAACATAGTCCAACTATCATAGGCTGAGCGGAACTCCAGATCTTGTGAGGGGGTTTGTCAGAACCCCTGAACCCCCACTGGATACGGGCTTGCCAAACACAACGGTAGACCTAATTTAAGGCAAAGAGTCACACAATGCCAGATTTTGTTTCTTCATCCCAATTGTTGTGTACTACTAATTTCTTAGTGATATCTTCATCTTGTAGTCATCCTTCCATCCACTGGAATGTGCATTATCAACCCACAAAGCGTTTCTGAATCAAAAGGTGCAATAAACTAAACTGTGACTGGTGAAAATCACTCACGATATTGTCATCTGCTCAGTATGACTCTGGAATGAACATTATCTGGAGATGAGTAGTATCACCTAAATGCTAGATCAGGCAATGCAATCTATTGAGTACTGCAGTCTGATCCGTAACTATCTCTTTAATATCAGAGGAGAAACTGCGACAATTTTTCTTCAGCTATCATTATAAAATTGACATTGTTATCCTTAACATTAGACTTGGATCTTTTGTTGTGGGTGTTTCATGAAGCCTAACCCTCCTCTCCTTTTTCCCATCCTTCTCCTCGCCCCCCTTAGAAATGTAAAGAAACAAGACTGAAATTTCTCCTCCAGCGGCTGTGATAGGAGATGGTTGCCACAGTTTTGAAGGGCTGATCCTGCTTAAAAGATCAAAAAGTACTATAATTTGTTTCATTGGATTTACATAATATAAAATGAAAAAAAGGAAAAGAAGAAGATAGTGGAACCAAAGAAAACTCATACTGTTAAAAAAAAAATGAAAGATTTGGGCAAAGAAAAGCTACCTTCAAATTAAATGTCCATCTGCATCAACAAAGCAATAGCAACATTTCTGTTCCTAACAAAAGATAATGATATGAACTGATAAAAGCAATAAACAGCTGGTTTCCTGCCTTAGAATTTCTTCTGTTTTAGAAAATCGAGATTAAAAGAAAATATACAAAGTTTTGCTTTAAAAAAATAGTTCACCAGGTCTGCCAGTCTGTGCGAGCTAATGCTGAAAGCACCACCTGGCGGCCATGTAGCAAAGACAGAGCCTTTCATATCTGCCATAAGTCATAGAGGCCTACTCTCCAGTCACCGGGAAAAATTCCCAGCTATCGATGACACCTAGTCATACACACCTGCCACTGTTGGCATTGAGAAATGGCTATGGATGTCACTAGCAAATACTGAAAACTAAAACCATCGATCATAACGAGCGTTACATATTCATGTTTAAAATAAACAGTGTCATCCAGTTTTACATAACAGTCAAATGTCATCCAAGACCTTCTACATACGTCACCTGTGGGTTCACTTTTCATCTCAAGTGTTCAAACTACAATAAATGTTGCTGGCATTCATTCATACACCCCTCCTGTGGTGTTCGATCAGGTAGTCAACATCTCATACTGCCAATCGCATTCTCTCTGAGCCTACAATCACCAAAAACCACAGGTAGCCAAAAAATGTCCAAATGTGGCATCCAATCATTTTCTCTGGCCACCAGGAGTATCTACAGTACCAACCACGCCTGATACCACTGGTGACATCAATGCCTATGTCTGCCCTGTAAAATGACCACGGGCATTCCCACAGGAGCAATGCCACCATTAAGGGTCAGTAGCATCCAGATGTATTAAACCACCACTTGCATCCAGTCATCATCACTAGTGGCATCAAGTCACAACCACCACTCACGCCCAATAACATCCAACATTCAATAATATCCAACGATGACCACCAGTGGCAACTTCTGACACTTACATTGTCACCATAGCTACCGCAAACATATGACACCAAGCACTGGAAAGAAAAAGATGACCTTAAATTCCCTTTTCATTAAAACTGGACAAGATTCATCACGAAACTGACCACAAGTGATCTCGTATGTCGACACACATATCTTCAGGCTTTAAAGAGGCCATTCTATTACGACATCAAGCAGCCACACAAGGGTAGCCTGTGGCTTATATATTAAAATTCACGCTGGGTGACCACCAAATTAAAAATTCTGTATCAAACTTGGTGCCTTTTTTTGTCACAAGGTCAGTTTAGCAGGAAAGAACCTTAGATTACTCTTGAGACCCAGCCAGGAAATGAGACCTTAAAACCCTGGTTGCTAAGCCTTCATTGCTTCAAATGTCATCACCTTTATCCATTCAGCCACGAGCACCGGTCAATCTCAGCATTAACTGCACTATATGTGATCAAGCAAATTAATACTGTAAGGTGTGGTGTATGAAAGCAGTAATGCAGGGTGTTTGTGTACACACCTTCCCTTAATAGGTCCCCTTAACATCATATCTACCGTAGCGCCTGGACTCTTTTGCTTATAGGCATACTCACATCATGAATACAATCTGCAATCAATGGTTGCTAGCAATCCAGTTGTTTCTTGCATCATTTAGGTAAATTGTACATTTCAAGTCACGTTTTTGCAGCTTATCACCAGAAGGAAACTCATTTCCATCAGCAGACAAATATATGCAATCATTCACCTCTGCCCTCTCTTACGGTACCTTAAAGAACAATAGATCAATTCTGAAGCTACTAATTAAGAACGAAATGGATAAATTGATACGCACAGATAACAATTAAGGTAATTTAAAATATTTTCGTTAATTTAAACATTCACGGTGCTCTAAATGCCGATGTCCTCTGAATTTTCATTGCAAATATACAAGTTCATGTTAATACTCAGGTGCTGATGTGCAAAATTAGGGGGAAAAAAGTGGCTCTACTGTACACATGAAACAAATGAAAAAGAACCCACCTAGGATAATAGGGGTAACACCAATTGTAAAGATAAAAAGGTAGGCTTTGCTTTCAGAGTCACATTTCAGATCTCAAAAGGTGGTATTGGAAGCAGCTGACAGAAAGCACTATAATTACAATTCTTCTGCCTCCAAAAATAACGAATGAAAAGCAGGAATGGGAAAGAGGTCAAGCAGGGAGGATATGCACACTTTCGTTTTCAGAATCCAACATTCAAGAATGAATACCACACCTATTTTTTTTTGACAAAGTGCATCAACAAAGAAAAATTATAAATATAGGGCATGTAATGCCATGAAGTATGGGTCACATTCATGAACTGATTAGAATATGTTAATATGGATGCTCTGCGTTTCAGACACACCACTTGCAATGTTTAGGTCATCTTGTAATGTTTAGGTCATTGCAAAGGGGTTTTAAAGGTCGTAACATTGTACAATTGTGAAAATCGCACAGTTTGGTGTTGAGTAGCACCACCGGTGTCTGAGTTTCCCAGAAAAGCACCCTTGGACACTTATCCTTGCACATATCCTTGACATATCCTTAACCACTCCTAAGGTGTTTCACTTGGTCCCTGCCTACAAAGCAGATAATTGAGAACAGGATGCCCTGAGTCCCTGACAAGTTGAACATACCGTGACAGTGCTCCAGAGAAGCAGCAACATTTTCTTCAGAACATTACATTTCACTGTCCCAGGGCAGGCACACAGTAATTGCTTCTTCATTGCACCAGAAGTTTCTCATTTTTTGTGTTTTACATTTACTTTGATGCAAATGTTTTGAGAAGGCTTAATTTTTTAGAAGAAAGATCACTCCATTGAAACATGCATTGACCAAATCATCTTGTTTTTCATCAACTGCTATTAGGAGTGACTATCAGCTACAGTATACTGTACATTAGTAATACATTTTATTCAGAAAATCCAATATTTATATAGATGCTATTTGAAGATTTCTTTTCCCTTGAATGCTTCATAGGTAACTGACCCTACCTTTAGCAAAAAAGGCCATTTCATAATTTTGAGATAGAGTTTGTCCAGTCGAAAGCTCTCTGATGACAAGTGTACCTGCAGTATACCTTTGGATCTACTGTGACGCACACATTGTTGGTTTTAGTGCACGACCTCGACAGTGTGCTAAAAATGCGTAACCCTTCAAGTCAAATTTGATGAATTCTTAAGCGGTGCTTGCAGCTGCTGATGGCGACAACGGTGGTGATGGTGATGATGACAATGATGATGATGAAGATGATGATGATGATGATGATGATGATGAAGATAATGGTGGTGGTTATGTTGACTATGTCATGAGGAACATGACAACCTTTGCTTGGATAGCAATGTTGTGTTCATGTGAGGCTACAAATTAATAACTAGATGGTGAACTGTTTTCAAACATGTCCAAAATAGAGGGGAAAGTAATGTTAATCCTAAGACACCAAAGAAGGGGCATCAAAAGTACTGCCTTTGGATTTGTCACATGCATTCATCCATAAATTTCTTACCATGTTGATAAATAATTAAAAGACATCTTAAAAGAGAAGAATGCAATCTTAACATTGAAAACTATTGCACACTGTTGCTCATTCCACATTTTATACACACAAAAAAAGTCCAAACTGTCATTTTCAGATCAAGAACTCTGACGTAAAAAGAAAATTCTACCAAGTAGAAAATGAGTTGTTCTTTTAATGGTTTCATCAATTAGACTTTGTTGCACAAAATCAAGACTGTACTAAGCTGAGACAGAGGTAATCTTGACACGACCTTGACCAAACTTCTCTTACATTGAAAAACAGATTGGTTGTGCGGCACTTCTGAAGAAAGAGAAACCTCATACCGTTTCCGTCAAATTCACTGAAAGTGTAAACCACCAAACACTCCATTCATAGAAATAGTGTAAATCAAGTTCATATCTGACAGATGGGTGGAAATACAAAAGTTGTTAGAAATTTGCAAGTTAGCAGAATTAGTAAGCCTAGCTAGTGGCCCTGAATTTAGTCCCAATTTTTATAAGCTAAAAAGGAGCTAACTATGACACTGGCACCTGAGGTGAGAAGACCAAAGCTTAACAATTTTATTTTCTGCATCTCCACTGACAGCATGGACACTACAGATGCAGTCCTCTGGCTTCAATGAGTGTCGAAACAGTACGCATGGCATGCCATTGACAATCCCATGAATAAAACTAGACTGAGCATCATGTGACCTATTAGCTGGTACATGTAGCTTAGATGGAATTTTTGATCCTTTACCGAAGGCATAGCAAACCATAGTGGAATGTTTGTCGTGAGGTCGCACCATCGATTTCACCACCGTCAAACGACTGCAGCGCCACATCCTGCTCTTCCGACGTTCATGCTGCTGACGTAGGACCACTCGTTGCTCTCGGGGTCGTACATCTCCACCGTCCGGAGTCGCGTGTGTCCGTCGTATCCGCCCATCACGTAAATCTTGTTGTCAAAGACTGCCACCGCAGGCCATGCCCGTGTACGATTCATGGATGCTATGGAGATCCACTGTTGTGTCTGGGTGTTAAACCTGACATAGTGAAGGACCAAATATGTCAGTAATAATTTTCCACACCAAGCTGCTTCAAATCAGTGCCCTCCATTTTATTTTTTTTTTATACTTTTCCACTTGACTTATCAATTTGTTTTTTATGAATCTCAGTGACCACATCACTGTTTCCTACTCCAAGACCAACATGCTGCAGCAAATATTCATTTCAAATAAACACAATATTCAAGACCGCAAATTCTAGACGAATATGTAAAGTTTCCAGGTTTAATACCTGCACTAGTGAAAACCTGCAATGACAACCAACATGGTCAAGCTGTGACGTGCTGTGTCTTGAGCAATTAAATTGTACTGAAATTATCAATTGTGGCATAATTTGCTTTCATTTGCTGAGTTTTGGTAGAGGGAGGATGTAGGATTTCCTTTTTGGTTGCATGCTAGTATGCACATCTAAGGCAATGCCAATCAAAATGCAGATCATAAAGAAATACCACTTTACATGAAATCTCATAAGAGTTGCCAAATTAGCAAAAGCCAAAGAAGACAATTGAAATGACACATCTGTACCACAGTGAGTTCTCCAAGTCGAAGTCAATTCTCGTGAGAGGGTACCAATATACTTCCGCATAATTTCTGTCCTGTTGTGCAGAGAACACCAGCATTGACTCCAATGGAAGCAAAAACAGCTATCTGTATTAACCCAGACCAAAATGTCTTTCACAACTACCTTAGGCACAAATTTTGATCACATCGTCACTCACCTCTCAGCGATGCTGAAAAACTGGTCCGTGTGTCGCAACCTTCCCCCTATAGCATAGATGTAATGGTCCATGGCTACGAGTGCCAAACCCGACCTGGCCTTCTCCATTTCGGCCACAAAGGTCCAGACTCTGGTCTCTGGGTCAAAGCACTCGACGCTGGCCCTTTCTGTCCTGTAAGCTTTGTCGTAACCACCTTAAGAGATTGGATTAACGAGGAAGAATGGGAAGCACGTTAAAAACTGATTCTAATGTTTTTGATCCCATGTTTTGCTGTGCTTTAGGAGTCAACATGGGGCAAAATTACTTGTAACTAACAATTTTTAGATGTTCCTATGCTCCAATTTCTTTAGCCCTTGCTTACAAGTTGCACATCTCTTCATCTCATGCAGATCTAATGAAGAGATACACACAAAGGAAACACAAAACAGTTGCAAGACATTTTATGACCAACTTTTGCTACGGTATGCTGAAAGAACTCTGGACGAACCTGCTACATATATTTTGCCATCACACACAGCCACTCCACAGCCGCCTCTCCTCTGTTTCATGCTGGGGGCGTATCTCCATTTATCTTCTGCAGGGTCATAGCACTCCACTGTATTGTAACTGCTATCATTGTCAGCACCACCTGGAAAAATGCAGGGGTAGAAAAGTGGTAACGAAGGGTGCGAATACCAGCAAAGACGGAACAAAAATAAGGAGACGCCCAAAGTTACAATAAACACCAACATTTTCCACCACTGTCACGAACAAAGAGTTGAAAATACTAAATTAGAGTGAAAGTCTTCAAAGTATTTATTGGACTTAAACATAACACAGAATGAAGCACATGTGGACTTTGTTGTTACGGTTAAGTAAACCATCAGACTTGGTCATTACACAGTATCAGTTAAGTGGCATTTTTGCATGCTCAGCAATGATTAAACTGAAATTCACTTGTACCCAAACATCACACAATTTGTCCATTACCAATCTTTTCTCATTAGAAATCATCACTATGACGATATTTCAGCGTAATGCTGCCACCGTTTCAAAAACAAAGACATTAATCCATTCCATAATCAGTCTGTGAGTGAACTGGATAAAGGTGTGACAATGTCATGTGAAATTTGTTTCTGCTTATGTGCAAATTAAGTCCATATTGAGCATGTGCCCAATTCACCAACAATTACCTCTCCTCTACTGACTATTCCAACTTCAACCAAATTCAAGCATGTGTACCCTCCTACTGACTATTCCAATTTCAATAAATTTCATGCAAGTGTACCCCTCCTACTCACTATTCCAATTTCAATTTCATTTATGTGCACTCCTCCTACTCACTATTCCAATTTTAACCAATTTCATGTACAGTATGTATACCCCGGTCCCCTCCTACTCACTATTCCAACTTTAAAAACTAGCAAAATGTTACTTTCACCATGCCATATGTCTAATTCACATCATCATTATTAACAACAGTATATGCACCAGGTTCCAAAGAGGTACAGTAATGTCAGGAAATGGTTTTACAATTGCTAACTAAATCCAAAGTTTCACTTATGTTTGCTATTTCATCTTGTATGCAACTCTAAAACTCTATTGTAAAGCCTGTACATACAACACATGATGTTATATAAATGCAAAGCAATATGTTGTATAATCATTTCAAAATGAAATTGTAACGTAACAGAAGTTACGTTTTTCAATGCCTGGGTAACTGACCATGCACGACAAGTCCGAATTTTGGACCCCAGTGCAAACATTATTAATGATACTCACCCAAAGCAAACAGGTGACCCCTGAGTGCTACCACTGCGATAAATGACCTGGCTTCATTCAGGCTCGACTTCTGGCTCCATTTTTTCCTCAGAGGGTCGTAACACTCTACGTGTCCAAGGTATCTCGTGTCTATGGTATGTATGTTAGAAGTGTAGGCACATTCTCCTCCGACTGCGTATAAAAGGCCGTCTAGCGTCGCTGACCCCAGAGCAGTCCTGGAAATTTCCATCCATTCCTTAGGAGAGGAAAATCCTTGATCTGTTAATACCATGCCAAGAAAATTTGTGCGAGTGTCAACATAAACATGACGGGATTTTAACACTGAAGGGATCAGCCAACAAGTGAGCTCTGAAGTGTAGCTACCTACATTGCCATTCATAATTCACACGTGTCTTTAATCTTGACAGAGCTACAACTATTATAATGGGCACAAAAGGGCTGGAAGGAGAACTACTGCTTTTCATTACCTGCGGAACCCATCTGTCACGAACAACGTCATATCTTTCACAGCTGCTTAGCTGACACTCTGCATCATTCCGCCCTCCGACCACGTAGATACTTTGGGGCTGGGATCGACAGCCAATGAGGGCCAATGCCTGGTTGTCGTTCCTGATCTTCAAAGCCACTGCGACTCTTTCTTGACATTTGAGGCACCTGCAATACCAGTTTAAACCAAACCTTTGCAGTGAATGCTGGAATACATGTTATATAAGTTCTACTTTCTCTGATCTATGGTAGTTTTTTTGCTCTTGAGATATGTCTCACACATGATGAAACATGAATCTCCCCACCTCTCTGTGCGTTACAGTAGCCATGTACTAAGAAGGTTACATGAGATAGCTCCAGGTACACCCTGGACTTTCAAAGGACTGTCCAGCCCATCAAACCCTAATGCATTGACTAGAATGGCCACCCCCCTCCAATTTTTCCGTGGGGCAAAATGGGAAATTCCATTTTCTGCTTCTCAAATTCCATGGTTTTCCATTTTCAACTTTCCAATTTCCGTTAATTTCCGTTTCAGACATAACCGCAGCTGCAAGTTTCCATGGTCTTTCCTTGTAAAAATTGCCCTATGTGATTGTAAAGAGCATGCCACAATAAGGAATCCGAGGCTAGCATTAGGATGCAAACCACTTCAGCGTAACAAAAGTTTGAACAAACGATTTTGAACAAACCAGTTGACATTCAAAACTTAAATGCTTCACAAAAAGCTGCATATTTCATGTAAACCAGGCTACACTACACGCACTTTAAAGCTAAAAGGTAAGAAAAGGTCTTCTTCAAAACAGTACAATACTTTAAAATACTTATGTCCTAATGTAGATAGATTAATGGCAAATATCCTAACCCCCTTGGAGATTACATGTGCATTTTATCACCTCTGATAGAACTGCTAACTATTTGTAAGCTACAGATTTCATGTTATTTAAAGAAATGTTTAAATGTATTCTACTGTATTTCAATTCCACAGGCTTAAAATGTTGAGATTCAATCTTGAATTTGTAGAAATAAGAGGGCTTTGTTCAGTTGCAATCTACTGTGGCGCTATACAGTAGTGTAAACATTACTAATTTACCCTCCTCGTCTTTTAGCCTACAAAGCCAATGTTAGCACATGGGGAATGCTGGGTTGATTCATACAGTTGTTTTGACCAGCTGCAGCTGGTCTGCTGGGGTCAACTTGCATATATGTGCTATGTTTCACATGGTGTTATAACAACAATTAACTTTGTTTTGATGTGGTGATTGTCACGTTTATTTAGGAAACTTAAAGCAGCTGTTTTTAATCAAAATATCATACTTTGGTTATTTTTGCCAAAATTTGGCAAATTTCATGAATTTTACATAGAAAAGTTCAATTTCCGTTTTTTTCTATGATTTGCCGCGATCGCAGAATATCATTGGCCCTCCTGGAGCCTTGCAAAATGTATAGCTTGTTACAGTGGATCTGGCTTTCAGATGGAATTATAGTTTTTCAAAGCTTTCCTAGATGAAAGAAAGTTTGTACTGTAGCTAGACTGAGAAGTTAATAAGTCACAGTCAGGTTCCATACTAACAAAACAGATATTGTTTTAATTCTCTGACCTGTTGATCAAATCTGATTTGTAAACTTTGTCGATGAGATAATCTTTATCAAGGAGAGCAAATCGTATGTGTTGGAGGATGGTGCAACAGCAATGGCCTCTGTTGTTAAGGTCATACGTCAACCAAGAAATTGCTGCTTCGTAAACCTCCACTTCGTTGTCAACTTGAAGTTGGTCGCTCCTGAGGAGACGCACAACGTCCTGCTCTGGGGTGAGAAAGAATTCCTCCGTTTGAATGACTTCTGGAAAATGTTGATAAATAAACCTCTGTGCAACGTTCTTCAAATCTTCACAAGAATACATGTCAGCGAAAGAATGAATACCTGTCGTGAAATGCAAAACAATAGAGGGTGAAACATGACATTGCAGAGAATGTAAGGATTAAAATTATTGGTATCACATTAACGTTTTCGTGTTTACACAGAAATTAACAATTACAACCTGTCCTAGCAGTGAAACCACACAAACTTTAGACCGATAAGCACAATCCTTATTATGCACATACTATATTCCTTGTAATTCCATTGGTAACACCACATTTCAAAGTATTTAACAACTTGCACTGAGCATTGACTAAACTGACGTCATTCAACTCCCATGATCTTCCGCACTCTATATCATTTGAGCCATCCAGTGACATTCCACTCTTTGTTTAGTCGTTTCTGCCTTCTAAATATTCCCCTGAATTACAAAAACATAACAACAGAGACATACTGTGCAGTTTTCCTACCTTCCACATGCACACAAGAGCATGCAATGCATATATGTGTCCATGTGCATGGTGTCAGTTAAACATCCCAAATCCTACGATAATTCCAATGATGTTGACTGGCTGCTGCAGTACCTTCAGCTGATGTAACTTGAGAGACTTCTTAACTTTAATGAGACTACAACTGTAGAAGGGGTTTGCAAGTAACGTATTAGATAGCTCGCTGTAACTCACCAAGGCAATTTGTTGCAGCCAGCTGCGACTGTAAGAATGTGCAGCACACATTTCGAAGGCTGGTCATATTCAGCATGCTCGCACCACCGAGGACTATCTGCACATTTTCCACGGTGATCTCTATCGTCCCAGTGTACATGAATTTCAAAATGATCTCCATGGCAACAGGATCTATGCCCTGTATCTCCACGTAGTCTTTGGCCGTCTCCAACATTCCATTGGTGAACATGGCCAGAAGGTAAGGGGAACAACCGGCTAGTACCACCTTGTGGGCAAGGAACCTTTGGTTTTCGATGCACAGCACGATATCGCAGAGTTCCTCCTTCCATCTTAATTCATTCATTACTTTGAAGGCACTGTTTGTGTGGAGGCTAATTGTGTATACTCTATTCTGTATCATCTTACCAGCAGCTGGCTTAATATCAGTCACTGAATTCAGCAAAAAATTTGCTCACATTCTTCCAACTCTTCCATATACCATTTGGGTTATTCTGCAACTATAGAGAGAATGATGACAAACGCAACACATCAAAAGCAATGTAACATCATACAGATTTTCTATCTCACATTTTTTGTACCCAGGTTCAGTCATAGCCAAAGAAGTAAGTACAGTTCTTCAAGATGTACTGACGCATGTATGGTAATCCAGTGAAGCCACGAAAACTACTGTAGTAACATTGCTTCCTTTGTAAGGTAAAAAGTGCACATGTGTGTCTCCATAGGAGCAGTGTGAATCCAACTTGGAAAATTGATCTTACGTTATTTGGCAGTGTAAACTGTTTAAAAAATCAATTGTAAAACAAACATTTAAGTGAACAGCAGTCTACTTGTTACATTTTTTGTACCCAGGTTCAGTCATAGCCAAAGAAGTAAGTACAGTTCTTCAAGATGTACTGACGCATGTATGGTAATCCAGTGAAGCCACGAAAACTACTGTAGTAACATTGCTTCCTTTGTAAGGTAAAAAGTGCACATGTGTGTCTCCATAGGAGCAGTGTGAATCCAACTTGGAAAATTGATCTTACGTTATTTGGCAGTGTAAACTGTTTAAAAAATCAATTGTAAAACAAACATTTAAGTGAACAGCAGTCTACTTGTTACATTTCACAGTAAGCAATACTGAAACCAAGACTGACATTCAATACCGTTCATACCCAAGCTATAAATGTGACAACAGAGCTAGTACATGCAGTACATCACATTCTCACCTTTTGAGATCTGCAACCTACAGTGCAGCTCCCATTTACTGCATAAATGTGATACACTTCCGTGGTCATAATTTATTATGTAATTCTTACGTTGTCACTTTTTTTTTAAACTTTCCAATTGAAACTGTACTATAGCATAAACAACATTTAATGTTCAGACTCTTGGGATTTAGATCAACCAATCAAAATCCTTACAGTAGGCTGGCAAAAGGTGTAACTGTTTGTACCAATGGTTTGAATGGGCCACATATTTGCAATCACTGATTGATGATTTGTGCATTTGCAACTTGTACAGAAAGCACATAAGACAAACAAAAGATTTTGATGCTGAAGATCATGTCCAATGGAAGGTACAATAGCTGCATATTTTACAAAAATCTGATTTTTCTAGATCAAGCTTCCAGCTTCTGATGATAATTACTTAACCTGCTTATTAAATGGCAACCTCTGTTTTAGACATTGAGGGCTGGACATCATTAAAAATATGAACTGTTTCCCTGTGATATGGTTGTTCAAGTAAGCTGAATATTGTATTTAGGTGTCCCTTTATCGGGTGACCCAGTCATGCAACTACCTCAAGCTTTTATAGCATATTATAGTTTTTATAGAAGTGTATTTTAAAGTTACTCCCTTTACTATTAATTAACACATAGATGCTGATATGCAGCGGTCGTGAAACAATTACACATTGTTGGACACTATGTTTTCAAGAAAGAAAAGTCTGGTGAGACAAACTTGATAATGTAAATGTGACTTCAAAAAAAATTAACTGTGAATCCACTTTCTAATTGATTTGACTGCTTACCCTTGTCACAGCTGTTCTTTAATCATGAATACTGTAACCTCAAGTGCTGATTTCTACTTCTTGAATAACGGCTGGGTACTGTTTTAGTGGTAGGCTAGGCCTATATGAAGGCTTGCCACTGAGTTTCACACATAGACTTTTTGACCTAGGCCTACAGTTCCAGAACCTGCATCATCCTCAAATTGAAACTTCAATCTGAAAGTCACTGTTCTGAATGCATTTGACACCAGTGTGACTAATTCCATACATACTATATCAGGAGGAATGGCTACACATTATCTGCTATACTGCAACGTTATATTTAGTCCGAATGAATGTTGAGGTACGCGGGAACGTTAGGCCTACCTTAAAAGTTAGGGTAATCCTAGTCAGTTCATCTTGACATTGTGCTTGTAGTGTATTCGTGTAGTATGATGTACTGTGAGTGTGACAATGTCTTGTATGAGTTAATAACGTTAGTTTGTTGTAGGCTATATATAGACAGTACAGTATGTAATTAGATTCGCCTAACCCTATCCTAACTAATGTCAATATGCTACCGATAAGAAGAATGAGAGGTTCATGACTGACCAAAGTAACAAACAGCCTTACAAACTGCTCCGCGAATGTTTCATATTCTGTAACATGCACAGCAACTCACCATTATTACTCCTAAAGTCACTTGAGAAACATGGTGTGGAAAGGCGTTGCATATCCACAACTATCAGCTCCACTGTTTGCGAAATGTCATAGCACATAATTTATCTAACCTTTGACGTACGTACGTACAGCTAGAAAACGGTATTGTTGAAAATATGCTAGATTTCTAATTCAGTCTCACTTTTGGTCAGGTGGTTTATTCACAATAGTACGGATGCCTAAAATGCCATAATATATTATGTTCTTCTGCAACTATTTAGAGTCACAGACGGTCTGACGGTGTAAATCCACTGGCTGTGAATAAACAGACCAAATGTTTTGTATCAGTATATCAATAATGGGCACTGTACTACACAAAGATGGAAATATTTCCAGAGGGTTTCTCTTTGAGATGGTTGGTATGGATTTCCTTGCTTCCGTACTAAGGAAGTATCCAGGGAAAATCCCTGGTTTAAGGACTTGTAAGCCACTTTTTTTTTCTGCGTCACTTTTTTTCCGGAGGTAATTATGGTAATTACGTAATTAATCATGGGCTTTTATGCAGAGCAAATGTTACTATGTCACCATAATGACTAGGGGTCATTGTCTCAATCGTCAGAAAAAAAAAAGCAAAGAAGGTCATATGCCTCAGATAGCCTATTTATTAAAGAAACTGACTCATAGTTGCACTAGACTTTTTTCTTGTTGATTGCTGCTATTATTTTCTACAATGTTCATTTTTCTTCATTCTGCACTTTTCAAGGTCGAAACAGGTTTATTTGGCTTTTCTTAGGTGTGATTGCCCATATCGATTGTTTGATGACTCAAGCCGATTAAAATCACGATTACAATTACTGCTTACATTGAAAAATCATCTAGGTCCTAAAGATTTAGTTAGGTTAGTCACTTCGTTGGATTAAAATCACTGATTCAGCTCATGACTTGAGAAAAAGTACTTTGACCCCCATAAGCTTTTCTAAAGCTGGAATCACTCCTCAGTCTTTATACCATTGAAGTACAAGGAAATTCCAACTGTATGAAATGCATCAATGTGATAGACTGAAAATTTGCCTGAAACGTAGGCCTATGTGTTCTTTTTTCTCTTCTTTATTTTCATCTGCATTTTTTGTAAGTCCTCATGCTAATGTTACTCCTTAATTGTTAACAAACACTGTCCCACCCAATATTGGACCTAAAATGTTTACCCAGTCAATGTTCAAGTTAATGAGTAGTCCTACTTCCCAAACTAAGGTAAAATACACGCCGCGATGATGTGGGCCATGTATACTGAACATGCCATTCATCTAGGCCCAAGTGCTTCAGAGGTACATGGACAAAATGTATCATACCTATTTTCTCTTATACTCAGTGGAAAATCAGTGACCAATGCAACCGCTTGCACCGTGTGTTATTGCGAGTAAAGTTGTAGCAGCAACATTCTTAAACAGACAATTATAGACAGTTATGATACACTCACTATTGTACGTAAGACAGTACAAACACCGAATTCTTGCTAGAAATCATCCCTGTTTATGTATCAGAATAGCATTTTCAATGCCTTCTCTGGATACCTATACATAGGGTTGTACTCATCCATGGGCGTGGATCATGGGGGAGAGGGGGACACGTCCCCTCACTTTTTCGCAAAAGGGGGACATTTCTAAAATGCTTAAAACTGCAATGAATGGTTAAAATATACCATGTTTTCGGAGTCAGAGAAGCAGCCTATACCCAAGCGCAAATGGAAAGAATAAGTTATCATTGGGTTGGACACATGCAGTCAAGTGATTTTTTATGAAATTTTCAATGATCGGTTCTCAGAATACCAACTGAACATCAGCCAATACAATCCATGATTTTGGATTGAGACGTTATGGTGAGAGGATCTCAACGTACTTCCATTTACGTTAGAGGTAACAATATGCCTACAGTAGACTGAGAAATTGACGTCGGTTACATGTTAAAAGGTAGTGAATTTTGAGCAAAATACTGCACCATTTGCCATACACCTTCCACTTTGTTTTGTTCAAAGGGTAATTGGGAACTCCCTCCCCTCACAGCCCTCCCCACCCCTAAGACTGCGATACTTAAATTGTGAAAAGTCCCCTTCACATTTGGAGATGGATCCACGCCCATTGTTGCAAGTCAGGCTTGAGTAGAAAAAAATTATTCAGACTGGTTAACGTGAGAAATAATTTGTGCGCCACTGTAGGCCGTGCAGTCGCAATAATTACGAACTCACAGATAGTCTGATAGAGGTAAGGGTGGTGGTTTTGTCCTACGGTAACTTGTAACATGACTTTTGCAGCTGACATTCGGAGAATACCATCTCTTCCTTCTAGGATAATTTTTGTTTATTCCTAGTTTACAAAACACAGAGGCCTATTTACACATCTATAGGCAAGGTAACAAAGAACGAGAACTGACAATACAACATCAGTTCAATAGCAAAGTCTTCTTACAAGAAAGAGAGGGAACTGAGACCAATAAATGTCAGTAACATTTGCCTCAACAGTTATGTGCCCATGAAGTGGTCTTTGTACTAGTTGCCCGTTTTTTTTTCTTGCGGATAATTGGCAGTGTTCACCCACTCCCTGGTTCACCTGCTGAACCAACTGGCATTCAGAACAGGGGGCGTCAATCCGAATTGAAATGTGGGAAAGTCATACTGACGCTTTGGAATGATGAACTAAAACAGGTCAGACACACTAAAACTTCTTGAGACTAACGATCAAATCGATGATTAAGAGAGTTTGGCTAAGAGAGAGGAATGGTGGAACCTACGAACTAAAACCCCAAGCAACTTGGTCAAGAAAAAGTAACAACCGTGACGAAGACGGTTAAATGTGATGGACGACGAAAAAAAAAATGTCTGGACGAGAAAAAAAATTTCTTACCCAGGACGTCTTAGTTTAAATTTGCATTGCAAACGATATCCCTGATACGGCAGTCCGCCATTGAAGAAGTCCGTGTTGTATCTCTATCAGGGTGAAATAAGTATGATTTCTCTTGAAGTAAGTTGAGGAGGGTAAGGGGCAGATAATAAGTTAGATAATAAGTAAGAAAATGCATGATAGCTAATTCACAGCACAGTATAAGGTCTTGACGGTTCGACATGGAAGTAACGGCTTGGTTGCTAAGTTGCTCTATTGCAGAGACACCGCAAAAGGCGGCAGAATGGATAGCCTATAGTAGGCCTATCGCGATCTTCACGACGGTTGTCAGGAGAAAATGTCCAGTCGTGGGAATAAGCGGTGAACAATCCAGCAGGAATGCAAAACAACTGAAGTAAACTAGTTCATCGGATATTGCTAGTCACATGAAAAAAATACGTGTAAAACGAAAAAAGAACAAAGGAATGCAGTCTAGTTAAAGTCTTCACCTAATTGAACTTTACATGAACTTCTATATAGACTCTTTTATAGCGGAAAATGTCCAATAATGTGAGTTGAGGAAAAGGGTTTTTCATACACGAAAATACTAACAGTCTACCATTTTCCAGGGGCTTATTTGCGGCACCTAAGAAGACCGATTTCCGGCGACCTAGGTGGTATTTTTATTCCAAAATTGTCTTACGCGCTCTTCACCAACTTGTGATGGCGCTCCGCTAAGTAGATGCTGTCGACCTTTGGACTCTTTGCTCCCAGGCAATCTTTAGAGGTAAGCGAACGGTCCCCGAATGAAAGTGAGTTACTAGGTGGAAATATTCGAGATAAAATCTATGCAAATAAAAAGTCTTCAAAGATTCACACACTGACCTGTACAAGCACCTGAAGATTCCTTTCATAGCGATGTTCCCCCCGCCCCATTACAATATTCCGGCGGCGCCCTTGCCCTCCAGACATGCTGTAAGCGATTACGAAGTAATATGCTCAACTGTGTTAGTTTCGAATAACTCGTTTGTAAAAATGGTACATTCTACCATACTACTCATTAATTAGGGCAGCACCGCCGCTGAATTTAAATACATTAGGATGTTTTATTTTCTTTTAAAGGATGTTCTGGATATATGAGAAACAGTTCAGTTGCGGTTGAAGAGATTAAAAAGAGCCCAGGGGCACGGATGTAATGCAAATTATGAAGAAAAAGGGGCATTTTGCATGATTTTGTACAGTAGTACATATGGCCCATTTCTGACTATGAACCCTCATATCCTGAACATCCCAGTTACCTAATTTGTAAAGTGAAAGACCTTCCACTTTTGTAACAAAATCTGTAGAAAAAGAAACGTTTCATAATTTTAGAAAATGGCCCATTCCAGACATTGAGAGCCCCCCCCCCCAAAATGACAAGCGGGATAAAACCATTTACACAGAAATTATCTGACAACCCATCAACAATGTTACATACAAACAGGGAAGTATGAATCTGGTTGATGGATCTGATTGACAAAATATTAGACTTCTGCCTCTTCAGTTCATTTGCATGCCATCACTTTTTAACAAAGTAACATGGTACATGTATTCATTTATGTCAATCAAACACGGTTGTTTCGCATCACCTTCTCTAAAAATGTTGGCGGCTATAAAGTTTGATAAACATTGACAATGAATTGAGACCCTGACACCATTTTAAAAGACTACCAGAATGTTTAGCTAGCCTAACAATATTTCTGTACATGTAATGTATTGAGACAAAAGTAAACTCATGGATTGCACCATTTTGCATCTCACTATTATGATTCTGAAAATTTTCCCAAAGGTGGAGGGTACCCCTTCCCATGCCAGTCAAGGGAATTGGACACTCCTGTCCCTCCACCCACTGAACACTGTGCACGCCAATGTCACGCAGGTATCCCTTTTAGGCATTATAACCCTGGCACGTACATGAGCTACTCATTAATGTGGGACAGCATTTGATTTTACTGTCCTCCCCCAATTCAAAAAGTAACCGGCAACATTTCTCTTTTACAAAATGTTGAGGGACATGTGATATTGTGTCCACCACCTATCGAAATGTGGTGGAGATGTCACCATCCCCCCAATGGAAGGAAAAAATGGTTCTGAAAGGGGCAGTCTTCACTTATATGCTTTTAAGTTTTCTTTTTCTTTCAAAATGTTAACACAAAGAAATTTGTATTGAAATAACAGAAAAACCTTCACAATCAAGGAAAACAAAAAAGGGAATTAGCTGTTGAGTTAATTACATCTGTTGAGACTCCAATTAATACAAGCAAAGTTGCGTGACTTTGTAGTAAAATGCGATTCGCACTTTCAATTTTTTAAGTACACGGTAACATCTCAAAAGTAATCTTGCCAATTACCTCCACAAAATAAACTGTCCTTCCAGAAAGGACAACAGAAGGTATTGTACGGTCTTTTACACCGTTGCAATTGCCACTCACTACAAATAGTATTACTGTAATAATGTTAAAAGCAGACTGCTCACGTATATGCACAAACGAAGTAGTCTGTGTATCAGAAAAAGAATCTATTGGTTTCATCTTCACAGAGAAGTGATGGGTACTGTCTTCAAGCTACAGTTCAACAATACACTTCCGAGCACAATGCTGCGCATAGTTTTGTGGCAGTGCATTACCATCGTTTTGTTTTAAACTTTTCTCTAAATACAAGGTCATAGAAAGATATATATATATATTATATAATTTTGCATAAATATGATGGCAACTGTTTAGTGATATAAAATGTATTTTGTGAGTTAGACATCAAGGTTTAATCGGTGGATAGCAGATGGTAAGTACTAAGAGCGTATAAAGATATCGATAAAAATTATGGATTAATTACTGTGCTGGTCCTGGGAGTGGTAGGTGTCAGCAAAGGCACTGCAACATCAAAACTTCTACATTTGTCACAAAAGGCTGGGAAACATACACAAACTTCTGCATGAATGGAGAAGAAGACAGTTTGTTGCAACAGCCTTAAACATGGTACAGTTTTCAAAATTCTTTAAGGTATTACAGAAAGACTTTAGGACAGTTATCAGCAGCAAAACTTTAGTCATTCACTAATGCAGTTAAGAAAAATATAAAAGAAAACACTGGTTTCAAGAAGGATGGGTGGTTGAGGAAAAGATTACATAAAAGTTTAGTTCTGTAATGCAGTCTAACGCTGAAGGGCCCATGACTATGCTTCATGCAAAGGATTCAGTACAGTAAAAGCTGGTCAGGTGGTTGAATTTATTTTCTCACCATGAAGTCACCTCAATCATAAGAAATCCCAGTATAAATGTGATTTATCTCTGGGAGTTGGACACACAAGCTTTGACTGTCTATGTGGTTTTGTACTCATTCAATCAGTGTTTGTAAATATGAATGTCTACAGTTCATTTGGGGTGGAAGATCAGCAAAAAAAGAATTCAACACAATTGGTAGATCCACGGGAGGGAACTGCTGTGGACGATGGTCCACCTGTAGGAAGGCCATTTTGCTTTCTCTTCTTTTTTTTTAAAGAACTATATTCAAGAAAATGAAATTCTTAAGAAAACTAAATTTCCAATAGCACATTTCTGTTGCCCCGAATTGCATGTGAGGGGACTTAGTGAAAGGAAAATTTTTCACCACACCCCTCTGCCATGTCACCGTTCCACCAGTCTGGTCCTTCCCAATCAAAGGGACTTGGATCCCCCTGTGAGGAACTATTAAGGACATGCATCAGATCTTGACCACTATGATCTTGACCCCAATAATAAGGGCTGATAGATCAAATCTTTAAAAAGAAGTAACCTATGTCAAAACCAGTCAAATCTCCTAGAGTGTACAAAAGTGTGACAAAATTACCAATACTTCATGCCATGGAGCACCCATTAGTTGGAGCTGCTTCTACTTTTTACAAATACAAACGTCACAACACCAAATGAACAGAAAAAAGTTTAAGGCACCACTTATCTACAGACAGAGAACCACCAAGATGTACAGTAGGAGACGCTGTAGAAACAATATCGACGAACAATAAAATTACGGCAAAAAAATACAGTGCCAGCAAAGAAAAAGTTGCAGACACAGCTGTCTAAGAACACTCTTCCAAAAAATGTGAGCAAAATTCATTTTATATCACTTGCATCACTGCTTGCATACTCAAGCAACAACATTGATGTCTTCCTTCCTAGGAAGTCTTAATTCTTTCTCTCTTGAATAAAAGGAACGATGATCAAAGTTATATTTGGTCAACAACTTCAAACAACATCTTCGGTCTCGAGCGACTGTTAAAATAATTCTACCCCCCTCACCCATCCCCCTCCACCCCACAGAGACTTCACGATAACAAGACAAAATACATACAGAAAACAATATCGGCTTGAATCAAACAAAGCCAGTACACACTGCTATGAAAATTTAGATATTTATACAAAATATTGCATCACTTGAAGAGATGCCTGCAAAATTGTTACAATAATCACAAATGATGGAGAAAAGTGATGTGTAACAAAGTTGGAAGACACTGTACTACAAAAAATGATGCAAAAATATGATTAAGGTTTAGCAACAACTCCTAGCCTATATCTACCTTTTGTGATATCACTGCCAACAACCTCCAAATTGCCATTTGATGTAATGTCTATTCATATTGCAAAAGTAGCTAACTACAAAATCATATTTAATATTGTTCATGAATATTCATATTTTAGTACACATGAAACAAATGAGTTTACTCAAGAAAAAAAAAATTGTCTTGCATGAAAGCAGGTCACACTAGAACTTTTTGTAACCATTTAATTGGAAATTTAAAGTTTTGCAAGTGATAAACAAAAATTAGATTGCATGCAAATATAGCTCTTGACGTGATATTTTATATAATTCTTTTTCTTTCAACAACTCGTACCTGGACTGACTAAGTTTTGATTCAGGATAATCAAAAACTGCTCACAAATGCCCTTGCCTTGTAACCCCTGAAAAATGAGATTAAACTGGAAAAGAAGGAGTGTCTAGATAAAAACTCTCTGATAGGCTGTGGCTCTAATGCTGACTCATGAAAGACTTGGCATTGCCAGAGACAATCTCAGAGAGAGTCAAGTGGTCCAAGATAATTGTCACAGTTGTAACTTGTTAAAAAAAAAGCATACTAATGCAAGCCAAGGGTAAAAGATCACAAAAACAAAGTAGGAATCAAATTCTAACCTGACTAGCAGAGGTCATTGGTGTACAGGTCAAGCTGTCATGCAGTATAGAATTCAGGCTGTCACAGGAAATGTAATTCTAGGATATCTACGAGCAGGTGAGTGAAAATGCATTCGATGTGGCCATTTACTAGACATGCAATATGTGGAGAGCTCAGTCAGAGAGCGAAAGGTTCCTTGCAAACGTTTGCACAAATATCACGGAAATGGTCAAGTTGTGAGTCTCAGTTCAATACCTGAAAGTTGAAGCATTTGATAATTTGGTCATCTTGTTGCACAACATGAAAACATCCAAGAACACAAAGAAAAATTATAAAGAAAATAAACCAGCAAAAGCAAAAAAAAACAAAAAACCCCAGAACTAATTACAGCAATAAACAAAACTAATTACTAATGACAAGACTGGGATGAACTTTCACAAAACTAATACTATTTATTAAAAATAATTGCATATGAATTTTTAATGTAGACTTTTAATGAAATTAAAGCTCAACACACTCATCCATCATCATGAAATTAAAAGTGGGGAAAATCTAATGAGTTGCTACGGAGATGAGAAAAAGGTGGCATTGATGAAGATTCAAATCAGTATTCAGTGAAGCAGAGATGTAAAAAAGGCAACACAAAGTAAAAAAAATAATAAACTAAATTGTAAAAAAGGGACATTGGTACAGAAAAAACAAATTACTTGAAACTTTTATCACTTAAACATTGTCTGACCTAATCTCTTGTACCATCTTGTTTTAAATTACTGCCTCTTCTTTACCTCTTGGGTGGCAGCGAGAGGATGATGGCAGTAGTCATCAATATTCATCAATTGAAGATAAACCTTCAAGGCACCTGGTAGCTTTCGGAAGGAGAATTCTCTGCTTTGCTACAGACGTGAATTTCACACCTTAAACTCTTTGAGAAACTTTGACTGGTAGCGAATTTTGCAAAACCCCTGCAATATGAATAGTTGAATATCAGTGCATTTTGAAACCCAGACAATATGGGGGAATACATGTACCCACACAGCATATATGACTGCACTCTAGAAGAACTGCACCATTCAAATGCTTTCAGACCATACATCTGAAGCAGCAAAATTTGATCTTTCTGAGTATTCGTTGTGGTGTCTGGATTGTTATATCCCAGATATAACTGACAACTATAACTATCTCCAACTTGGCAAATTAGCTTTCTCTCGGTCTGTTTGAGGTTCTCAAGACACTCTTATCTCTGAGTCTTACCACCAGCTGAAGGGACAACATTTTGGTTACCGTGGAAATTTCTGGGATGCTAGGAGGGGATTTGGGGTTAAATCGGTGACAGGTACTTCTTTTGCCTCTCCGTCAGGCCTGGGTGCCAGAAATCTGCAATCAACACCAGTCTGAAGCTTTCTGCCTCCTGCCAAACTTCATGTTCGAAGGAATCGTCAAAGATGAAAACTTTTCCTTCTTCCCACATTCTGTGATAGTGAACAAGTTGTGCCAAAAAGAAGAAAATGTGAGATGAGAATGAGGATGACCCAATCTTTGTGTTTCAGTTTTGAAGACTTTTTGCTATTTCTAGTCTTTGCATTGGATACTGGGGTATCTGAATGATGATGGTAGCATGTGATTCTGAAATTTCTGCCCAGATCTTGAGTTTTGTTAAACACGTTGCATGGGTGATAAAATTCAGCATACGTAACTAAGGACACTTCATCGTTGTGCTCATACATAAGCTACATAGTGTAACGTCAACATGCAAACAAACTTCACAATGAGCTCCTAATCCAGCGTAAGTTATTTTGGGTAACAATTCAGGCCTTGAAGGGCAGTTAGTTTACAATGCTAAGCAACCACACAAGTGTGGAGGAAGCCTGTGGCTTGTATGTATATACATGCAAGGGAACCATGGCATCCGACTGACTGCCGGCTGTAAGTACCCTGGTCTTAATTTTGAGCCAAATGCAAATACTAGTTGTTGGAAAACATTTTGATGATCAAAATACTTAAACTATACATTCTGAAGGAGCTGTCACTACTGATGAAACTATTTATACAAAGACATGAAAATGTATGATTAGATATTGAATGATTTGTTATTGTAATTTAAAACAAAGTGTTACACATTTAAACACACTTTTGCTGGATGAGTCACCTATCCAGAATGTTCCATGCTCTTAGAGTAATCTGTTGCTGAAGGATAGACTGCTCTTAAAAGGTGCAGAAACTACAGATCTGATGAAGCTAGAAGCTGCCCACAGCTAGCTTGTGGTGTACAAAGTCAGTCATGATAACACTGTAGGTTGATCAAAGATGATTGGTCATCATATCAATAACCCATCTTGACAACTCTCTACACACGTAACTAGTTGACAACTACTCTTTTCACGTGGCAACAAAACACGTGAAGCGAGTGTGTATATATACTGCTTCCCAATCGTAACACTACTATTTACTCTACACGAGCACATGAAAAGAGTAACTGGACACTAGTAACATTTGCAGAGAGTTAATATCAAGTCAATCAATCTCCTTTAAGTTATCATAGCTTTACAGTAAGTTCCAACTGGGGCAGATAATACGACAGTTTGGCAATTGAATAGTTTCTCCGAAGTTTCAAAAGGTCTGAGCAAGGAAAGTGATCACATACATGAGAAATAGAGTGTAGCAGTTAGTACAGTATGCACAAAAATGAAAAAGGTCTGTTTAAGAGTGAAAGCCACTTGAAGAACACTCCTGCTTGGTGAAAATGGCTCCGCATTGACCATCCTGTCCACTGCCTACATTTAACTTTGGAACATATTCTTTCAGAGATTTGAATCATGATGCACTTTGTTTGGGTACAAACCACAAAGAATTAGAGCATAAGCATTTCACGAATGGAAGTTACAAGTCCATCCCAACTAGAAGAAACACAATTTTCTGAGAAACAATTTCTCATTTTCTGTGCTTTTATGGTATAAAATACAATCAATTGATTTTTCAGTCCCACAAATATACGTTGATAAACATTACCTGGTCTCATTGACGACTCTTATCCTCGATCCACCAGGTATGACAAGGCCAAGGTGAGATCTCAGTCTGCAGTTGGTAGGTCCTGTGTGAGGCCAAACATGAGTGCCAGGATGCATCACAGAGAATTTTACCTGCCATTAAAACAAAGAGGTGGCAAATATATCTGGCAATTGCACAAAAGTAACGTAATGCACAAACAGTCTGTGCAAATGAAAGCAAAAATTAGGTTAGAATTAAATCGTCGACAAAGATTAAGATGGAAGTTATGTCAATCTATGCAGTGAAGGTAAAGGTAACACAATGTAATTTCACTGGCCACTATACAAAAAGCTGTATTTGGTTCAATATCCAAATGAATTGGACCTGCAACCTCACCTGACAAGGATGATCTCTTGGCTAATGACTAATGTTAGGTATCTATATCTACCATACCAATAATTTTCTCTTTTTGAGTAACCAGTACCCTCTAATGTTGACGGTAAAGGTAACACCACTAAGAGGACTCCTGGTATGGCTATGAAGGAGAAATTATATGCCGCAGGCATCAATCATGCTGCTAGTAATGGGTAACCAAAAAAAAAAGGGAAAAACTTCTAGTTCTCTTTCCACATTTGAATTTATTTTTGTGGACATCGTGTATGTTTGACATACAATGATATTACCAGTTTTGCATGCCTAACACACTAGCATTAAAATTTGTCGCAGTTGTTCATTGTAAAGGAACAGGACCATTTCCATTCAGGTTTACAAAAATCAAATTAAATTTTTTCTTTGGGAGGGGGGAGTTGCCAAGTGTAAAGTATGTTTACTGTTCCTATTACAGAGAAATCACCTACTGAAAATTACATTACCTTTCTCTGTTTTTGAAAAATTTCCTGCATCTGAAGATAAATGCCAAGTTCTAAAAATCTTCAACAAGTTGCTTTCATTTACTGGTAGATGTACATTATTGGCACAGTCGACTAATAAAATGTGTCTGTGCTCGTATGCATCACTGCATGGTCAGTGACCCTAACCTAACCTTTAACCTAATCCTCATCCCTAAACCTAACTACTAACACTACCACCCTCATGACTGGCCCTGAGACTAGAAATTGTAAGACAAGTGACAATTTCATTAGAATCAGCTCCTCTCGCAAATGTTGAGGAACATCTGTGACAATAACAACATTCCTAAAACTGAATGAGAGGACCAGGTAATGAGACAAGAGAGACTGATGTTAAAAAAAAAACAAACAAACAAACAACATGGAAATGCTATAAACTGACCCTTTAACAGGAGAATTAAAGACATACCTGGCCTCTTTTACAGCCTGCAGATTCGGGGATTGATTCTATAATCTTGCATGTTTTGGGTGCTCCTGCACAGCCACTTTCATCCTTTCTACCTACAGAGAAAAAAAAGAAAATACTGGGAGATCAGTCCATGACTGAACTCTGATGTGCGACAGTTCAACCAAGTTCTTGGACAACGAGGGGGGCCCCCATATTTGATTGTGAGCCCTGAATTGTTGGTCTCTTCTTCTGACCAGCTAAATCTTAACCATGATGAGCACAGGAGCAGAACATAAATGTGGCCAAAAGCTCTGAGTCTGTGTCCATCACCTATCTTCAAATGTGGTCCAATCATAATGGGTCTGTGAATGTAATAAACTTCATATCTGGTCACGTGCCTGGCTTCTTGCCTCTTAATTATGATTTACTATGGCACAACCAAGCTGGAAGCCACTGTGAGCAGACATGAGATTTGACTATGTACCCTGACTCACTGGCGACTGACTGTTTCCTTTAATGGGCCATCCACAATGCCCCTGCAAGCAGATTATCTTAAGATAATTTGGCCATGGTCCCTGGCTTGCTGGCGTTTAGCTCACCTCTCATGTATAGCATGTACTGTTTCCAGTCCCCTGTGTGTCGCAAGCTCTCATCCTCTGGCTCAAACAGTAGTGTCTCTTTGTTCATGAGAGCTAGTGCTTCTTCTTGAATTACCTTCCAGTTATCCTCCAACTTCTACAAAAGTATTCCAAAAGCACACAAGCTTAAAAGCAGTGACAGCAAACTCACATTTCATGTATCAAAAGTTCCTTAAACATTTTGCATCTGATAAATCATGAACACAGACTATCAACACAGTTTCAGTACTTCCTTTGCCCCCAAATGTTGGTATTCAATGAAAAGCCCTAAGCATAAACTACTGGAAATTTTAACACTGCAAAGCACACCAAATGAAAGTGGTAGGACATAACTGGAGAAGTGACATCACGTAACTTTCACCAGCAGAAATTTTCTGGGGAACTCAGAATTCCTTGCTCAGCAAAGCTGTTCAAAATGGTGCAGAGGGGGTTACTTGGTATTTTATATTTGGGTTCCTGTTGTCTGATTAAGTTTTGTCCATTTCCGTTTGCTCATCACAGCTTTTAAATTGCTCTGCTCAGCTTTTAGGTAGCTCAGCTGGACAATCCTCCACCAATTCCAGACATTATGAAGGTGACTAAAGACAGGTGGAAACTTTTGTCCATTAGATGGGTACGCTACACGGATGCTCCAAGCAGCAGGTTTGAATTTGCATTGGGAGTGATTCAACCCCACCTCATTGCCCAAATGAGAAGGCAAGTTGTGTTTGTGCTCATCCAATACCAACATCTTTGTAGGGTTTTTGATGAACCCACTGGGCTTCCTGATCCTGAAAATACCACAAAAGACTTTTCCCCTTTTTCTGTAAGCAGTTCTAGCAGAAAGCCAGCAAGCTGTTGATTCCCAAAAAGGAGAGGTACCATGCACCTTACCTTCACAGCAGATTCAATTCCAGCCTCTTTTGGGGTCCACCAGGGTTGACCATGCAAGGTGTCAACATTGTACAAAGACCGTTGCATCGCAGATCTAAACAGGCCTCGCTGTGCAGCGATTTCATAAACTCTGTAAGACTTAAAAGGACATGAGACAACAGAAAAGAAGAAACTTGATAAACATGTCACACAGGAAACTAATCAAAAACAGGCAAGCGGTCATTATAGCGGCATTATTTGTCATCTCCAGAGTTGCAATAATGTCACGTATCAACTAGGTATCATATGCACATACGAATTTCTTCGTTCAGTTATTCACACAATACCACAGCAATTGCTACCATTAGGTTCAAAATACTATCTTCACTCAGTTCTACACACAACGTCAATAAAACAATTACCATCAGGCTAAAAAACACATGATCTTCACATGAACGCCAACATGATGGTTACCATTAGGCTGAAAATGTCATCTACACTCAGTTGTACACAGAACTTCAAAGTAACGGTTACCCTCAGGCAAAAGACATAATTTAACCAACGTGATGGTTACCATTAGACTGAAAATGTTACTCAGTTGTACACAGAACATCAATGTATGTGGTTACCATAAGGTTAAAAAAACCATCTCCACTCACTGATGCAAGCAACATCAACACAATGGTTACAACAAGGGTCAGCGCACAAGCAAGACTAACATTTAACTTTGACTCATTTGGAAAAATAAATGAGTGGACACTAGCACTAATTGCTCACACAGGGCAAACTTAAATATATTCAGCGCAAACTAAGACAAAACAGGTGCAACATAAATGTGTATATCCCCTTTCACCACATTCCGCAAGAATTTACCTAATTACAGAAAATAATTTTACACACCTCTGCAGGTCTTCCTGTTCTTTGGTACGCATCTCCGAGGTGGAAAAAGTACTTTCCTTCGGATGTCCCTTCCTCGTTGGATGCGATTCCTTCCTCGAGGTTAGTGATTGCTTCTTCAAAGTTGCCTTCCCTCTTCAGAATGAAACCAAGATGTACTTTGGCAAAGCCATCATTGGGATTGATTTGCAAGATCTGAAAGGCAATGAATTGCATGGAGGTGTTTGAAACCAATTTTTTTTCAACTCTAGGCTACGGCAAATGTTCTGATAAACCTGTAACCACGATGAAGTTTCATTGTGATCTTGCAATATTAGCAAACAATATCCTGATGAGACTTTGCTCCTGATATCTTTTGTGAAATGACGCAAACATCATCGCATGTACACTTAAGAAAAAAATGTTTCTGAGAACAGATTTGAACCACAAGGTTGTTTTACACTTTAACTAGTTATTTATATGAATATAAAGTGTCGTATCAGAATTAAGGTTAGACTTACTGTAGGCTGTACCATGTGACTTCTGCACACAATTCAAAGTTTTACACATATTTTATTCGGATGTGCTTTGGTTCAAACGTATCCCTACTGTATCGTGACATCGCTTGGCAATTTGAGGGAAAAGTGCTCCTGATATCGTTTTTGAAAATTTCATATCGCAACAACATTAAAAGGAGGTCAAATGATCAAATGGACATGGTGACTTATTTCCTGGTAAACTACAGATTGACTTGAGACTGGATGGTGCACATGACAGTCTAATACAGATGGTAAATCAGTGATAACTATTTTCAGTTACAGTACTTTAATCATAATAACTCGTTGCGACCGAGAGTGTTCAAGGGTAGGTGAGGGACAGGGAGCGGAGCCTTGTCTCCAACTCGGAGGCTTTGGTGATAAAAAGACTTTTTGCACAGGTACATGATTTTTGGAAGGTTCCCCCCTTTTTTCTTCAATCCGTGTCATGTGTCCTACAAAGGAAATCATCTCACCCGTTGGAAGTACGGTTTGGCTCTCTCATCCTGTCCCATGATGAGATGCTGAACTCCCAGCTCCTTCTGAATCATCACATCGTCGGGGAACTCTTCAGATAGACTGCGAAGTACACCGGCCGCTAATACTGACTTCCCTGTGGAGACAGGCAGATGTGAACTTTCATCTCTCCCGACAAATCTGATCACGAGATACCTACTTTGCAACGGTATTTGCGAGAAAAATCTCTCTGCATGCTACCAAATTTGATAGAACTTAAATGACCTAAAACCTTCATGAAAGACAATTGAGAACACACATTTTAAAGACCAAACACTACCCATGTACCAAGCCTGAAAATCAAACAAGTTTCCCTTCTTGATATGTGCCTGCACACACAGTTTTCAGATTTTCATTTCTGCTGATAACAAGAGTCATTTGGCCTCAGTCAAAACTAAAAGGAACATCTTCTCACAGTGGATACTGCTTGCCTTTGGCAAAGGAACCAAAAAAGTACATTATTGCGAGAAATGGTGACTTGAAAGAGAATCTATAACCTTTCACCCAACCAGGAATGAATCAGTCATACCTTAATACTAAAAGAGTGAATAGTTTAAAATGTCATATGATATACCAGTAAAACAACTAGGCATAATATATACTTGGAATGTGGGGAAAAAGTGATTTGGCGGTTATGCATCGATAGCTGTTGACCTTGCAAGTTTTGAGCAATTTTCTTTTATTTGATTAGACCACATACATGCCCAGGATAAGAGGACCATAAACTAAGATCTATTTGACAGTGTCATCTCTGTCACCTCTCAGTGGCTGATATCCATTCATTTACAAGCTACAAGTATTACATTATTCTGAAACAGTCACCATCGTCATATCTCACTGATGGAAGGTACCAAAATGTAGTATGGACATTCATACCTCTGCATTATTTTCATTACCATGGAGATTCAAAGTGCATAGATTTGGTAGCAAGCATCACCGCACTCACCCTGGAAAGACATCCTGTCGGCCTGTCTTCTCAGCGCGGCTTTCTTGAGCTCGTCGGGGCAGTTATCGGCATGTTTCACCTCCCCGTAGGCGGTTACACAACTGGAGAAGAGTAAAATCAAATAGCCAAAGTGAAATAAGAAGTAGTATGAGTAGGAAGAAGAACAGGGGGAAGGGGAAGGAAGAGGATTAGCAGAGTGTCCTGTAGGTACTACTCATGGCTAGATTCTCATGGTTCCTGGATTGTTTAGGGACAAACAAAACACAAAAGTCAGTTGTCTGACTGACACCTGCTTTTTTCTCGATTAGAATTAAAAATAGCTTGTTCTTATATGATTCACCGACTACACTGCATTCCGATTCTACTCTCTCACGTTTTGTTGTTGTCACGTTTCAGAATTTACTGAGTTCGTCTCTCCTACATGAAATGTGCTTCCGTCCTGGACAATGAAAAATGCTTGCGTCACAATCTAGGCAGTCATTCCATTTTCCATACACTGTAGGACAAGAGTTGTGATGGGGAATGGGCAGTAGTAATATGTAGCTGGAATAAACAATTCTAGAATGCAAACAATTGCTAATCTTACTTGTCTTTTACAGGTAATTCCTCTATACTGGAACAAACAAGTTTTGGACAACCAAATTTTCCTTGCGGACGACTAAAATCAGAGTCACATCTAACAGATTGACTCACCTCTGCAGCAGTTCATTGCTGCGCTGTTCTTCCGCCAGCTGATCAAGAGCCTGAGCTCTGCCATAACGTACCCTCGGGCTCGTCGGGTGAGTCCTGAGCAAGGCTTCGAACTTTCGCAGACCCAGCTCTGTTTGTTTCTGTGACAGTTGAAACAGACACAAAATGCAAACAGATCTTAAAAATAGACAGTAAACTAATTCATTGGTAGAAAAGGGAACAACAACAACAAAAAATACCATGCATCTCAACATCCTCCTTATCTCCCGCACTCTTGCCCAACCCTGCACCAACTTTTCCATCCCAGTCAATGTATCTTACCCCCATGGAGAATTATTTGGTGTTCTTATCGATTCTTAAAAATCGGAACCAGGTAATAATGTCTCGTACCAGTCACAGATCTGAGGAAAACATCGCCTGTATTGTTAGCTTTGGCATTCCACAGCACTGTACATCAAATTTGTGTGGAGAGGTCTTACCAAGTGTGCTATATACACCTGCTCATTAATAGGTCCACCAACTACCCCTAAGAAAAAGTAAATTCCATTTTGAACTATCTGCAGAGTATAGCGGGTAAAGCTCCGCAAACTTTACTATTTAAGTGCATAGAAATGACACAGACACAAAAACAGAACTCAAACCAGCTCAATGAAAATAAACAGGAATTCTTTACACACTACCAAATGAAAATGAAAATTCTGTTCATTACAGTGATAGAAGTGTACAGATACTGCACATACAACAACTGAAATACATCACAGGCCAACCTCCCAGCCACCCAACAGGACTGTAAAATTTACAATAACGACAAGATATCTACCACCCGGTCTGCCCATACCTGGACGAGCAGACCCCACGACCTGCTGAACAACGACCTTGGTAAGAGAACAAAGTTGGATTTGACCTTCAACCTAACCTCCGCCCTTACCGATGCCAGGACGACGTCCACGGGAAAAATTCGGCAAAGAGACACAATGTGATCACGCAACGGTTGTGCTGTTTTCACTTTATGGAGGAACCAGGTAGCATTTTGGTGTCAAAATAGTGACATATTATGTTGGTACCCAGATTGCATGAGAAAACAGAGTTACTTCCCTCTCCCAGTCATCAACTGCAGCAAACATATCAGCACTATGAAATTAATTTTTTAAGGCATGCATTGTCACAAGAGAAACAAAATTACTTTTTCCAAGGTAACGATAGACCGAGAAAAATGTAGTGTAGCAAAGAATATGGATGCCAATTTGACAGATACCTTTTGAAGCAACTCCTCAGCTGCCATTATCTTATCCCTGATCTTCTCATCTTCAGAGTTCATCATCGGATCCTTGAGTTTCTCCTCCTCCTCCTTTGGCATTTCAACTTCACTTTCTTCTTTTGGAGCTTCAGAAAAGGGAAAGAACTTTATGTCACTCAGGACAGAGAACACATAAAATGATCTTACAACGAAAAGGAAGACAAGTTGTAAGGAATTTTTATCTAGTTAAAATACAAATACTTTTCTCCTGCAGTATTCCTCCAAACTGAGCCAAGAAACACATATCTTACAAAAGTTTATGACACTGGCTTGAGCGTGAAACTGTTGACCCTATCATCAATTAATCAACACAAACAGTATCAACCTCAGACTTTCTTTGAAAGTGAGACTCACAAATGAAGGAAATATCCAACCTTTTAAAGGGAATATCACAAGAAACGTTTTTAAATCCAGCACTTGCCATAAATATCTATTTAAATATCTTACGGTAATTGCTCTTGCATTTTCCCTGTCTCACTTTTTAATTTTAAGCTTCATCGTTGCACAGCACTGTGAGATTTTATTGGAAAGCGCTTTATTAGAAGTCTACACAAGTAGCATCATAATAAGACAAAATTCACCAACATCACGACATGCAAACACACTAAGTGATTATTGTTACACCATTCAGTTGGCAATTAGATTTCATCTCCCCAAAAGATAAATGCATAGAATGAGTTCAATGGAAGTACATCATTTGTAATTTTAATAGTTCAGGGTGAACAAATCATTCTTTAGTGACGCATAACAAAATGCCTATCTGTGAGAAACTTAAACTTTGAATAATACATTAGTCTGTGTTCATAAATATTGGTTTTGAGGGTGATCGTTTTTCTTTCTGAAAAGCAAAGTATTTCCCTTTGATGTTTGTTTTGAAGGATTTCTCTTCCCCCAAAACTAATCTGCCACAAAGTCTTTGCAGGAAACCTGTGTGGCTCGATAACCCAGAGGAACACAAAACAGAAAAGAACTGGTAGAATCTCTCTCACGAACATGTAATGTGTCCTCAATTAAAGGAATATTAACCACACTTGTCCACTTATTAACCACTTGCTTCTTTAAACACCATCTATGACATACACTGTCTTCACAGAGAAGCTTCTGTCAGAGTAAATTCATGTCCAGCTAATCTCTACCACTGACACTGAAAAGTCAAAGCCACTTGGATCGACAAAATTTTCTTTTTGGCAAAGTGTTTCTGTGTTTCTTCTGGGATTCACCTGTGTGATTGTGAATCCAATTATCTCCCATTAAACAACCTCTTAAAGAAAAAAGATAACTTCCCACCTTATACAACAACGACAGTGACAGGAGTGAAAAGCATTAATTGATTGTTCGCCATGGTTAGGTCTCAAGTTACCAATAAGGAAGTATATGCTGTTTAATAGCCTAAACTTTGTCGTCATCAGGCTGCTGTGCACTGCGGATATCAATTGACCATACCTGGTTTCTGTGACATCCTGCTCTTTAATCTGTTCTTGTTATCTGCAATGAGCAATGTGAAAGTCACAAAGGAACTACATAGGAATGAGTTTGCACCTGAGAGAAGCTCCTCGCTGAACATAATCATGTGAGAGGACTGCACAGTTGATACAAAATGAACTAGTTCACAAATGGTTAGTCCACAAACATCTGGTAAAGATTTATGGAAGGAAAAGACTAGCATCTCTCACAGGATTGTGGTTACAGTAGTTAGTCTCCGGATGTTATTGGTTATGTAATGAGTTACATATAAACCGGTCACCTTCAGGGTTAGGGAAGATGAGTTTCGTGAGAGATGAATGAATGAGAACTTGAAATTCCAGAGAGAAAAAAAAAACTCTACCAATGTGATTATAACAATGCAAAACACCTCTCACTGAGTTCTTTTCATATAAGAGGACACTTTGTGAGCATGATGTTTCAAACTTGTGCACTGCTGATAAGATGAACCAAAGATGGCATGGCCTTAAGGCATAAATCTTATTGCTCGATCTGAAGTTGAAGTAACTTTTCACTCCTTGAGATGATGTACTTACCAGTTTTCAGATGCTAGGACTCTCTTCGACTCAACTTACTTTTAACATCGCTGACAAACACTGTGCTAGGGGTAAATGCTCAAGTATGAAAACATCTTTACACAGTTTCAGGATATTGACCTCACTTGACCTCAAATAACCTTGGACCTCTGTAAAATACATTAACCATTTCCTCTTCTGGTGCTACTAAGCACTGGAATGTGAATTTGACAGGAACTCTTCATTTCTTGAGATTTCTCGTCTATGCACCAGCTACCAGCGTGAGATCAAACATTAGCACTCCTCAAAAAAAAAAAATACACCAGCTTAAGTTAGCAATTTTCTTTGGTACTGAAGAAAATAACAGTGAACGAAGCATTTCTGCAGATATATGCTGTTCATTCTTTCAGGCATTTCAAATAAAGCATGTACTAACTCAGACAAGGTCAAGCTGTATGTAATGTATTCACAGAAGTTCCTACCCGATGATAGGACTTCCCATCCAAGCATACAAAGCTATTGCCATGAGCAGGATTTCTCAGTCCATTACATCAAAAGCTATGTATGTGAGTTTGAATACAAAGATAACAACATATGTCTCTGAAAAGATGAGAACCAAACAATCTCTTTAAACGATGACAGGTAATCATCAATCACAGCATCTCTGCATCTCCATTACTGCTACTGCTTAACTTCTGACCTGCTTACAGAGTTAAGTTATTAGTGTACATTGAGTCACAGGAGAAACAATGATAACGGCTGTTCTGTTTATGAAACACAATTACACACAGAGGTTTGGAATGAGAGTTTCAGTACATGTCGATAACAAATGTATCTTTTGAACTGATGAACACGATTGTGGATGATAATTGTATGCAAACAAAGGTAATTATATACGCTCATGACTACCTTCTGCTACATTTCTATAAGGTTTTTCTAACGTAGAGTAATAAACATTGTAGTGTGATAATAACATTTAATTTTCTAACAGGTTGTTTTTCTTTTTTTCAGACCCAATCATTCCATTACACCAAGAACAAAATTCAACATGTAAAGCCAAGAACATTTCACTGTTATGCCTATACAAGAGATACATGGTATTATATTAATGCACAAAAGCAACTAATTGTATTGTGACATCACAAGTCACAACGGACGAACAGCCTGGCAGAAGTTGCATTTTAAAATACCAGAGAACCCAACCGACTGTGGACTGCAGGTACCCTAATCCGAAATTTTAACCCAATGCAAACATTAGTTCAAATACATTTGAGGTACAGGCAAAGTTACGGGATAGAAATTATCAACCTGAGAATCGTGACAAAGGCCACAGATGTGAACAACGAATGAGTCAAACTTCCTGACAATTATATATTTGACTACTGTAGGTTAAATCCATATAATAACAATTTAGCATGCAAAGAAGGAGAAATGTGAGCAGGCACCCTTACCATGTGCCAAGGTTAATACTGACAACCCTTCACTCAGAACAGAAGCAAATCAGCAAATTAGATGAAATAAAATTGGCGATATACACTTTTAAATGCGAATCAGATTCTGAGACAAGAGCAAAGGACAGACGAGAGTTTTAAATCCAAGAAAGTGATCTTCAAACGTCAATCATGACGCACTGAAACACCATTAGGCTTATGAACAGAAAATTGCTGTATGACTATCTTCATTGATCCTGATTCCACCAATAACATGTCTGGCCCATGGACTGTAATTATATCAACTGAGCCATCACCCCTTCACATTAAAAAACTACCCTATGCTTTGAGTTGATATCACTTTGGATACTTGCATCGTACAAACGTACCGATCAGGATGACGACGATTTCAGCGACCAAAGATTTAAAGTGAGGTGTTTTATAATGCTTGAAAATTTGCTTTGCATGCAATTTTCAGTTTGAACAGAACCCATCTTAAATTGTAGATAAAGTAGCATGTAGTTTTTGTAGAATACAGGCTTACTGTACTAATCAGCTCACCAAATGATACCATAACTGATAACTTGTGATCCAGAAGGTTTTCAGAGAGCACCCTCTGTAACTCAGTTTTAACCATATCCTTGCAGGACCTAAGCATCACAAACACTAATATGTGTCTCTTGCATCTTCACCTGGCCCCTGCAAAGTGTCATGACATCTATTAGTTTCAAAACTATTGAGTTAAACCACAATTCATTTGATTCATATTTAGTTTCCAGTAGATCATTGGTTTAAAATGGAGTATATATACTAAATTCCATTGAACATACTGAACTGTATGAATGTAAATGTAATGCATGGACGAATGTAAATGCAGACAACACAGACGAACCACAGTAACTATGGGGAAACACATAACAAAGTTGTTATTCAAACCAGCAATAAAACCCTTCCCATAAAGGTTCCAAAATTGTTTTGATTTGCACCAATCTTACAAAGTGCAAAAAAAAAAGCTATTGATTATTTTTTTACTGCACATTTTCATAACTTTCACAAACAAAGCAGTAACTTGTAATTGATAAGGAACCATAGGTTTACAGTTTCATCAGCCGTCTGAAGCAGTATTAATATAGACTGTTAAGAACCCTGAAGTGTACAAACTGTTTTACTCTGTTAGCTGTTAAAAAAAATGAAGATTTTGCTACACAAACTCCAAGTACTAGAGGTTGTGCAAACTAATGTAGTATGAAAAGAAAGGTGCAATGACAGATGTAATGACCAATGATAAATAGTGTGAAATTTCTTACATTCACTATCAGATTCATTAGAATCCACCTCTCCACTCTTGGTTTCACTTTCTTCAACCAGTATGTTGTCATCTTCATCCTCAGTAGGCCCATCGATGGCTTCAGATTCACCTGCTCCCGGATCGGTTTGTTCAACATCTACATCGATTTGATCAGCAGCGTCACTTTCTACTGCAACGTCACTTTCACCGGAGACTGGATCCTCGGCAGGTTCACTTTGCTCTCCCACAGGTTCATATTCACTTTGTTCTGTTTCTTCTCTTAGAATGCCTTTGCTTTCTGCCTCTCTCGATTCCTCATAAAGTTCATCTGCAACTTCTTCCTCGCTGGTGGGTACATCTTCATTTTCTGCAGCCTCTTCCTCCTCAACAGGTGCATTTTCACTTTCTTCAATTTCTTCTTCCTTGTTGGGCACAACTTTTTTATCTTCAACTTCTACATCCTTATAGGATACATCTCCAGTTTCTTCCACAGCTTCTTCTGCCAAATCCTCACTGACTGCTTCATCTTGCTCTGGCAGCACTTCAGGAGCAGTAATTTCTTGATCTCCTATCTCCTCAGTGGGTTCAACTGCATGCTTATCTTCTACTACTTGTTCTACAATAGTGTCCTCCACCACTTCATCTACTAACTCCTCACTAATTGGTCCCTCTTGCTCTGGTTGCATAACAGGAGCAACAATTTCTTCAGTGGGTTCACCATCATCCTCATCTGTTACTGCTTCCTCTGCAAGGGTTTCCTCAAAAAGCTCATCATGGTTTGGTTTCTCTTGCTCTGATTGCAAGTCAGGGGCGGCTATTTCTTCATCATCTACCTCCTCAGTGGGCTTAACATCATCCTCATCTTCTTCTGCTTGCTCTGTAGGGGTGTCCTCCGCTACTGCATTGACCAGCCTTTCATTGGTTGCTTCATCTGGAGCAGCAATTTCTTCATCTCCTAGCTCCTCATCTTCTTCTGCTATTTGGGCTGGTATTTCCTCAACTGTTTCTACAACCAACTCCTCACCAGTTGCTTTACTTTGCTCTGGTTGCACTTCAGGAGCAGCAATTGCTTCATCTACTGACTCATCAGTTGCTTCAGCATCATCCTCATCTCCTCCTTGGAAATCTCCATCAATGGGTTCAACATGATCCTTATCTTCTTTTGCTTGCTCTATGAGAGTGTCCTCCACGGTTTCCTCTTCCAACTCCTCACTGGTTGCTTCACCTTGCTCTGGTTGCACTTCAAGGGCAGGATTTTCTTCATCTGTTAACACTTCAGTTTCTTCATCATCATCCTCATCTTCTGCTTGCTCTATGAGAGTGCCCTTCACCACTTCTTCTACCAGCTCCTCACTACTTGGCTCTTCTTGCTCCAGTTGCATTTCAGGATCAGCGACTTCATCGTCCCCTATCTCGTCAGTGCGTTCAGAATCATCATTTACTTCTAATTTCTCTGCAATGGTGTCTTCCACTGCTTCTTCGGCCTGCTCCTCGGTGGTGGCTTCATCGTGCTGAGATTGTACTTCAGGAGCAGCAACTTCTTCATCCGTTGGCTCTTCAGTGGGTTCAGCATTAACCTCATCTTCTTCTGCTTGATCTATGACAGTGTCCTCCATTGGTTCTTCTACCAACTCCTCACTGGTAGCTTCATCTTGCTCCAGCTGCACTTCAGGAGCACCAATTTCATCATCTGCTGACTCATCAGTGGCTTCAGCATCATCCTCATCTTCTTCTTGCAAATCTCCATCAGTTTTCTCCTTCAGAATTCCGTCATCAACAGCTTGTTGTTCATCACTTGCATCTTCCAGTGGAGCCTCTGTTTCATCCTTGGCAGGTTTTTCAACCACTGGCTCTTCTAAAATCTCTTCAACATCACCCTCTGATTTTAATTTGAAAAGAAAGCATACATGTATCACAAACCTATGCATGGCCACTGTCACTGTTGCATGATTTGCCATAAATCCATCACAGGCTTGACAATACAAAAACAATTACGGATTATGCCATAATAATGACATCAACATTAATATTACAGAATTGTCTGTAATTTGAAGGTACTTAATAGTTGTTGCTGGAAAAGTTGAATTTTGTGAAGTTTTTTGTAAAGTTTTAACCTCGTCAGCTGCTTAGAAGCTCTGTGGAGCACTTGCACAACTGGAACTGGCTGAACTGTGTACAGCACATTCTACACATAAATCATTTTGAAAGCATAGTTGTCTAAAAACTACATTTAGGTTCCCTTCCACCAGCAAGAGACTTGAAACAGTCGCAACAGTTAAGTTGACATGCATGAAAGCAAAGGCTTCATTTACCACCATATGATTTGCAGTAAAGTTGGAAAAATGGCCAGAACCTTTGATTTTTACGACATCTGTTAAAACACCATACAGGTCACCAAAATTAGACGCACCTCCACCTCTTTAGTGAAACTTACATTGAGTGAATTGATCAATGGTTCTGTCCACATTCTATACCACACGAATTTGACTCTTACACGCTCATCAATTTTTTTTTTTTTTAAAAAAAAAAGGATCCCTGTCCCCCAAATTAACTTCATCGACGATTCTTGCTATGAGTGAAAGAAACCCATTAATGCTGTGTTATTCCACCGCACGTTGAATGTTATTTCTCCAATCTTTACCTGTCTGTAACACGTATGACATTCAGAAATTTAACCAAAATACAAGTCAAGAGACAGAGCGCAGCACATTTAGTCTTATTTCAAAAACTGAAGATGAAATTTCAGTTGCTTCTCAAAAGTGACAAATCTGTCTCTCATTTACATATTTTAAGCAAATGTCCCTGCCATCTTACCAGCCTCCTCTTCTTCCTCCTGGACAGTAACTTCCTCTTCTATCTCCTGAACAGAAACCTCTGCTTTGTCTTCTGTCTCCTGGACAGGAACCTCCTCTTCCTCTTCTATCTCCTTGACAGGAACCTCCGCTTCCTCTTCACTTTCCTGGACAGGAACTTCCTCTTCTATCTCCTGAACAGGAACCTCTGCTTCCTCTTCACTCTCCTCCACAGAAACCTCTTCTTCCTCTTCTATGTCCTGGGCAGGAACCTCCGCTTCCTCTTCACTTTCCTGGACAGGAACTTCCTCTTCTATCTCCTGGGCAGGAACCTCCGCTTCCTCTTCACTCTCCTCCACAGTCACCGGTGTATCCTCTCTTTTTACATCCCCTCCAAACTCTTCTTTGATATCTTTATCATCAGTTGGCACGATTGGCGGTTCTTCCTTCACATCCAGTGGTGAATCTGGTCCTTCCTTACTACCCAGTGTTTGGTCCAACAACGCTTTAGCTTTGATCCATACTGGGCTGTCTGTACATTGAAGAGATTCAGAAACAGTTATTGGGATCAAATTTTTAGGTCAATTGAAACCAAACTGAACTCACCATGCTGACATGTAAACAATATGGTTCTATATCAGTAAGGTACTGGGCATCTAAATGCAAAGTATGAAAACTCTCAGACTTAGCCTTACCAAGATATTGTGTTAGAAAGCTAAGTGTCACAAACACACATACATACATGTCCACACATACACACACAATCATGTCTGCATACAGTAGGTTCGTAGGTTGCTTCTTCACTTAAACCAATAAAATAGCAGATAAACCTTCCTGAATAACGATAGGAATGGCCCTGCTCTTACGTACTCTCAGTCAAATTTATTCAAAGGCCACAAATGATACATATACATAAATCTGAAGACTCAATTAAAGCCTGGGACTGACGTTGTATAAAATAGCTAAACTGCCCCCCCACCCCTTCCACAAAAAAAAAAACAAACCAATGTACGTCATGCGAACTAGAGGACGATTCAGAAGTTTCTATCTAATTAGATGTGCCTTCTTAGCTTCTTTTAAGAGTAATTTCTCTCTGAAATACAAACGTCAAGTTCCGTTTGCTGAATGAAATTACAAAATACCGTCCTCGTAATTGATGAGTCCTGCAGTTACATTTACTGTGGCAATATTTTTTTTAAATTGCTGTTCACCCATATCTATAAATCTTTTCTCCTAAAAAATCGTTTCTGCTGGCTTATGTTTTGTTTGTGGAACATAGGACGACACCTTTCTTTTGCCATTCAAATCCATGGAAAAACTTAAACTGGGGTTTTTAAGAGTAATGACTGTTACTGTATCTTAAGGCTTTGCCAGCCTTATATTTTTTTTCTACAAGAACCTATCAACACACAGCAATATATGCACTTACATGCTTACACAGTATGGGCAGCTCTTCATTTGCACTTACACATTTTATCTTATTTAGAAACATATCTTGCACAAACTCAAAAGAAAACTGACTTTTCCAATATTTCTCTCATACAAAGGGTGGGCATACTCAGGAGCAAGGAAAAAAGAGTTATAGAAGAAAAGCATTTGGCCATCAACTGGCGAGACTCAGATCAAGAAAACAAGCACAAGTACAGTGTACCAAAGACAGAAAAGTCAGCTACTGTATGGTTCACGTTGTCAGACCTGAGTGGAGGCTTTGGCACCCCCAGACCTCAACCCAAGCAAGAGAAGTCAGACCCACAGTGGTTCCCAGCAAATGTCTCAAGGTCTCCAAGGAAGTTTGAGCTAGAGGTGGTCGGCTAGGAGAAAGTCAGTCAGAGCCAACTCACGATGGGAAAAGGAGGAGGATAGCTTTCCTAGAGGACAGGTAAACAGGCTGCTTGGCCTGATTGAAAGGATTAATGGTATCTCTGATGAAAAAAGAGGCAAAATGAACAAAGCTTGGTTCCATCAACCAGAGCATCTGCTCCAGTCTCTGGTTCTGGTGTCAGTCTATGCTTTGCGAGAGGCAGGGTCACGCACTCCAAGATCATTTTTTATGGGAAACAAGCTGATCTGTCATTCCTCCTTCGATCTCTTTATGATAGGGATGACCCTAATGAGGAATTGTAAGATCTACTTACAGACTTACCTTAGGAAGAACATCCTTTGGATCTGGGTACAAAGGTGATGCATACTAATGTACAAGGGCTAGAAGTTGCTAGACGAAGTGCCTACTTCAGAGATGCTTCAAACCTTAGGACAACCATGGAACAGGTACCATACTGTAGAGTAGGTCAAACTTTCTTTACTTTCTGACTTACTTGCGCAGATATCTTAGAGGGTAGGTGGCAAGAGATAGTTTGCTTTCCTTTCTGTCAGGATAAATCCATGCTTCAGACCATGAATAGCTTCTTCAAGAGGTGAGGGAAGGACCACAAGTGGACCTGAAAACTTCCTTGGTTTAACTCTTACCTGATCATCAGTGCCCAAGCATCAGCGGGACCTTTGGGTTTTCAAACACCACTGCACATGGGTACAACATTGAATTCACCTTAAACAAAGTACCGAGGCATATATGAACAACCACTGTTTGCTATAGATACGGAGGGCACTTTTACCTACAGTGATCATTTCCATTTAAATTTACTATAGGAATTATGTTGAACACTGAGTTACCTCAGAGGTGACTCACAAAAAAATCCAGTGTATTTGATCTTGAAAAAGCATCAATCTTATTTTCAAACATTTGATGACTCTTCACATGGACTTTCTCCAAATTTTTGTTTACATTCACAACAGTAAAGGAGAGAAGGGCACCAATTCTGCGACCACTTGAGTCCTAAATGATTCATGTTAAATTAAAATTTGGGAAGTTTTTAACTAGCTCTGCATTTATGGTAAAATACCCATTTGTGAGTCACTTGAAGACTGTAAAAGACTGAGGGACAGGGTAGGACTACAAGTTTTTAGCAAAAGGTGTATTTAAAACGCTGTACTTGGAAGTTGGAACTATCCAAAGCACTGCCTAGAGTACTGTACATGGGCATGCATTAATCTATAAACTTGTTACTAAGATGCATAGAAAAGGTATAATGTTTAACATATTCTTGACACAGTTCAAAATCACAATGAAGTACAATACAGGTCAATGTAAAATACTAACTGCTCATCTATGGTATACATATGAGAGATCATAGTACATACACCGTTTGTTTGAAACGCGCTTCAGTGGCACACCTGCTGACTAACACTGGTGTTTAGTTAGCACTCCATGTTTTGCAGCATTTGAAGGACTTTGTTTGTTGATTAAACACATTGCGAACTTTTCTGTCTGTAAAGTAATATATTTCCTTTCTTGTGCGACATGATTTTTCCACTTATAGGTTCAGAGAGTTCTTCATGAATACAAAACAGTAGGATTCATAACTAACATCTCCAGGAATAAACGAACTTAATCTACACACACAAACACACGCATACCTTTAGTAAAGATTGTGCCCATCTGGTTCTTTCAATGAGACTGAACGGACATGTACTATAGCACATCCTCCTGCTGGACTACTGTATGAACAGCTTACGCAACAGAAACAATTACTTACCCTGGGCCTGCATGGTGATGACATCAGTAAACTTACATCTTGGGTTTCATGTAACCCAGTAGAGTAATATCCTACATAAATGTTGCTATCATTTGGTTCTATACCTACTTAGTCATTGAGAATACAAACTGCTTGCTCGCATGCGATCCTGCTGACATGTGCTGTGCACTGGCAGACTGACTGACACTAAGGCGTTCTTTTTTTGTAGCATCCTTGTGATTTGTCAAAACCTAACCACCTTTTGTACACAATGAACTGATTGAAGCAGCTTACACTCTGTGCGATTGCCATGTCTTGATTAAGGAACAGTGACAGCATCAATCCTGCTACTTCGTGAATACCTAATGGCGGATCTGATACAGTAAGTAAAGATAAACCAAGAAAATTTCCAGTATAGAATTTAGAGGTGAATTATCAGTTTGTGACAGGTACTTGAGAACAAATTAAATATTAGTATCATGTGGATGGTCAAGCGGTTTTATGTATACATCTTATCGCATGTCATTTCTGTGTAACGATGTACATAATAGCACTGCCAATAAGCTGCCACACCTGTGGCTCGTTCAACTGGTCTCCTGGATCCGTCTTATTTCTGTGGCTGCATGTTAGAAGTATAAATGCATCCATGCATTGAAGCAGGATGTTCTGTATAAACAATCCAACACAAAGGATTGGCTATACTTCTTACAGTTAAGACGCAATGAAAACTACTATGCCGTGGCCTATTCCTATGAAAATGACCAAATCTCCAGAGGCAATGCTTTTACTCCAGTAAGAGTTAAGTTCTATTTATTTGCACTACAATCAGGTATAATACCACAGGAACCAGTCCTGCTAACTTTTTAGCATTTCTCCTAAAAGAACATGGTGTAGGTGTTGTTTTCCAGACTGGAATTGACAGGAAGACAAAGTATGGAAGACTAATGATTTAGACTAATATTTCCTTCTTTTTTTAATTATCAAACAGCGCATCCTGCTTTAAAATGATTTGCATGTACAGTAATTCTGGTAATAATTTGTCTTTCATACCTTTGATGTCATCTACAGAGACAGCACCCAGTGCTATTGCAGCGACTACGCCTACCACTGCAACCAACGAAACTCCTAGGATCATCTGCGAGATAGGAAACCCTTTGGCATTACTGGATCCAGCCTTTTTTGTTGATCCATTAGAACTTCCTGCAAAAGAAAAATGAGAACTTTATTGGCTTTTATCTTCACCTTCCCACCAGCATGGTATGACAAGTTGTCTATTCATACATGGTCATTTTCACAATCAGTGGTGTAAAACTCAAAGTTGGTACTTTCTGTTTGCTAACTTGATGACGAATTGTCTGAAATCTTATAACTTTTGTTCTGTAATCATTCTGGATGGGGGCTACCTTGGTTAGCTTAAGCAACCTTCTCTGTCATTCTATTCAGTTACAGTGACAATAAATATGGTGGAAATATGCTACTTTTGCTGTATACACACACATACAACTTTTTTGAAAGAGCTGGTACTTTCCTGTGGTAATAAATTCAAAGTTCTTTCTTGGCTGTTTCATTAAATGTTAGATCAAACTTAATAGCCACTGCATTCACCTGGTATCCTATCTTTTCCTTTTTGATAGACCATATAATTGAACTTAGCGTTTCGGAGGTGACATTTTCCGTTAACAACTAGTACCTATTGATAATTGCAGGTGGTGCAATACTACTCTGTAATTTTTTTCCTTTCATGTTCACATTATTAGAACAACTAGTTTGGCTAAAAGTTGGGACTCATACATTTTGTGATTCACAACTTTAATTGTAGTTCAGGTGAATGTTAAATCCATTGTTAACTTTTCCGTTAACTTTTTCGTCACCTCCGAAACAAATAAAATGGTCTCTAAGTTCTGAACCATCAATAATATGTTGTCTTTGTGCAAATCAAAATGAAGCCTATCACCAAACATAATACTGAAAATAAAATTGAGGCAATACATTTTGTTATTCAACTTTTTGGGAGGTTCTTATTTTTCCGTTAACACTTGTCACCTCCGAAACACTTTGTCACCTCCGAAACAGGTAAGATATAATAAGTGATTTTTTTTCAACTTTTGTACGCTTTTCCTGCCCCAACACTATATAGCAGTAACATGCTATTAGTACATTAAACAACAAAATGATTGCTAGCTATATGCACTACAACATGGTCATGTCTATAACGAGAAGGAAGAATTTTGTGTTTTGGAGGTGACAAAACAATGTTAACAGCCTGTTTTCAACACTTTGATGCCCATGTGATCTAATCATACTTAGTGATGGATTGCTTTCTTTTGAAAAGCAATGTAAGAGACTGCAAAGTGCATTTGCCAAGCTCTAAAATGCACGATAGGTAAAAACCAGCATATTTTTTGTTTATGTAGTCCGTTTTGTACTCTAAAACAGGGTGTGTATTTGCGCATAACCGATTGTCACATAGGAGTACGGTGGAATCATGTACTTTTCTATTGATCAGAATTATCTCCAGAATTTTTGGTGACAACAGAAAACATGTTCAATCTAATATTGGACAGATATTTCCCACTTTTGCACACTTTGCCTATGCTCTTTGCTATTGTTTCGGAGGTGACGTGAAGTGTTTACATACAGGCTACTGATTTGTCAGAAGTTTAACCCAACACAAGCTAAACCTAGTGCAGCTCTTGTTGGTGCCATTGAGATACTACATTAGTAGTAGTCAGTCACACTGTCCTGGAGACTGCTCCAATTGGTGATCTCTGATTGGCTGATCAACTCTTGAGGTTATTTCTAGAAATCTTATTTTAATTTGCTGAGTATGGCATGGTACTGAACCACACTTAGTATAGCCAAATTTTGCTCGAAGTTATTGCGTACAGATCTGTTGTTTTGAGGAGTTGTGGATTTAAAGAGGCAATCAGTGTTTGTTCTCAGAGAAAATCAGCCTCCTTACCTCACAGTAAGGCTACTAGACCTCGAAAATTACTAAAAAGTACGAAATTTGCGACAAAAATTACCAATATCCTCCCAAAAAAGATGAAAAAGAACAGGGCAATTTGTAGCAAATCGTTTCAACGTGCTAGAACCGAGAGCCGAAAGCACCTAATAAATATTCATTACTTACAACAGGACCTTTCACCTTACCATACCGAACTTAACCAGGCTCAACTGTAAACAATTTAAGACACACAAGTGACACATGATATTACCTGCACAGTACCATGATCGAACTTTGTCAAACTTCGACAGTAGTTGTCTTTGCTACATTTCAATTGAGTTTGCAATGTTTCACTTTTAGAGATAGGAATATAGTGCAGGCCTGAACCATTGGCTATAGCATTGGTAAGTTGTAAGTTAGAACAGGTGAGTCCATTGCCTGATTAGATTAGGCCCAAGTCTCTTAAGTTCATTTCTCTGATTCAACAAAGATACAAAAGTTGTGTATTATTGTTAACCTCCATTCAGGCTGTCTCTTGATGGTCAGTTTGCTAATATAAGTTTGCCTATGATAGCTTGTTAAGCTGCATTTTGAAATTTGTCTAGACTAGGCCTGGATTTTCTTTGGGTATCGTTGTGGCAAATAATGCCCAGCCTATATGAAAGCCTAACGAGTAACGTTAGGTGACTTACAAGGGGTCTAGTGTCGAAAAATTAGCCTAAGTCTAGGCTGTCCGCGTCAGCAAACCACTACCCAGAACGACTTGAATACTAAGGGTGGACCAGCCTTCAAATTACGCACGAACGAGCAATATTCATCACTTTTATTATTCAAGTTTTAAAGAAATTTACATTTCCGCAACAGACACAACACACTTTGTGTATCTCGCCTAACAAACAAAAACAATGAACACTACAGACTACAGTGCAGTACACCCTACAGTGGAGTAACGTGTAGTTTTACCGCAACTTCAGTTGGCGAATTCTTTAACTCTGTTTGGTATTGCGCAATGCTGATGCAGAGTGTCCTGGTTGGATGTATTCGAATGAGCAGTTGAATTATGTATAAGAGTCGCCCCAGTACGTAGTAGCTGGTTATGTGTAAAAATAGGCGACATTAACGGACGATCACACAAAAATGGTACAATTTCTTGAAATTAGGCAAATTTCGGTCTGAAAGTTTCGTGGAAGCTATAATTTGTGTCTAACAAGGGAATCGAATGGGAATATCTCAGTTTGCTTGAAAATGGTAAATTTTAATCCACAAACACTGATTGCCCCTTTAGCCAGGGATTTGCCCCTGTTTTAACTAGATACACAGCCTGAGCTCATGCTGTATACACAAGTACAATAGCTGTAAGGGAAGGTTTTCTGTTTTATGATAACCAAGCCCTGTACACAGTAGAGCTGCACTGACAACTTGGAAATCTGTGGCTGTCTTCACTCCATCTAGTTGTGACAGAAGACCTGATGATTTCTTGACTGAATTACCAGGTAAATATTCCTTGGTACCAGTAAATATCTAACACTGTACATAGAATCATGCATCTTACTTAGTAAGTCCAGTCCAGTACTACTGTATGCCTAAATCGCATATTCATCACAGAGGCATTAAAGCTTGAAGTGCGGTGCCATAGGACATAGTCACATAAGATACACCATCTAGATGCAACTCCCTCCCTTACATTGGTATAGGCTGCTTACACCTTAAAGCTAGTAAGCAGTTGCCCCAACTGTATTTTGAAACATCAGCTAAATTATAAAAATCTTCTCTTATTTCCCTGGCCTTTTTTTACTTTCCTTATGTTAGGAACGCACAGTGTAGATATTGCGAACTTGAAGGAACACCAAATCCGTCGCTGCACCTGAATTTAAAAAAGTCAGTAACAAAAATACTGTCACATGATTAGAAAGAGCCATACATGACTTAGAATACTGGCACACACTAATTGAAATAAGGGTGACTGCCTTTTAGGCCTAAATAAGTTTCCTTCATCGCAGCATTACATTATGCCTTTCTGTCCCCAAATGTCTGTATTTTAACTTTTTAGAACATCTGTAAAAATCACTGTGGTCTTGCTGTTATTTGTTGATGTGACCTACATGATCAAACAGGTCTAACTTACTGTGTGGCTTTTACAGTTGATGTTTTCTCTTACCTGGAGAATAGAAATTATATCAAAACATTTTTAACCTACCTTTTCTCATTGTTTACTAACGAAGATTATTCATGACTTTGGCAAAAGTAAATTATGGGCAGGACCAAGAGAGATACTCATCTAATTGTGAAAGTTTTTTCACCTATCAAAAGTGCTACATCTGATGGGCCATCAAGGTCAACTGTTTGGAGATCTATTGCTGAGAGCTAATCCTGGAAGATTTGAAATACTGAGAAAGCGGGACAGAGATCGTAGGAAAAAGCAATATTATCTTGACCACAGCAATAATAGCAGAGATGGAAGGCACAAGAGAAAAGTGGCAAAAGAGAAGAATACAATTAGACAGTGCCAGTGTAGAGCACGGCGGAAGACAGCAGCAGCAGATGCAGAAGTGGGTGCTCTTGACAAGACCAAGGAGAAGAGATCAAGAAAGGAATACATGCGAGAATACATGAGGAAGCAAAGACAGAATCTTTCACGACAAAAGAAGCAGGCTCTGAAATCTAGAGACGAGCAACGTAAAAGGAAACTACCAGTAGGTCCGCAGCTAACTTCCACACCAAATAAGCAAGTAGCAGTGGCTATACCAGAGCAGGCAGACACAGGAAGGTGAAGCAACTGCAACCAAACATGCCTGGAAGCCCTCTTAAGTTTGCTGATATAATGGAATCCCTAGTGGACAGTTGCACACCGAGGAAAAAAGATCTTAACAGGAAGGGCCTTCTGATGTCAAAAGAGATGAGAAGGAAGAACATGCTACTGCATAGCCTTGGAGAAGAGACCAGGAGGTTATCAAGAAACTGCAGCCAAGATGGAAGTGTTGCAACAGGTGTCGTCAGGAGAAGCTTGAACCATTGCGTTGCTAACATCATCCGCAAAAAATACAGACAGAATTTCATGGAGTTATGCTTCAAACCAGCTGGGAGTTCACTGGAGGCAAAAGAGGAATTGCATGACAGTTGAAAATGCAAGACCATCAATTCCAGTTCAATATCATGAAATTTGTTTTAGCATTTACTCAGCATTTTCCCCAACTGTTTTCCTACTGCACAGTTGTCAATATATGAAATACAAAGTAGTTTGTTGTTCAGAATTACTGTTTATGAAATAACCTAGTTACATGTGTACACATATATTTCACACTTGTTAACAACAAGCGTCACCTCCGAAACAAATCAACTAGAGGCTGAAGAGCATGTACATGTGTGTGTGTAAAGTGCTCTACATAATAAGCATATCCACTACTAGTCCAGTGGATTGATATATAGGGAAATAGTTGTCTATGGTGAAATACGCAAGATAACCTAACAATACTTTGTTTGAAGATGAATTATATTTGATGAGAATTGTAAAACAGGACAGGTATTCCCAAGAACAAGAGCCAATGCAGAGTATTCTCTTAGATTACTGTACATACATAGTTCAGAATTGCAAACTGAAGACTTTTGCTATCAAAGATTAACAAACAAAGATAATTTGACAAGACATTAGCTATTCCACAGTAAATGATGTACTGTACTGTATGTTTATCCTAAGATCAAAGAAGCCTTGATGGCTTGTGGCGACATCGCTTATTACCTCCGAGACAACTAAAGTAATAGTTGAAAAGTGTTTGTAAAATAAAAAAGAAATGGGCAAAAGCCATATTGTAAACTTGTATTGCTTTTGGCCACCTTTCAATTCATACTCAATTTAACTAACTCATATATATTTATTTCCTCCTCTACTTTTAGTGAGAACAAAAAGTACATGTGCTGTTTCATAAATCGATGACATTTCATTCATGCTGAACATTCATGTATTTTGCTCATTGATGGGAGTGTTTTGTGTTACTCATGTTGAAATTTCATTAAATGTATTCTGAAAAAGGAAAATCAATGTTTGTGTATGATTTTTGCAGTTATAGCTGTGGAAGTAATGTGTTAACATGATACGTCACCTCCGAAACACACATAAAATGTTAACGTCACCTCCGAAACGTTTACATGTTAAAATTCCAAATTCCGCAAACAAGGACCAATCTTTTTGGAATTTGTTTTAGCTAAAAACCATCAATGAGGACTTTTTATACAAGCTGTTTCACTTGGCCAGTCACCTAAGGAAACATTGTAAAAAAGAACAATTTAAGGTAAATATGCATATTTTTCTGAAATTTAAAAAAAAAACAGTTATAGCAGCAAATTCATAAAGGAGTGCACCCATTTTTTTTTTAATTTTTGAAGTATAATCCCTCTACTAATATTTAGAATTTATTTCACAAAGACCAGTGTTTCAATTGTTTGAGAGTGATTTCCTTTTGTAAAATATGTTTTTCTTACAAATTTCACCCATAGGATGAGGCCATCACCAAAATACACCCAAATTAAAAATCATTAAGCTCCAAAAACTACAGTATACAAAAAATTGGATGTTTCCTCTTATGAAATTGATAAAAACTCACATGAATGAGATGTTTGAAATTTTGGCCTCCAGTATACAAAAGTTACACCACTGATTGTGAAAATGACCACATTCTTTCTGTGTTTTCAGATTCTAAATGATTTCAGAAACATGACACCTACAATCGGCCACACTTAGAGCTCACACTTCAATGACAGTGCAGTATGACAGCAGGCTCCTAATTTATTAATACATGCAGGTTACAGTTACAGTTCATACTGTAATATTTAACCATGCTAGGCAACATGTGGAAAACTCATGTGGTGTAGGAAATTGTATTTGGGTCAAAGTTCATTTACCTCATAGAATCGCCAACTTGACTATTGAGAACAACACCCCTCTAGTACATGTATTGTTCTGAACATTCTTGTGATTGTTACTTTCAGCTTGCTTCTAATTTACTGTATTACCAGGGCTTCCAAGGATATTTCCTGCCACTGAGTTTACTTAGCAATACTTCATACTGTATCTTAACAAGTTAGTCTTCCATGGAAAAAGAGTGCTGAACAATACTGGCAAGAATTTTCACAAACAGTTGTACTTTCTACTGTACAAGACTCGTAACGCCACAGTCAAACGGCACTAAACAAAAGGAACCTGCCCACAAACAGCACCAAGCAAAAAAAAACACCACTGAGGCACAACCCGTACAGCCGAGGCACCCCGACGCCTCACCCCAATCAAGAAGGATGTGCTCACAGCATAACAAACAACTGGTAATTAACATTCGGTTAACATTGAAATGAGATATCGATCTACCAAAATGGGAAGTCTGGGGCACTGAGTGACGGAAGCAGAGACCTGTACTATTATAGTAGTTACAGTACGTCTAAAGGACTGTCAAACATGTACCATCTTGCACTAACATAATGAGACATTTACAGCACAAGTCTACAGTAGCTACAAATCACAAGTCGTATTTCTTAGGGGTTCATAGTACTGTAGCATTTGCATGTGGTTACTCGAAAACGTTCAAGGGTACTTGTCCAGCTACAGTAAAAACAACCCTGGTTTCATGTCAGTACCCAGTTACAAAAGAATTTGATATCCTATTGTGACTTGTTATCCACAGGTAAAACTATAGAGCACCCTGCCATCAGCTGAGTCCACAGTGAAACCGGGAAGTTGGGTAAACCATACTGTGAACGGCCTGCGGACGTTGTCTTGGCATTGGTAAGGGCGGAGGTTAGGTTGAGGGTTGAGTCTGACTTCGCTCGTTTGTCTAGGTCAACGTTTGGCAGGCGGTGGGGTCCACTTGCTTCAGTGTGGGCGAACTGGGTGGTAATGAACTCGTAATTTTTTGGGGTCCTGTACATATGTATTTACTGTATCTGTGTGGTTCTATTACTGTAAGGAACATAATTTTCTGTTTCATTCGGTAGTTTGTAAATAGTTCGCGTTTTTCCTTTTCCTATGCCAATTTCAGTTGTGTTTTTGTTTCTGTGCCGTTTTTATGCACCAGGCTGGTGACAGTGGAGCTGATGTAGCCAATCAGGGGAAAGTCTTTTGACAAATTTAAAGTACTGTATCTGGTAAAAACATTTCTTCACGATGGAGTCAGTGTAGCCACTAAAGGGGAAAGCCTTTGGACTTTGAAAATAATTTCAAATCTTAGCACTAAAGTATTGTTTACAATATTTCTTAGCGATGGAGCAAGCTAAGCCGGGGTAGCTGCTGAAGGGAAAGCCTTTGGACTTTGACCTTTGGACTTACTCTGTATGGTGCTGATTATTCCCAAAATAATTCTGCGCATTATGCCAAGTGGTCTGACAGTTTATCAGTGTAGTCAATCACTTTAATGGGGTTTTTGCATGGCGAGGTATTCTATAGTTACTCTGCATCACAGATGTTTTATGCCACTTTTCGTCCATCCCCATGACACACTGCCTTAGCGACTAGCAATATAGCAATAGGCGTATTGGTATCCCCACAAGGTATTAACTCTTATTGTTAACTGTTGCAGAGTTAAGCCACATTCAAATACTGGTAAAATCTACGTGAAAGTTCAAACTTGCAGCAGTTCATTGTTTATATTAACACGACACCTAAGCCTACAGTGTTTCACCAACTGTAACTTACATTAGTTACTGGTTCTGGGCTGTAGATATTTTGAGTAGAATACATCTGGACGTTCATTAATAATGACTGAATAACGTTACTGTACCTTTCGGAGGCCTAACGTTAGGCGCACCAGCTTTGGGACTTTTCCTTTTTCTCGGTGCCCTTTTCTTATCCATTTCGCCAAATTATTCCTCTAATGTCTCAACTCAAGAGTCAGAGCAAGACGCTGGGGCCACGTCAAAAGAGAAGCGCTAACAACACTGCACAGGTAAAACCACGTTGAAGAGATAAAACTCAGGTCAAGGTGAGGTCACAAGACCCTGCACGTAAACAACATGAGCCTTACAGTCTTGTCAAGGACTGTTTCATGTGTCTATACGTAGGTACAGTCTAGGTACCTACGAAGGCAGGCGAATCTGTGTACAATTATTACGTAATAGCTTGCAGATACCAGGGAGCACGTAACATTAGAAGGCGACTGCACAGAAAATTTAACTAGCCCACTGCTAATACTCCTTTCTGCACACACATATGCACACACAGACGGGAGTTTAGGCGATGTACGAAGCCGCGCCTGACCGGGCCAACAAAGTGAAACGTCTTTTCCAACTGTTCTATTTTATAATAAAGAAATATTTTCTTGCTCTGCTCTTTATAGAATCACAGAAACAATTAGTAAGATGTCGCACCCTGCATCTTCCTGAGCCGGTTTGTGTTTGTATTTGTTTTGTTTCTGTGCCGTTTTTACGCACTTAAAAAGTACCCTGCATCTTCTATTTTATTTTTATCTATGCTTTACAGGTCTACTTCCTGAACAAACAATCCATGCCGGTTTTACATCGCGTTCTTACATTCACTGGTGCATACAGTATGACGGTCATATTAACATGGATTTTTGCATACAGGAAACCAGTTTCAGTGTCTCACGGGAATTTTGCATTGACCTAGGATCAGGGTCGAAGCAAGGTTTTTTGTGAGGGCGAAAATCAACTCATCGTACCTGTTTTTAACCACCTTCCTGTTGGTGGGATATAAGGCGGGGGGAGTAGCCCTGACATGGCTTAAGCCAGGATTTCACATCAGTCAGTCCACACATAGGCCTAAGTGGCATGCAGAGAGGTCTAACGGAATGAGGCACCCAACTGCCTTTGCCTAAAATAGATCATATTTTGCCCTTCTTTCTTTGTTGGCCAATCATGGTGCAAAACTGACTTTCTTTGACCCCTGCATCCATGAATCTAAGATCAACGTTACGTCCTTGAAAAAGCCAGTGTTAGAGGGTCCTGGTTACCGTCAAGACAATCTAAGTGAAGCTCCACTGTCAGTTGGTGGGGGGGGGGGGGGGCGGCGGCTATTCAAACCCTCCAAATGGCCTGCCGGAAATGGCACTTCAAGAGTGTTCCAATCTGCATGTACCGCAAGGGGTACCGCAACGTTCTGTATGAGGTCTTTTATTGTTTCTCATTTATATCAACGATATTGAAAATGTCGCTACTAATGAACGTATCAACTCGTCTATTCGCTGATGATACTAATGTTTTCACAGCAAACATTAACTGTAATAAGTTTATCGATGTATGACCATCGAAACTCTTAGTCTTTGAAAATTTGGTTTGAGACAAACTTACTCTCCACATTGGGAAAACAACATTCACTGTTTTTCATGCAAGTAAACATTGTTAACCATGCATGTCAGTGTTGAAAGTTTTTGTTACAACTGTACCATTATTAGAAAGTCACATTTTAGGAAATAGGCCTACCTACACCTGACTCTTGAAAAAAATTGACTTGAAAACTATGCAAAGTTGTGACGTCAAGAGATGGATTCCTATGATATGTCTTATGTTAATCTTTGCTTACGTAACCGGACATTTGAGAACTGTGTATGCCCCGAGGGTTTTATTACGGAAGCTTGTATTTTCTTCTTAAAAAATATCGATATCATTTACCAATGTGAAACTGTATTTAAGTAATTAAGAGGCAAAATCTATAGGCTTAACAAACAAAAAACTGACACTGTGCAGCGCTCACGTCATCTGTTTTGCATTTTTCTCAAACTTTGAAAAGTCATATCTCAAAAACGGTAAAAGATATATACAAACTTCCAGCGGATTTTCATTCAGGGTTTTACTTTACAACTTCTGAATGGAGGGTGCTCTTTTCTAGAGACATGTCACACATTAAGGTACCCACAAAGAAACCCCAGACGGTATACGACTCAAATCAGCTGTACTTAGATTGAAAACTTCTACAAATGTTAGATATTCCTATGCATTGCATTGGAGTTATTGTCTTTAAATATTGTAATAGTTCGTTACCAAAGGCATTATCTAGTGTGATAAAACCACCAAGCGTAATGGAAATTTCATTGGTCACCCGAAGTAATCTCTTTTGAGTAAGACGTCATAGAACGTAACATGGTAAATTGCTTCACAACATTTATAATATCTGACGTAGGTTTCCTTTTAATGTAAAACTGAGTGCGCCTCTTCAATCCTTCCAAAAGAATACACATCTTCCCTTCTGGACAGATATCACTAAGTTCTAGTTATTTTTCATACTACTCTTTTGTTCTTTTCTTCTCTCGTTTTTCTGATTTCTTTTTTTTTTCTTGTTTATGTTTATTTTAAGGTCACTAACTTTGATGAACTGAATTGTTTTATTTTTTTTCTAGTGTCCTATTCTAAGTACAATGTAAATTTTTTGTTGATATATTTGTCAGTGTGTACATATGAAAAATGAACTGAATCTACCCAGCCTTGAAAAAGGGATCTCATGCCTGTATATTCCCAATAAGGATGAAAAATGGTAATATTTATCAGATGGGTTGAGATGATACAAGAATGATAATGAATTGTTCATCCTCTTATTCTTGAAACGGTTGGCACATAGTAGGGGAGGGAGTGTTGAACGTACCTTTAGACCCCACTTTTTCACTGCTTGATGATAACCCATTTTAATGACCCCTTGAAAACAAAAATGAAAATTGGAGTGGTAGGTTGAAAATCATCTAATTCAACGAAGCGACGCAGATTCGATTTGAATTTTTTTTTTTTTTGGGGGGGGGGGGAAACGCCAAGGCAAAATATGAGCTTGCTGCATGTACCCGTGGTAAAACATTTACAACTTTAAATTAAAAAAAAATGAAAATGACATATTTTTAAGTGGTAGAACTGATATACTTTAAGTTGTAAAAACTGACTTACTTTCATTACAGAATGTTGGTTCGTATATTGGCGATAGCTTTAGTTGGCATCGACAACCAATACTTTTGGGGGATTTATTTTTTTTTTTTAATTTATGGATGGAAAACATTGTGGAACTGCTCCAAAAAGATCCCATGACATCATTAATGCCCAAGGTTTCGATTGACATTTCAGCCAGGCGTATTGCCAATGCGTCCTGCGTTTATTAAATATGTCGACCATTCTGCTGCGTATTCCATCCACAGTCGTATTCTGCGCATAAGCAACAGGCGCCTGTACGGCGAATCGCTATCTCGAATCAACGATTCCCCCCCCCCCCCCCCCGCACTTTATGAACACCTTATTTCAATTGTGCTTTTAATCTGTTTCGTCGTAGTTTTCAATGTCATGAAAAGATTACACTTGTGAATCCCAGCAAATTTCCAAGCCCCCCCCCCCTCCCCAAGGTTTAGGCCTACCAGTTCTCCCCAACTCTCTCAACTCATCACCCCGGCCTTTCTCCTCTCTTTTTGCTTTCCTTTTGCTCTCCTTTACTTTCAACATCAGCCATCGCGTCCCCAAAATTTCTGTGAGGAGGCACTCTTGTTTTCGGTGTAAAACAAAAGACTCATACAGACCCTTGAACTTGATGTTGAGGGGTGGGGGAGCGACGATAGTTCGAAAGTCTTAAATACCATTTGAAGTTTTATTATATCTCAGTGTAGCGAATTTAATGACAGACAAAGATGCCAAATATTGCACCTGATTTAATTGTGTTTGAAGTTACCTGCCAATTCATTAAATCTCAAATACCGTTTGAATTTATCATATTCCAGTCTAGGGGCGACAATAGTCGGAAAATTTGAAATACCAGTTGGACTATTTGATTCCTTGTCGAATGCGGGCAAAAAACCTTTGCGATAGTGATGGCGTATGAGTGTATGTGCCCCTGTGTGTGTGTGTGTGCGTCTGTGTGTGTGACGCCTTGGCTTGTAAACACGATAGTCCTATACCAAGAAGCGAAAGTTGCTTGAACTGCAAAGGTGGTGTGTAGGGAGTCCACAGAGGGTAGATGGTTCCCTTTTTTCAGGTGGTAAGGTCATTTAAGGTCACCAAAGGCTAAAGTACGAAAAGCTATTACGGAAGAACTGCAAACTAAAACCACTGGTAGCACATGTGAAGTAGAGGACCTGTCAAGTTTTGATGAGGGCAAAGTTCACATGAGGTCAGCACAGGGCACAGCTTGTAAAGCTTGTAAAGAGGAATTTCAGTGAGGGAAAGTTGCTTGGACTTGGAATTTGGTGTAGGTAGCCCATTGTTAATAGATAAACCCCATTCTTTTCCGGCAGTGGCGTAGCTACTGGCGGGGAATGGGGCCGGGGGACACTCCCCCCCCCCCCCCGAAAATAATTTGGGGAAGTTTGATGAAATTGGGGAAACTGATGAAAAATGGTATGATTAGATATCGTGATTGGCTTGCATACTCCCCAAATAGGATTCCGCATTTTGCTTTCTGCGCTGGCTATTTGCTAATTGGAACAGTTCTCACAATGACCCAGCATTTTCTCCAAAATGAGGGTATTCCAAGTGGAAACAGAAGCATTTGAATCTCATACATAAAAAAGTGACATTCATATCAATGCAGTAAGAGCAATGTTGCAGTGCAAGTACAGGTTAGATTGATGTGCTAGTGTATGTCAAGAACAAGTATCTTCATATGAACAGAAAGAAAAATATAACAGGGCAGTATTAAGTAGGTTAATAAATGTAGTTCTGTTTCTTGCCAAGCAAAACATGCCTTTTGGTGGTCACAAGGAAACACAATTTTCATTTCAGAAAAAGTAGATGGGGTCAATAAAGGTAATTTCTTGGAGCTGGTGAAGTTACTGGACAGTTACGATGCCGTCTTGTCCAAGTATTTGTGTGAAGGTAAAAGCAATCAAGCCTACCTCAGTCCCCAGTGTCAGAATGAATTAATCAAAGCAATTGGTGAGGATACATTAAACACAATCATTTCTGAAGTCCACCAGGCCAAATATTATGAGATTGTGATTGATTCTAATGTTGACATCTCGCATCACTAAGATCAGTTATCTTTTTCAGTAAGGTATGTTGATACATCCTCCAATATACAGGAAAGGTTCATAAAATTCACAGACAAAGAGAGTTCTAAATCAGATGATCTGTTTGACAGTCTGAAAGAATCATCAAAAGAACTGAAGCTCCACATCAACCTGATAAGATTACAAGCTTATGACGGTGCTGCACGCTAATATGTCAGGACAGGTCATCGGCCTCCAAACAAGAATAAAGGATATCAACAATTTAGCATGCTATGTTCATTGCTGTCCTCACAGACTTAATCTGGTTTTGTCAGGAGCATGTGCAAATGTTGCAGAAATTTCCACATTCTTTGGAACCATAGAGAAAATATACACGTTTATAACTGCAAGTCGTCCAAGATAAGCTAAGAGAGAACTAGGGTTGACCAAAAGGTTACAACGTTTGTGTGAAACGTAATTATTCAGCTCTTGCTTTTTGCACTGGAACTTATCAAGGAGCGTGACAAGACACCACAAGCGGTTGCAGAAGCAGTTACTTTACTCAGATATGTTAGGAAACTAGACTGTTTAATTTGCTTCTTGAAATCTGGGGAGAAATTCTGTCAAATTCATTTTCCTTGTGAGACTATCTTCAAAATAGTGCTGCAGTAGATATTGCACTGGCTGCGAGAATGATCCAGTCTACCATTACATCATTTAAGACTCTACGAAATGACCTTGTCTTTAGAACCGAGCTTAAAAGAGCTAAGGAAATTGCAATGAAAGGTGTCAACACTTCATTAGAGGTAGAAAGGATGAGGCATCGTAAAAAGACACTGGCGAAGACGCCTGGTGAAACTTTATTTGATGCGCCTATCGCTGATTCCGACAGAAAATTTAAAACAGGTCCACTTTGCTCTGTTTGACACACTTATTCAGGAGTTTCACAGTAGATTTTCAGATTTTGATCAATCAGTCCAGAAATTCACATGCCTTCTCTCTGGTCATGTAGGTGATGTTTCGTTGTTCAAAGAATAAGCTGAGTATTATTCCAAGGATGTAGATGTTGTGGTTTCCGAGTACAGTCATCTCCGCGTTAATAGAAAATACTCCAGAAATGAACTACTGCTGTTTTTTCACCATCATAGATACCGGAAATACAGATTTTGAACTCAAAATCAAAGAGGCCTCGCATATCAAAATACTCAAACCTGTCCTAAATAACTAACTGTTCCAACATGGATCATCCTATACACTCAGCGTTTTCTAAAACCTGTCAGACGTTATATTTCTGATACTATACTGTCTTATGTTATATTGTCTTGCTACTTTTGTATATTTCACTTACCTGAGGAGGAAGATGTAATATCTTCAAAAACGTTTGTATTAAACTATGACTTTTGTTAACATTTTCGTGTTAACTTGCTCTTTCATCTGGTTCTCCAAATGTGCAACTCTTCCTAAAATTATACAAGAGATCTCATTGAAGTGTACACACTCTACTTTTTATGTCTATCAATTGCTGCTCTCTATATATGTCAGATTGTCAAATGGCATGAAAATGTGACAAATTAGTTTTGTAGTATTGCTTGACTCCTCTGAAAGCCTCTGTATACCCTCAAAACATTTTGTTTCCATCATGTTCTGTTTTCTCCCAAGTAAAATGGAAGTTAGTGTTGCTGGAATGACTACTTTTAACTGAGAATACCAAGCATTGTTTTTTCTTGCTTCCATTGCAGCTAACATAGACAGTTTTCATTCACCAAATAGCCAGACACCCATTAGCAAGATCAAAGCACTGCAGTTCAAGGTTGAGGAACTGAAAAAGAGAGCTGAAGCAAGTAAGAAGGCAAAGTTTAGCAATTATGAAAAGTAAACAGAGGCAAGAAATGGCAATATCCAAGATGCTAAACAAGGACCAGCTCACTGCTCTTGGAAGAAAAAGCATGAAAGGAATTCAGTGATCATCATGCAGGCAATGCAATTAAGGTTTGCTTGTGGTCCAACTGGGTATGGTCTTCTTCTCAAGCAAAGTCTCCCATTACCGTCAATTAGAAATATTCAAAGACGAATGTCCTGTGTCTCACTTCCGACCTGGAGTTCTGGGACAAGTATTTGGTTACTTAAAAATCAAAGCTGACTCCATGACTGAGGAGGAGAGAATCTGTTGTTTGACCTTAAACGAAATGTCTATTTCTCCCATTGTGGAGTACGACTGTGGCAGTGGTAGGTTGCTTGGCAATGTAACTTTGCCTGGACATACAGGAGTAGCCACACATGGACTGGTTTTCGTGCTTGGCGGTGTTACTTCAAGGTATATTGCTTACCACTACACATCAAATTCTACCAATGGTGAAATGTTTAAGGCTATCATCCTGGACATTGTAAACCGATGTGCCTCTACTGGGTCTCCATGTCGTCGCTGTGACTAGTGATATGGGCAGTGCCAATAGGGCTATGTGGCGTAGCTTTGGGATTGTATGTGGGAAGAATTGTCATGCAGTGAACAAAATTCCTCATCCATGCCATCAGAACAAGTCACTCTACTTTTTGGCTGATGTACCTCATGCGATCAAAAACATAAAGGCGGCACTGGTCAATGGACAGCCTATTCCCTTGACTGAAGAGATAACTTCAAAACACAATCTTACTGTCAGTCAAATTCACATACAACATGTTAGAGATCTTGCCAAATTTCAGGAAGAGAAGGACCTCAAGCTGGCACCGAATCTTCACGAAGCTGTCTTGGCACCCTCGCATTTTGATAAGGTGAAGGTTTCCAATGCCCTTAATCTATTCAGCCACTAAGTGAGCACAGTCCTTACGTTACCTTGTTGAGAACGAGGGCTTTGAAAGAGGCACTCTGACCACTGCTTGGTTTCTAGAATTCTGCAACCACTGGTTTAATCTTATGTCAACGAAGTACAACGAAGCCATTACATTCTTACCGGAAGCAGTAAAGACCTTCAAAACTTTGAAAATTGGTAACAGTGGTATTTGGAAACTAGTGCAAGTGCAAACAGGTGTTGTTCTTTCTACTACTTCAGTCATAGAGTTGGCAGAGGAGTTGCTTGACAGTGGACACAAATCCCTACTGGCCTCCCGCCTTACGCAAGACTGCCTGGAAAACTTTTTTTTAGCTCTGCAAGACTGAAAAACCTTGTGCCATCACCACTGGAATTTAAATTTGCATGCGAAAATTATTAGCATAAGTCAGTTTCTGAACACGTCAAGAACAGGGAGCTACCTTCCTGATGACAATCATTTCCTGGTGGATTTGTGCCAACCTGATCAGAAAAATCCAGAGCCAGAGATGGATGGTATTGAGCTTTCTAACTCAGATGAAGAGCTATGTGAAGCTGAAAAGAACAGGTTATTCTACTTAGTTGGGTACTGTGTTGCTAAGTTGAAGAAGAATGATAAGCATTGTAAGACTTGCCTTGGTGCAGTTGAGTGTCCTCCTGTGCCAACCTCATCAGTGATCAAGGTAACCCAGCTAAAAGATTTCAAGGGGCACTGTTTGACATATGTTACAGATGACATCTTCCAAATGATCCTTTTGGTGGAATTTATGTTCAGAGGCCTTGATGAAAAAACCCTCTTCAGTATGAGTAATCTTAGGAAAGTTATCATGGAGAAAGCTATGTTAAGTTCAAAGCACATTATCTTGCCTGAATGCCACAGTATCACAGAAAAATTGATGAAGAGGTTCATTAATGTGAAGCTTCACATCTTTTGCGAAAAAAATTCGTAATTTAAAAAGAGTGAAATAATTTCGTCGAACAAGGGAGGAGAATTGGGATAAAAAAGCATGGCAATGAGGAAACTTGTCAAACATCTCAAATAAAACAACTTTTGTGCCTATTATTGTGCTGCTACCCGCATATACCTAATAATTCCAGGAAAGTAGGAACTTGTTACTAACACTAAGGAAATGGATATGGGTAAGGATTGAAAGTGTAAAGTTACAATATTTTGAGAATTAGGTAAATGTTCATATTCTTACCTTTGAACTGTTTTAGCAATTTATTCTAACCCTAATTGTCGTAACATGATTTCTTTATGCTTTCGTTATGGTGTTTGTGCCCAAACTAGTTGCACAGTGGCAGATGTCTCTATGTTTCTGTACGTTATACCGTAGCCTAACTTCGTAAGCACTCGGTAACGACGGTTTAATACGCTTCTATTTTCTTTTTCTTTTGTTACTGATTTGACTGCTTTGTGAATCGTGTATATCTTAAGCAATCTGTGTATAATTTAATCCAAACTTCACTAGCTGCCACGTTTAGAAGCTACTTTGCTGGTCCGCTTAGCGATACTTCGAAACTAGTTAGGCTAGGCCTACGCGCATATCTTCCTCTGAACGTGTGGTGGCAACAAGTTTCAGCTTTAGTGGTAGGGCGCCACCTATTCCAAATGGCTGCGTCCGTGTATCGTTAGGATCGGGTGTGTTATGTATGAGAATAAAAATGGCCGCGCCCATATGGCATCAACATTCGTTGCTTACTGTACAACTATTAGATGTATAGAATGTTGTAACTATTTTATGAATTTCAGAATTTATTTGTGAGCATTCCAGACATTATGCGATGACTTTTAATTGATTTGGGACCTCAAATTAAATAAGCTTGCATTTTATGGTCATGATTTACTAGCGTTTTATGAATCATCATTACTGTCAAACTAGGTTAAATCCTGATAAATCTTGATATACTGTGATGTAAAGACTTTGTCCGATGGAATATAGCAATTATAGTGTGGTTGGTTAAAGGCAGACGTGTCTAAACTTAAATGTTACTTCCACTCTGTTATCCTGTTTCACAGTTCAGTGTTTACTCCATGAGTTGCTATACGTTCGATTTACGCGTTGATTACCATACTTCGTAGCAAATTAGCATTCGTGGAATGTGTTTATAGACCTGTTATTTTGTAAGTGAGGCTAGGTGGTACATTCAGCCTTTTGGTTAGGATAGTTGTTTGGCCATGCTCCAATTTGAATATGGATTCACGATTATGATTCTCTTATGAAAGCTGTTTAGTTCCAGCTCTCAGCCATACCGTAGTTACTGTATAACTGAACGAGGTGTCTTGAATTACGTTTCATTGCAGATGATCGTCTAGTTCTGCACGCCTTGGAAATGGTCCACCGTTCTCTTTCGTTATTGATTTACGATGAAGTTTTGGTCAACGTTTGGGTATAATTAGTACTTGATTCCTTTTCGCTGGCTCATACACCCGGCGAAACTTGCGAGACCCACTTACATAAATAGATGGAAGCTCTATAAATTGTTTTTCTGTTTTCACTTGGTGTTCGACCGTTTACTCGAGTTAGTGCCATCACAATTGGTAGTAGGAGTGGGGGCTTGCAAGTGCACTTAAAAAGTGCAAGTGAAGTTTATGAATAAAATTGTAGGGACAAAAAAAATCCCAGTAAAGAGAACGGTGGACCTATAGGATGTCTTCTGCTGGTATGAAGGAGCTGAAGAAGAGGTTGGCAGAAGTGGAGGATGAGCTAAAGCGAGCTAAAGAGGGAGCACCTCAGCCGGTGTACTTGATGCCACAGGAGCGATTACGGGTGTTCTCTGGAACGTCAAATGCTTCAACCCGGGTTGCAGATTTCTATGACGATGTCAGAGCTGCCATAAAGATAAGGAAGTTGCTGGGTCCAGAGGCTGCAGATTTTATCCTCGCCCATCTGGAAGGTCCGGCACGTCAGGAAATTAGACATCACCCCCCCCCCCCCCCAGAAGCTGCAACCAACCCAACGAAAATTCTGCAGACCCTGGTGGACACTTTCGGGACAAAACACACCCTTGGGAGTGTCCTCCGTGACATCTGTAATCATGTGCAGTCTGAAGATGAGACCATCTCAGAGTCTGCGTTTTCCCTAATGATGCTTGGGGAGAGACTCAAGAGAATGCCTGGTGCCCCAGATGTTGACACCACCATTAAAGGTCAGTTCAGGGAGGGACTAGCCGATGGAGTCCTAAGAAGAGAGGTAAAGAAGACACTCATGGAAGAGCCCGACATTCCTATCATTAAGTTACGGGATCTGGCTATTGACCTGGCCGATGATGACGTGGTTGCGAAAAGACGCCGTCAACACAAAAAGGTCAATGTGTGTGAAGCTAATGCAGACAACCCGTTTGCCATGACCCTGGAAACCATGAGTGCAGCTCTGAAGGTCCAGACAGAAATATTGGAGTCTATTAAGGCAAAACAAGAAGATGTGGATGCCAGACTAACGAAACTGGAAGAATAACCAGGTAGATCTAGGCAGCGTACCCGTCCTGTAGATAAAGCTGAGGTGGAGTACCGTAGGTGTCGGCAGAAGGGGCACTATGCAAGTGAATGTTTGGCACCTGCTCCCGCACCACGAACCAGCCAGGGAAACTAGCTCTACCCAGCTCTGTGAGCTAGGAGCTGGGTACCGTAGAGACATAAGAGGGCTCCTGCAGGTTGACAGATTCTTTGATTGGTTCACGTCCGAAAGCCACAATCATCGTCAACGGTAACCCGGTTGAAGGTGTTCTGGACACCGGTTCTCAGGTCACCATCATGACAGAAGGCTGTTTCCTGAAAATGTTTGGTGGAAGGGAACTTGCAACATTGAAATGGCTTTCGATCAACGCAGCCAACAATCTCCAAATCCCATACAAAGGTTATTTTGAGACTAATGTCAACCTTGGAGGCGTTGAAATACCTGACCGTGGTATTCTTGTCGTCAGTGTAACCAACGTGATTCCTATGTTGATTGGGATGAACATCTTACAGAAATTAGACCAGAAGACGTTTGTTGACCAGTTTTGCCTGAAACCATCCCCTGTGACGTCACAAGCAGTCGAAGGCATAATGAGGTTTCCAAGAGCTGCTCCTGTTATCTCAGCCCATTCCTCAAAAGTGGTTGTTGCTTCGTGCCCAAAGCAACATTCTATGTTGAGTTAGAGGTGGCTGAGGCAATTGAACAATTACCGAAAGGAATTCTGGTTGCACCGACCCTTGCTTCCACCCAAGATGGTTAAATATCCTTGCCTGTTATCAACACTACCCAAGGCGACATCATCCTCCAGCCTGCCATCTCTGTCGCCGTAAACAACATTACTCGTTGCCAGGAGAATTTTATTGGAAATGTCCATGTTAGTTATCCACAAATATCCGATCACTTTGCCATAAACTGGGACGTCACTGCTGAAAGCAATGTTATACCAGCTACGCCGATAAAACGTGTGAGGCAGTTTTCCAAAGTTGACCTCACTGAATTTCGTGCAGACATCCAAGCTTCATCACTATATAGTCGTGACAATACAACCAATGAGGCTGACGTCGATGAGCTCACTGTCTGCTATAACACTGTCCCCTAAGTGAATTATTGGATAAACAGGAACAGCGAAATGTACGTCGTTGCAATACACCTTGGATGACGAATGAGATTATAGCGGCTCGCTGTCTCCGTGGGAAGCTTGAGAGACAATGGCGCAGAACTGGGCTAACTGTCCATTTCGACATGTACCGAGAACAACATAAACTAGTCAGAAAAGTTATTAAGTAAACTAAAATCATGTATTACAACAATCTCATCGACAACAACTCGGGTAATCAGGCAGTTTTGTTCAAAACAGTGAGCGGGATGTTGGGTCATGATCGTGAACAAAGTCTACCAACGGGTCAACCACTGCAGTCACTTTGCGATGACTTTGCTAAATTCTTCGCAGAGAAGATCCAAAACATCCGTTCTGATTTAGACCAGGCTTCCTCAAACATAAATGATCCGCCTACCCTCCCCTCCCCTCCAAGAACAGTGGATACAAACCGGGATTATCCGTATTAGAACCAGTCGAAATCAATGAACGTATTGACATTATCCGTAAATCACCTACTAAATCGTGTTGTTTAGATCCTATCCCAACTTGGATGGTTAAAGAGTGCACTGACGTCCTCGCACCAGTGATTCAGAATATTGTTAATTGTTCACTGTCTAGTGGGATTTTCCCTTCTGTCTTAAAGCATGCTGTTGTTACGCCGATCCTCAAGAAATGGGGGGCAGAAAGTGAATGCTTGTCAAATTACAGACCAGTTTCAAATCTTCCTTTCATTTCAAAGGTCATTGAGAAAGTTGTAAAGATCCGACTCCAGAAACATCTGAATGATCATGATCTATTCGAAACTTTTCAATCTGGTTACAAAGCTTATCATAGCACTGAAACTGCGTTAATACGTGAGCAGAATCAAATTCTGTCTGCCATCGATGACAATGAGCTCGCATTACTTGTTCTTCTTGACCTGTCAGCAGCGTTCGATACAATTGATCACGGTATGCTAACGAACAAACTTGCTCAGATTTATGATATTTCTGGAGTCGCATTAAATTGGTTCAAGAACTACACCTCCAGCCGCACTCAAAGTGTTAACATTAAATCCAGTATATCACTTCCGTATCCATTGAGTTATGGTGTACCCCAGGGGTCTGTATTAGGTCCAGTGTTGTTTAATATGTACACGTATGGTATTGGTGATATTATCAGGGAACATGGAATAGAGATGCATCAGTATGCTGATGATACTCAAATGATTTGTAGATTCAAATTAACTGAGAAACATACTGCTCTTGGTTCTGTCCAAAGCGCCCTACATGACATCAGTGAGTGGATGCTCCGTAATAGACTAAAACTAAATGAGGATAAAACCATAGTCATGTTGATGCGGCCAAAGCATATGAGAAGTAATGTAAATGTTATGCCAATAAGGATTAACAAGACAGAGACCATTCCGTATACCTCTTCTGCGAAGAACCTAGGAGTTATTTTTGATAGTACGCTATCATTGGAGGAGTTCATTAAGCTTAAGTGTAAATCTGCTCGCTACCATCTGCGTAACATTGGTAAAATCCGTCCCTACCTTAGTTCCAAGTCAATAGAGCAACTGGTACATGCATTTATTTCTGCTAACATTGATTATTGTAACTCACTGCTCTGTGGCCTGCCACAGACTGAAATATTGAAACTCCAGCGCATTCAAAATTCCGCTGCTAGAGTAATAACTGGCAAGTCCAAGCGTTCCAACATACGCGCTGCATCAACTCCACTGGCTGCCTGTTGAGCAGAGAGTTTTGTTCAAAGTGCTCCTCATTGTGTTCCGCGCTCTTACCACCGGTACTCCGTCTTACATTAGAGATTTGCTTTGTCCCTACCATCCATCCAGGTGTCTTCGTAGCTCTGATCAAAATCTCCTTGTTGTCCCGCTCACCCGAACCAAATCCTATGGTGACCGGTCTTTCAGTAAAGTAGCTTCACACCATTGGAATGCTCTCCCCCTGTCTATCAGAAATTCTGTGACTGTCACTCTATTTAAGTCGCGACTGAAAACTTACCTTTTTAATCAGGCTTTTCCTGATTTATAATTTGTTAAGCGCTTTAGATCGTTGCTCTTCGTGAGTTGTATTTAGCGCTATATAAATGTTTCATTATTATTATTATTACTCTACACAGAAAAGATGAATCGGTCATTCGGCCCTCACTGGATCCTGAACAGCAACAGCAGGCGACGATTTATTTGAAGAGTACCATGATGTATTTGCTAGTGATGAGGATGACCTTGGGTTCACCGACAAGATCTATCATCAAATCAGGTTGACAGATGAGAAGCCAGTTAAACAGGCCTTTAGACGAATTCCCCCATCTCAGTTCGAGGATGTGAAAGATCATATCAGAAAGTTGCTCGATAGACAAGTCATTCGAAAAAGTACAAGTCCATTTGCATCGCCAATCGTTTTGGTACGGAAACCTGATGGCTCCCTGCGCCTATGTGTCGATTACAGGAAACTGAACAGACTATCAAAGACGCCTATCCTATTCCTAGTATTCATGAGTAGTTGGATGCTTTGGATGGTGCAAAATGGTTTTCGACAATTGACCTCCTGGCTGGCTATCACCATGTTGCTGTTGCTGATGACAAGCATAAAACCAGCTTTATTACTCCCTTTGGCCTATACGAGTACAACAGGATGCCGTTTGGTCTGTGTAATGCCACGGGAACCTTTCAGAGGCTAATGCAGTGCTGCCTTGTGGACCAGTTTTTTCAGACCCTGCTCTGTTATCTTGATGACATCTTAGTATTTTCCAAGACATTTGAAGACCATGTCAAGAACGTAACTCTTGTGTTTCAACGGTTGCGTCAGTCTGGCTTGAAGATCAAGATGGCAAAATGTGCTTTTTTTAAACGTGAGGTGAAATATTTGGGCCACTGTGTAACCCAGTCTGGTGTTAAGGCAGATCCTCGCAAGATAGAAGCTGTACGTGACTGGCCAACGCCTACAACTCTCAAAGAAGTGCGATCATTTCTTGGATTTTGTTCCTTTTACAGGAGATTCGTACCAGGGTTCTCAAAGATTGCCGGACCACTTCTGTCATGTTTCTCTGCTGTTACAACTGTTGCATTCAATCTCTTTTTTCATTTTCACTACGGAGAAACTATTTCATCATAAAAAGAACTTTGCACACATCTTTATTGATCTGGAACTGTTTAATATGAAGAAATTCTTCAGTTGAACACTTTTATTACCATCTGACTTTTTTTAAAGTATGTATATGCATCATACCTCAAGTGGCTGCCACTGCCTGTCATAGAGAGTCGGCACGAAACAGGGTGTGCAAGGCCTTTTATTTGAAACGTGTGACCGTTTTATTCCTTACAAGTTATGGTGATACTACATTTAATGGTGTTGTTGTCTAGAAAATGTATATCATGTAGGTATTAACAGTCCACTATACAGTAGGGGCGGGGGGGGGGGGTAGGTAGTTACCACAGAGAGTTATTGAGTGTTTTACTTTGTAGTTCATGAATAAGATTTTCACAGACACATCCCTATTTTCAAATGTTGTAATGCTGAAAACTCTTGTAATGGTGTAAACTTTTCGAAAGAAAAAAATGTTTCCACCATTTTTGGTGATGCTGAACGATTCAACAATGACACATGACTTCATCTACCTTTGTAATATTGGTCCACTCTTACGCTGTAAGGGGGGTCTGTAAGGGGGTTTTAGGGGGTCTGTGAATCTTGGAGGGATTCAAGCCACGTCAAATTATAGAGAGTAATTGGACCATACACGCTAGGGGTACGAATTTACAAACAAAATGCGATGAAACCATACCCCCACCTTTTGTTTACAGTTGACCTTTTCATGACAATTTAGGAGTTAACTCGACAATTCATTACCTTGGTTTCTGAAATCAGTACTTGTGGCTAAGGACCCTTCAAAAATACAGTCGTACTGTGTTGTACTGATTGCATTAACAGCTGCAGTGAAGTCTAGTCTGCGGTCTAGGACCATCGTGAAACTGACAGGCCTCCAAACTATCTAGATGGATTCTTTTCACAAAATAAGTAGGGGGCATGGGTAAATACTCTTCAACTTCAATAACATTTTAAAACCTCTACGCTGCAAATTTTAGGGTATGGTGCTTTTTTGTTGTTTTTATGGACATATGCCAAGAATAGTCTATAACGTTACTTTCAAAACACACTGAAAGCAGCCATAAACAAAATGAACGGAAAGATATGTTGTACCACAGCGGCATCAAGCTTTCAGAACACAGTGTAACTAAACATTACCAAACCTGTACCCGTGCGCACGCAAGAAGACTGGAAGATTTTTATTTGGAAAGAATGTTCACAGTGGGTTAGTCAGTGTCGTACTGCATTTACACTTTGTGGGTTCAAATTATTCTGAACGCAGCACGAAGGTACACGTTTCTCAGAATGGGTCCATACCAGAATCTGTGCGGGAATTCCCCTTCAAAAGGATTTCTTTGTGCGGGAGCTGGCAACCTTTGTGCGAGATTCCCGCAATCCCGCGGCTAATCCGAAACCCTGGCAGGTTAGTGGTGGCATATGACTGCACTTGGATGCATCAGAATTCAAGGCCTGCCTTTATATGGCATCATTTGCACTTCAGCTCTCTTCCAAAAGCAGAAATTTTCCAAAGGGGAAAAGCCACCCCTTTCCCATGTCAGTCAAGGGAATTTACAATTTTGTCTCCATCTCACAGTTTCTGCACAAACCACTGCTTTTTTTTTGGGGGGGGGGGGCAGTTCTTAAGTTCTTCAACTGAATATATGAGAGGTTGCACCTTCTGCTGTGTTATTCTCGGACTTTCTACTCATGAATTCATTTTCTTTGTCATAATTTTGGTCTTGTTTGCCTACCTTTGCAGACTGAAGACACCCTAGTCTTGGTTATAAAGGGTGATGGCCCAATCGCTGGTGAATGCACTGAATATACAGTTTTTGTGGAATGAGAGGAAGTGGGCTCTTGTACTCATTTGCTTGCTGCCCTATCTTCATACATGGCATCGTACTATGCATTTAATTTAGCTTATCCTACTGCTTCAAGAAAGACCACGGCCTTCTTCAAAAAAAATATATTTTGAATATCCAGGACAATTTGAAGTTTAATCGTTCTGTGTCACGCATTTTGGAAAAGAAATAATCAAAATCTTTAGAGGTTCAGGTGTTTTAGGGTATGACTATGTTTTTCATTGTACTGCTTCATAATGCAGTTGTCCTGATCACTGAGTAGAATCACTCAATATTTACTGATCAGTTGAAAAGTGATAAACTTGCATTTCCTTTGCCACTTATGTTCAAGTGAGACTCTGGTGCACATTCATGTGTAAATTACTAAATTTCTTTATCATAACAGACAATTCCCTTAGATCATTTTTCCAAATTGAGCTACGGTGTCATGATCTCTACATTTGTGGTAGCCTTTCCATTACAACGGAGTTCACATTTCGTTCATTTCTTGTAAACTATTGTGGATACTCATCAACGTTGAACAAGAGGTGTTACATGTTCTTTTTTTTAATTTTGTATTGTTAAGGTGATGATTGAATATTTCAGGTGACCTGCAATAATCTTTTGCGTGTCACAGTACAGGGGCCTAACTATGTCTTCATTTAGATAGTACGGCAAGGGTCTTGTTTGCATAGTTATTACCGCTCAGTAGCGTCACTAAGTAAAGGAAGATTGTGTGGTCTTGAAACATATCAAGTTGGCCGAACAGATGCAGTTGAAGGAGACAGATTCAAAGTCATTTGCATGAGTATCATTTATATTTGTTTGCCTGAAATATTTAACATTGAAGTCATGATTTGAATGATATTGAGTTGATATCAATGTTTTAATGATTGTGTTGGAGGGTACTACCACATGACCATGCATATTATTAGCATAAGTACACTGCAAAAAAATTTTACACTTTGAGAGTAACGACAGTAGCAAATAATGAGTTTTATACTTAAAAGCTCACTTCGTCGAGCAGATTTATGCATTGCGTATAGGTTTTAAACAAGGGAAATAGCTATTAGGAAACGCTTAAAGGTTAAAACTACATGACCAAATTTCAAGTACAATGTTGCGTCGATGAAATCTGCGTTGGTGTAAGACGCGATGTTGCTGTACAGATTTACACATATTCGTTTCAGTTTTTATGTGTTGAGTAACTACACACGAGAAGGAACAAATTCGTGAACAGTAGAATTATATGTATAAATATAATTCAAGTAAATGTTGCGTTCAGCTAACTCATGTTTGAGTTTCTCGAAGCCCTTTTGCATTTTGCTAAACCGAACTTATTACTGATATAACTACTCAATAGCATTGAGTATCAGGCCGAGGAAGTGGCATGCATGCATGCATGCATGACGCGACGGACTAACACACAGATCGCCCCCACATTACACCTTCGGAGAGCTACCAGTGAGCGAAAACATCTTCCCTATACTGCACAAACCAGGTAAAACTTCTGCAATACTACTTGTTATTATCGAATTGCAAATAGGAGGAACTTCACTAGCAAACATTGGTCGTAGTTTTAAGCGTTTTAGTCAGTTAGTTGACAGTGTGACATGGCTGAAACAGACGTTCACTTCCTTGGCAACCTATAGCGTTTCAGTATAGCCTAGCCGGCCAATTCGACATATCCGTAGTATTACTTGAACGTTAGGCAATGTTTACATGGTCGAGCGTACGTAAAACAGTAAATGTTAGGACTGCCAGCCGGTCAACTTTATAAAGTAGCCTAGATAATGGCCTTTAGACCTAACCTAACTTTTAGTTTCGGGCAAGCGATGATAGAGCGGCGGGACGATAATAAGTACAGGTAGGCCTAGAGTGCTCGTGCTAAACTAAGTTAGCTAAAGACTAGAAGAAGTCGGTCTGAGAACCCGAGGGACTGAAGGTTTAACTACAGTAGCCCTAGTTTTGTTTTGTCCACAATACAGGTACAGTAGGCTACCACCATAGTCTAATCTTGCAAATTCTTACTGTAGGACTGTGTTAGATCATGTTGTTAACTTAGAATTTCCTGTCTAGGCTAGTTACGCTGTATAGAAATTAAGCCATTGACTGCTCTAGACATTATAAATGTGGTCTTTCTATTCGCAGTAAAAAGGACGCCGCAATAACGTCGTGTGTCTGGGTTTGATATTTGGATGTGAGCCTGAGTCCTGAGGCTATTTGACCATGACAGCTATTAGTGATGGAAAAAAATCCTCTTTCACTGTTTTCAGCCTCATGTTTGTGAAATTACATGCTGTACGTAGCATATGATCTCGGTACTTTGTCATCTTAGCCTTGTTTGTGTCTCGGCTGCATGTACTGTTGTAAGTTGTGTTATAGAGACTAAGGATACAAAAACATTGTGCGTACAACATGGCCTTATTTACTATTGTCGTAGTGTAAGCCATGGCCATCAAAACAGAGAGACCTGCAAAGCAGTGATGTCAATGAAGAATCTCGATGCCGGAAGAACTTAGAGAACTTACATCACTTCTGGTAGCTTCACTTTGCCAATTTTACAACAGTACATCACGGAATGTCTGTGTATTGTGTCTTTGTTCTAAGCCTGAGATTCCGAATCACAATAATGAAAGCTTAGACTAGGTCTTGCAGATGGAAACCATGAAGCATGCCACCATTTTTGACATTTCTACACTAGGCCAAAGCATGCACACTCTACTGACACCTTGCGGATAGCAAGGCCTATTTTTTTTGGAGGGGGGGGGTGTTGCTGGAAAGGACGCAGGCGGAATAATTTCACCTTCACTGACTCAATTTTTCATTGCACCGAAGATTTCTTCATTTAAAACGATACTGATTCATAATAAAACTTTCCAACTTTTGTATGGAGAACTGTCACAAACTTGGGGTGCTAGATTTCCATAAGTGTGCAATTAACGGTCACCCTAGGCCTGTTTTAGATACTGTTCAAGTACAAGTTACTTCAAATGATAAGCCTACATGAACTTGACTGTAAAAAGTTGTAACATTGGCTAATATTAGGCTTGGCTTCCTAGATAGATGGCTGCAGAAAAGCTATTTCTATCATATTGCAATGCAAAAAGTATAGTACCTGTCAACAGATAAACTTGCATATGCGTATAAAACTGCAGCAACTCAATTACTCATAGTTTAGAATCCAACTTTGCTGAGTTGTGCAAATCGAGGGTAAACGTTTTCATCCTGTCACTTCCATGGCTATTTCAACCCACAGTCTAACAAAGACACCCATGCTACAGTAGGCTGGATTTTGCACATTGCAACAACCTAGCTATTCTGAAACTGTACAACATAATGAATTCATCAAACTATAAACCTATAATATTGTAAACAACTGAGACTTTGGTAAACATACAGTATGGTAACACACAATGCACCTGTCTGTTTTTAAGTCAGTTCCTTCTCTAGTTTTGACACCCTGCATGATCTGTTACTTCTGATGATCTTATCGATGCCTTGATCAGATCTTGTCGGAATTTATATACAAAATTAAGATACATCTAGAGAAATGGGGGAGGGATAACATTATTTAATGGTGCTACTTTTGGATGGAACATACACTGAGGGCATGTGGGGTTGAGCGCATAGCGCGTTGTGTTGTTGATACATCCACATATTAGAGATTGCATGAAGCACACCAAAAAGCGGGGTCATTTCGGTGGGGAAAATATTTTCTCACCAAAAACTTTGCAACTCTCTTTCCCTGTTCTTCCTGTGATACCCCTTCCCCATCAGTGACTATATAAGTTCACATGATACTTTAGGGTCTCTTTGCCACTCTGTCATCTGAAATTGCTAACCAATACAGTGTCTTCATCAAAGTAACAATGGGTCAATTTAGGTGTCTTAATTACTGTACTTTCAGCATACACCTTGGGCCCAATAAGAAGTCATGCATATTCAGATCTAAGTTGGGAATGGACAAACAGTAAACCTTTTCATAGCATTACATTTGTAAAGCACTGATCTTACTTAAACCCCCATCTTAGTAACTGAGGTGAGTGTTTTGAATTGTAACTAATAATCATTACATATCCAAATGTAAACCTTACCGTATAAATACATGTCATTCTAGAGCCCATCTTGCTACTGTTGTTAATAAATTTGTCAGATTTTGGTGTGTGCTCAATCTGAGCATGCCCAGCATAAGATTTCATGTCTGTCACACACACTTGATCATTAACCCCCCTCACAATATGGTAGTCACCTGATGTACCGTAGAGCACTGCGAAACAGTTATAGGAAAGTGCTGTTTGTGAATATGGGTAGGCCAGTTTCACTCAGTTGCCACTGCAATGTCGGGTTGTGATTTCATAAAGGTTTGTTTAGGCCCACAGTAAATCAGTAGCAACATGAAGTAATGTGAAGTACATTGTATAGCCTAGATGCATAGATACCGCCTTGGAATTTGCAATACCACAGTCCACACTATAGGCATTGGCAGGAAGACAAACAGGTTTCCCTCCAAGTGCAGACATTCTACGGACTTACGAGCAGTATGTCTGTGTGTGTGCCTCATTATGGATCCAGATGATTCATCCTGTATAGATGGCCCATCAATTTGATCTACAATAGATGTATATAATTCTCATGGGAGTGACTGAGGTTTTATTTGTCACTTATTAAGGTACTGTACCTGTAGTCTGTGCTTTAATCAATCATTAGTTGCAGACTGAGCGGATTAAGCTCAAGATAAACGCCAGGATTATGTATAGTGTTGGCCATGGCATTGTAACACTGAACTTGAACTGTCTTGTATCTGAATAGATGGTGGAGGTGGTCAAAGAAAGAGTTCTTGCTTTTGTGTTTGGACTTTACTTAATGATATTAATACAGTCCTTGTGTTACCAGTGAGTGAATTATTTACAGTACTACTTCGATGTTCACCATTCCAACTCTCCATGCATGCTACAAGCAGGTCCCACACTTAATGTACTGTATGTTGTTATGGAGAGACCGTTGTAATATTGTATTTAGGGGTGAGGGGCGGCCTGCGGACGTCGTCTTGGCATCGGTGAAGGCGGAGATTACGTTGAGGGTTGAGTCCGACTTCGTTCGCTTGTCTAGGTCGGCGTTTGGCAGACGGTGGGGTCCAATTGCTTCGGTGCGGGCGGACCGGTTGGTATTGAAGTTGTAATTTTTTGTGGTTCCTGTACATATGTACATAGACTGTATTTGCGTGGTTCTATTACCGTAAGGAACATAATTTTCTGTTTCATTTGGTAGTGTGTAAATAGTTCGCGTTTTTGCTTTTCCTGAGCCGGTTTGAGTTTGTATTTGTTGTTTCTGTGCCGTTTTCTATGCACTTAAAAAGTACTGTATGTTGTTTTTTTTTTAAATTTATATTACAAAAGTATGAGTTTTTCTCTAAGGAGTTGTTTTCCTACAGTAAGTCGAACATATCCAGACTTGAAGCCTTTACAGTAGTTCACTCTACTTGCTTTACATTTCTTTTGAGGTAAAATACTCAACTGGAAGGACTCATTTTAAGGGAAATAGTGCATTTGTTTTATAGAAGGCTTTGTTCACTTCACTTAAGGAAAACCTGGCAGAAACGTCCCACCAAAGCATACAGATTACGGAAAAGAAAGACAAAGCAACGGCCCCTCAGCTTAATTTGGAACTCCACTTGGTCTTAACCTTGGATGAAGTAAAAAAGAAAGGTAGAAATAAATCATACATTATCAAGCCAAGGAACTAATCGTACCGTCATGATGTTAGATGTATGTACTTGTATCTATTTTTATTAGTCTCATTTTTGGTTCCTTGGATCATCAAAGGAGCCTATATGCAGACTGTGTGTGTCTGTGACACTTACTTCTTTACCGATACTTTAAGTCAATACGGAAAAGTTGGATGAAAGTCGATTTGGTATGTATGTTTGCCATATTGAAAAGGTGTGCCTTATTGGTTTTGATGGAGGTCAAAGGTCATCCGGGGGACAAAGTCTGAAACATTTTTAACATGATATCGCAAGTTATAAAGTCTGGACAAAGGTTATACTTGGTATACGGATGCATTACGATGGTGATGCTTTTTGGTGTTCAAGAATATTGGGGCCCAAGGTCCATATGGGCCATTTTATGAAATCATGCAAAATGCCTCATCTCCTTCAGATTGCACTGCATGGTATTGAAAAGGCTCATTGAGTTGGGTCACAATTTTTCATATTTTGTTACACCTGTTGAGTATTACTCATATGTTGATGGTAAACAGCCAAACTAAGAGATTCCGAACAAATGACACACAACTGAAGCAATAATGATAGGTCAATTAACATTCAAAATCCCTCTCTGAAAATCTATTACCATACACTTTGTACTGTAACATACTAACCATGGGCAATTCCTGTTCATAGCAATACTACAATTTCTCATGGTTTCAGAAACTGTAGGAATAAATATATTAACAATAAGAATCATTGGAAGTATTGGCATGTGATTGTTTCTTTCAAAGGTGTCAAAAAATTCACTATATCATCTCAATGAAATCGTGTCACATTACTATGGCAGAGGTACCTTTAGGTCGTCCATGATTATTGGTCCTATATGGGCCATATGGACCATTTTATGAAATCATGCAAAATTTTCCTTTTCTGCATATTTTGCTTTACAATGTGAAAGGTTTGTCGAATTAGCATTGTGGTAGTCCCTCGATCAGGAGGCGGCCTTTGACATGGTTGATCACGGTTTTCTCCTTAAAGTGTTGGCGAAGTTTAATTTAAATCCAGATTTTGTTGCATGGGTTAATTTACTGTATAATAATGTAAGCGGTTGTGTTATTGTGAATGGCTTTTCATCGGGCACCTTCAGAGTCCAGCGCGGGGTACGACAAGGATGTCCCCTCTCACCTCTCCTCTATGTTTTGTTTAGTGAATCCTTTGTAAGAGCCTTTCAAGTCGACCCTTTGTTTCGTCCGTTCAATATTCCTGGTGGATCTGAGATCAAGTGCCTTCAGTACGGTGATGACGTCACTTGTGTAGTCTCTGACGTGGCCTCCTTCAGGGCCTTTACTGGCACGCTGGCTACCTTTCAAAGAGCAACAGGTGCCAGACTGAACCCAACAAAAACCAAAGGACTTCGTCTAGGTGGGTGGCGATATAGACAACTGCCCTTCGCGGCATCGTGGGTGGATGGCGCAATAAAAATTAATGGTATATGGTTTGGTTATGGTTCGCCGGAGTCACTTACCTGGAATGAGAAAATGGACGTGGTGGAGGCTAGGTTGGAGGACTTCAGGGATCGCTACATTAGCCTGTTGGGGAAAGTTACTGTTATCAATCGTTTCGTCTACCCTCTCTTGTGGTACCCGGGCACTGTTCTGGTTGCTCCAGATGGTGTCCTGGCTCGACTCGAGAGGGCCGTGTTTAGTTTTTTATGGTCAGGGAAGACGGAGTTGGTCAAAAGAAGGGTAGTGTATCAGGACCTTAGGAGTGGGGGATTGGGCCTTGTGCATTTTCCTTCCAAGCTCCGTTTTCTCCTGACCAAATGTGTTTATAGTGCTGTTGACAGCAACATGCCGTTTGCCTATTTTGTTCGTTATTGGGGAGGGCTTTCTTTCCGCCGTTTTTTCCCCTCCCTTTTTAGCAACAGTGCTCCCCACAGCCGGAGGCCCACGAAGACCTACGGCCACATGAGGGACACTCTCCGTATTATGTCATCCGCGGGGGACGTCTCGCAATCCAGTGCGGGGACCCAATATCGGGCTATTTTTGATGAATTGGTCGGCCAGGTCCATCCAACCGACTATGCTTCGGGGCCGGAAGTGTGGAGTGCAGTTCACAGCAGGTCACTTGACTTTCGCCGGCGAGACCTGTTGTGGCGAACTGCACATGACGCCATTGTAACCAACCTCAAGCGCCATCGGTGGCGTCTTGGAGATGGCATTTGCCCCCGCAATGGATGTACAAGATGGGAGAGTGTTCCACATGTGTTTTGGCATTGTGACTTTGTGGCCCTCCTTTGGGATTGGTTTCAAGTCCTGACTGATCGCCTCACGTTTTGTAACACATGGACGGTCAGCCGGGACTACGTTTTGTATGGTCTCTCTCCCCCATGTGCAACACAAGTGTTCGCGAGATACTTACCTTTGTATTCTCCTCCATAAAGCTGGCCGTATGGAGAGACCGTTGTAATATTGTATTTAGGGGTGAGGGGCGGCCTGCGGACGTCGTCTTGGCATCGTTGAAGGCGGAGGTTAGGTTGAGGGTTGAGTCAGACTTCGTTCGTTACTCTAGGTCGACGTTTGGCAGACGGTGGGGTCCAATTGCTTAGGTGCGGGCGGACCGGTTGGTATTGAAGTTGTAATTTTTTTGTGGTTCTTGTACATATACTGTATTTGTGTGATTCTATTACTGTAAGGAACATATTTTTCTGTTTCATTTGGTAGTGTGTAAATAGTTCGCGTTTTTGCTTTTCCTGAGCCGGTTTGTCTTTGTATTTGGTTTGTTTCTGTGCCGTTTTTACGCACTTAAAAAGTACAAGTGAATGAACATGCGGTCTCAGACCAGGAAAGTTCTTCTGCAGGCTCCACATTATTTCTTTGCGTGAAAAACTAACAATAAAATTTAGGGGTTCAGCTCTGTGACTGAACTGCGCCACCTTTTGACAGGTTCAAATTGATGGTCATTAACTTTTGATAAAGGACATTGCATGCTGCCCTCTAATTCAGATAAGTGCCATGGCCGTGAAGCGCGTTTGTCTGATCAGTATTCCTAATGAACAAATGGAGTCCAAACTTTTTATGTATGTGATAAACTGTGGATTACCCTTCGTTTACACTAAAAGACTACAATTGACCAGAATGCAGAAATGCATTGTGGTGTCGATGATCCGATTAAGAATATTTTTCCGGAATCTGATATAATATAGCATTAATGTGTGTCACATTGAGCTACGTTTACGCTTTATATGAAGTATGAGATCTGCACAAGCTTCCTTTCTTGAGATCAGGATACCTCCATGTTCACAATTTGATGCTTACTGACATGGAATAACCTTCTACCTCCATTAAAGACTAACGTTCTTGTGCTAAATGAGATACAACTACACATTGAATACGACATCTGTCCAAGCTTCCCTTCATGAGATAATGTTTACAAGAAATGAAATTTTTTGTAAATTCAATGAGATAAACCTACAATCTAACTGGGAGATCTGCCCAAGTTTTTATTCTTGAAATATTGTACTTACAATATTTTCACAATTTGACCCATGTTGACCTCAAATGACCTGTGACCTCCACCAAAATCAACAGGAATCTGGTAATCAATGTGACACACTCACATACCAAATGTGAAGTTTGTCAAAGCTTCTTGCAATATACTGTTTACAAGTAAGCTGTGTCGGTAGGAGCCTACGCATATACTAGTATACATGGCTGCTCCATACCTAAATGGCAGGAAAATATCCGCTTCATCACCTTAACTCTGCAATCAATTAAGACCTCATACATTCTGTAACAACCCTGAAAAAGTATGCATTTGTTTTCTTTTTAAAAAAATAGTGAGGAATCGAGATACATTGAGTGTCACTCAACTATAAACTTGAAGAAATGAAGTACCAAACACATGGGGGGGGGGGGTGAGGGATGAGGATGGAAGATATTAGGAAGTTTACATTTAGAAGTGCTGGTAAATTATTTACCCATCCCCTGAGGCTATAAGCCAATATGATTGAGCAGAGCTTGGTCTCAAATGCATTGAGTTGGAGCTATGAGAATGTGTTGGTTTGTCGTAACACTGTTTAATCAGCAAAGTTTTAGTGTAAAATATGCCATCCTGTTCCTGATGATCCAATATAAGCTTAGCAATACATCAGGCAACATAAAGCACATTTTCAAACAGTTTGGGTCGAAATTTACTTGAAGATCTTCTCTGTTCCTGTACAGTAAGTGTAGGGCACCAGTAATACATGTGTTGGCTAGGAGATGGTATACGGAGATGGGCTCAAAACTGTAGGTGAAAACCTTGTTTAGCTATTTATTCCCCCGCTTATACAACTGAGGTTTGATTTGCCGGAAATTACGGGGAAAATGTTACTCAATGTTTCATCAACAAGAATGTTTTCCAATTTGTAGTAACGAAATGGAAACATGCACGCAATTCACTCCTCTTTTTGCTATTCTGATGTATCTAATATGGTGGGAAGTACAGCCATATCGGCCTTTCAGCTGTTTTTCTAGGTAGGTGTCCGGTACTTCGGATACTCCTCGGTCTCGCACTTTGCTTTTGTTTTTATGTTTCAGTGTTTAAGTTTTTTTTTTACTAAAACGCTCATTTGTGTTCATGTGCCCTGCAAGGTGCACAGCTTTTGTGTACACAACTTGAAGAGGTTGTCTTGGAATTTTCGGTAACCCCCAGTCACGGACTATTCCGACTACGTACAGTTCAGTTACGTACTCTCTGATCGACTAACTTGAGAAGCGAGGGGGTATCAATTGGTTTCTTCACACGGCTTTACTTTTTACGACGTATCATCCATTTTTCCGGGTGCACCTGGTATGTTTGGTGTACTTGTTAGCTGTTAATTTTGTTACTGAAGGTGTAGGTGTCAATGCCATGCCCACGTATACCAGTAAATCTTCACAGTATATTTACAAGGTTTTCACACTTTGACCCTTGTTAACCTCAAATGACTGTTGATCGCCATTAAAAAAATAGCGTTCTTGTACTCTATAAGATACACCTACATCCTTTATATGACATCTGTCCAAGCTTCCCTTCTTGAAATAGGGTTCTTCTACTCAATGTGGTACACCTAGGTAGCAAGTATGAGATTTATCCAAGCTTTGCTTCTTGAGATATCGTGTTTACAAAGTTTTCACAATCTGACCCCTGTTGACCCCAAATGACCTTTCACCTACACCAAAAATGATAGGGTTCTTCTTCTCAATATGATACACCTACATACCAAATATGAGATCTGTCCTAGCTTCCCTTCTTCAGATATCGTGTTTACAAGGTAGGCGTCACGGACATACACACACATATATACCCGTTAAGGGCGCCTATTGGGGACACTTACTGGTATGAGACTTGTATGTATCCCCGATTTACACCCAAACTGGAATTGTGTGTATAATTTTTCACACACATACACAGGAATAAATCCATATTGTTGTATAGAGATGGTCATTCTTCCCAACCGTACGCAAAAGGTCGTACAAAGTTCAGTCTTCCGGTGTTTACCCCAGATTTGTTTAACTTTTTCTTTATTTCCCTCAGACAGTCAGATTAGACAATACAACATACTAAAAATAGTAAACGTAGACCCTGTTCTCAGAAAGGTTGCGCAATCCTTTCGTGATGGGTAGATCACGGATGGCAACCGCCCCACTTAATTACGTAGGTAAACCATTTGACCTGTGATTGGCCAGTGTCAGCAGTCTATCCCATGATCCTTAGCAGTTCAGCGTGGGTCAATCCATCGACCTCGCCATGCCGCTGACACTGGCTTTCTGGACATCAAACCGTATACACCATCTGTCTCTTGTACACTATGTAGGCCTTCGTCATCTCGTTTCTCTGTTACTCTTCCTTCCTTTCATCGTCAATTTAATTCGTGTTAATTTATGTGCCAGTCGGATCAAGAAATAAATGGAACTCTAACTTAATCACTGAAAATCTCCTTCCTGGTTCTGACGTCTCTCGCGTGTCAAAAACTCGCCGCTGGGGCAGTCATAACGCGACTGAGAACCCCTAAAACCCCATATACTGTACATGGTGGTCTGTTAAAAATCAAGGAAACAACCCCCAGGATCGTCTACTTTGGATGTGGTCACCTTGGATGACCTGGTTTGGATGGTCCGAAAGTGGTCTTGCCGTGGACTTGGCCTGTGATTTCTTTCTAGACGCCGGAATCCAGTGGTCACCGCCTAGGCTAGTGTACCGTTAGAAGCCAGCGCCTACTCATCGGTGTGACACTGACAGCTCCTAGTACTAGTACTCCGGTTGTAACATCGCTACCGTACTTAGGTCTACTAGACGAATACACTCAACGCTACCGAGGTTCCCCTGAACTGTTCGCCGCATCTAGACGCCGGAAAAACCACCACCGACGACAACGGGAGACAAACCAGTTAAATTTTAGGGTGAGTAAGAGCTCTCCTCCCAGTCCCCACCCCTTCCCCGAGTCAGAAGCGTTACATCTGTGTGTTCTTTTTTTTGTCGTGTAAATTGCGTAAAATGATTTTGCGTAACTGGTACATTTTGGCTTCGTATATGTAGCCACCTGTAGTGTAACTAACGGTCATATCGCAAATAGGCTAGGCCTACGTTTTATACGTGTGTACAAGGGAACGAAATGTCCATATACCCCTATTTGTTTTGCATTGCGTTGTTCTGTGCCTACATAGCCAATTGTTTCTCGACTTCTACCAACATGTCTACTCACAACGAGACTACGTCTCCAACTTGTCACGACTCTAATGTTAGTTCTCAGAGACTTAGAGTAACAGATTTTCTTCCCCCGAAATTCCATGGTCAAAACCTTGATGACGATCTCGCTAGAGCACATATGTTGGCATTTGCTGATTATCTTGAAACACATGAGATCGATCCTTCTTCAGATATGGACCGTGTGGTTCAGTTGTTTAAACGCACTCTCTCTCATAGTGCACGTTTGTGGATCGAAGATAAAATCTTCTCCACCATCTCAGAACTTGAAAGTGAGTTTCTTGCTAGGTTTAGCCCGAATTTCTCTCACTATGCAAAGAGGAAGCACCTCACAGATTTACAATATCTTCAAGGTGATAGTATGAGAGTACATCTTTCTAAAATCCAAAAGGCAGCGTTACCATTACGCTACTAGGAAGTTCAGATACGGGATAAATTTCTTGATACCCTACCATCGTCCTGTCGTTCTGCAGTCTTGATGGCATCACCACCTGATGCAAGTCTAAATTCTTTAGTTGACAAGGCGCAATGCTATATTGATCTTAACTCAAATCAGAGTCCTTCAGGCCACTCTTCTTCTACGGACATGTCCATGTCAACCCAAATGGCTGACAATTCGTCTTCGAAAGAAATTGCAGACTTGTGTCATAAAATTGACGCACTAGAAACCTCTCTTCGTAGTAAGCCTACTGAAACTGACAGGCCACATGGAAATGACAGTGCCTCTAGAGGTCGTTCACGACTTAGACAAACTAACGGAGAGTCACGAAATAGACGTCGTAGTAATGCTCAAAATTCTTCAGAAAGGCCACCTCACTTTCTCCCCAGTGTTACATGTTATACTTGTGGCAATCCAGGTCACTATAGTCGTTTTTGTCAGATTAATAATCCAAATTTTAGGGGAAACAGGCCTCATCCTCAGTACCAAGGACAATGTCCACCATACCCAAGTCACTTTCAGAATTTTCACTAGGGGACACGACGGGTAGGACCCACCCATCGTTGCTCCCGAAAGGTAAACCCGTCGATACATACCCTAGGCCACAGTGATGATACTATCACACTAAAGTTGGACGATAAGAACTTCATTAAGGGCTATCTGCAGGATGCCTCTATTCTCATCCTGTTAGATAGCGATTCCAACAAAACGCTCATCTCTCGTGACACTGTGGCCAAATCCAAATATCTGTCTGGTCTTCCACAACAGAATATTGAACCGGTGGCATTCCGCCTGGGTAATGGAGACCACATTTATGGTGACAGTAAAATCACATTCAAAGTTATGCTTCAAGGTCACCCATTTAAATTTTCGGCAATTGTTGCACATAATTTGACAGGCCTTGATCTTATTTTAGGATCCAACTCTTTGAAAAATCTGAAGGGTAGCCTAGACTTCACAGACAATACGTTCCGTCTACACAGACGTAAATGTTTCCTGAAACCACTTGAACGTACAGTCATCTATCCAGGTCGAAGTTATGTTGTGGTTCGAACTCATTTGCCGAATGCACTCAAAAATTGTGATGTCTCCGCATATCCATGCAGATTTGTTAAACACCTTTGCCCATCGATAATGCTCTTGAAACTGCACAAAAATTGCACTCGTATTCTTCTGACTAATAAGGGTAAAACACCGTACGTTATCAAAGAAAATCGTCCAGTAGCGTATGTCACCACACAAGATATAGTCAATGTTTTGCAAGAGGGTCCTCCTGAAGTATTTCCTACGCCTATTTCTACGCCAGTGTATAGTGATAATGTTATGCATTGTAATGCTATGTCATCATATTCTAACAACCAGACACGTCATTCTCTTGTAATGGAGAATTGTAATAAGTATCCTCATGTAGATCCTACTGACCCTATTGCGTCACTTACTGAACGTGAAGTCTTTCACAAATATGTTAACTTTCATGGTAGTGTCTTCAACGATACAGAAAGGTCAGAAATGTACAAAATGTTAGAGAAAAACAGAGAAGCATTTTCTCTATACGGTGAAATTTCGCCATGTACCGATTCAGAGGTTGACTTCAAATTGGACAATGAAGAGCCATTTTTCATTAGGCCTTACAATCTGTCTGAAAGAGACAAACAATTGGCATCAAAATGGGTATCTTGGCAATTGGACACCAATCATATACATCTCCAGTATTTCTGATCCCCAAAAAAGACTCCAATGAGAAAAGAGTTGTAACAGACTTTCGCTATTTGAATAGCAGAATAACACGTCTCAATTATCCATTTCCATTGGTGAATGACACCTTGAAGAAAATAGGTCATTCCCAAGCCACCGTCTTGAGTACACTAGACTTAAAGAGTGCATTCTTCTGTCTTCGTTTGAGTGAAAGGTCACAAAAATATACGGGTATTGCACCATTTGCAGGTTCTAAGCATTACTTTTATCGGAGATTACCTCAAGGTTTGAATTTGTCACCTGCTATTTTTCAGGCAAAGATTAATGATGTCTTAACGACCATTCCTCATTCAGATTCTTTTGTCATTGCACATCAGGACGATCTGATAGTATTTTCGCAGGATATTACGTCACATAAACGTCATTTACAATCCATTTTTCATGCCTTGATTGACCATGGTCTTAGAATCTCTCCTCAGAAGTGTCATTTGTTTCGTAAGTCTGTTACGTATATGGGACACCTAATTGGTATAGACAATGAAGGTTATGCTTGCTTTAAACCATTACAATCTAGATGTAATGCAATCAGAAACACACCACGTCCCAGAAATCTTAAAGTAGTTCGTAGATTTGTTGGTGCAGTGAATTATGTTTCACAATTTTATCCATCCATTCAGACAACTCTGAAACCATTGCATGCATTGAGTAAGAAACGCAAAGAATTTCAATGGACAGATGTTCATCAAAATGCATTCGATACAATACGTAACCTCATGTGTGAGTCACAATTTTGTATATGCCCAGGAAAACAGGTCGTTTATCTTTGTACAGTGATACGTCACGAACTGCAACAGGTTCATATCTCACTCAAATCATTGACGGTAAAGAGAGAATTTTGGGATACTACTCAAAGATTTTGCCTGGTGCATGCCAACGTTACAGTGTAACAGAATTGGAATTGTATGGTCTTCTTGTCAATGTTACTGCATTTAAGTATATTCTTAAAGGAGTGGAATTTGATGCTTATGTTGACCATTCAGCTATTGCAGATATTTTCAAATCTAAGCAAGAGCCACCAACACAGAGAGTTAGTAGATTCCTATTTCGATTGTCCGAATATACGATAAAAGTGGGCTATAAGAAAGACTCTGAAATTGTGTTAGCAGATTATTTGTCACGTGCTCCTCCTCCAGATGATTCAGAGATAGATCGTATAATGCCACTTGCATTAAGTGACAGCTCTAATGATAATGTGTCCCCTGTAACTGAAGAGCAATGTCACCCTATCATTACCACATCTAAAGCTAAAGCTCTATGTGTGCATATCCCAGATCTGTTCTCAGGCAAAAAGACTGCAAGTAAGGAAACGCCAACGGCACCTGAACAGGAAACTCAAACTAATGTTACTGTTCCTAAACGAAGGTTGCTTCTTCAAATGTTCCACAGACACAGTCAGCATCTTCAAAGACTACGTCTCTGTCAGAGTCATCTTCTGTCATTAAGCAACCTGTTTCTTCTTCCCCTACATTGCCTTCATGTAATTTGCCACTGCCATTGCCTGAACGTAATTTGCCTTCCTTGCCTAGTTTCCACCCTTCTTCACAGCATGAAATGCCTGAAATGATGCAACCTGAACCACGCCTGGTAGATAAAACCTCTACCCCACGGGAAGTTATTCATGACCCCCCCCCCCGGCCTCCTGCCTTGTATACTCCTCCTAAGCCACTTATTCCAAGCATAGACAAGTTGGTTACAGGTCACATACCTAAACAGAGAGAATTGCAAGAGGTAATGAAGAATATTCAACGTAAGATCATCAGGGATTATGATTTACCATTCAATGCACATGAATTGCAAATTCAGCAAGAGTCTTGCCCACATTTCAAACCAATTTATGATTATTTGGCTCATGATATTTTGCCTTCAGATTCTAAAGGTGCACGTGCAGTTTCTCAGAAAGCGGAGAATTACATTCTCTGCAATGGTCTTCTTTTTCGAGTGTATCTTCATCCTAAGAACAAGTCTAGAACAACATTACAATTGGTCATTCCAGACAATATGATTGATCAGGTCATTTCGAAATATCATGATAATCTTTTGAGTTGTGATCAAGGTGTTTTGCGTACATATTTGACGTTACGTCAACATTTTTACATGCATAAATATGTTCCAATGTGTGAATAATTATGTACAGGCATGTCTCAGATGTCAAGAATTCAAGGGTAAGCCAGATAAGTCACGTATGTTTCACGCTCGTATACCAGATTCCTATAAGCCATTTGACAGCATCAGTCTAGACATTAAGAGTATGCCAACATCCACGGCTGGCTACAAACATATTATGGTTGCTTGTGATGAAATTACAAGATATTTGGTGTGTGTACCACTTAAAACATTGGATGCTGAAACCATTTGTGAAGCATTGTTGCAGAAAGTTATTACGATTTTTGGTCCTCCAACTAGACTTATCACAGATGCTGCTGCCTCCCTTACAGGAAAGTTATTGAATTTGTTGTGTAGAGCTCTCAACATTGATCAGAAATTAATTAGTGTTTGTAACCATGGGTCTCTGCAAGTAGAGAGGCACATTCAGACATTGTCAAATTTTTTGAAAGTGAACTTGAACCAATTCGGCACAGATTGGGTAAGATATGTTTCTACTATGACATATGCTTATAATTCATTTGCTTCATCATATTTGGGCAATTACAGTCCATTCGAGTTAATTTTTGGAAGAAAGCCATCAGATCTTACGAAAGTCTCCTTTAATCCTATGGTAGGTCTTTCTCATTCTTATGAAGATTATGCAGATCTAATGAAAAGTCGGTTTGCACATTTGTCAAAGGTAATGTTAGATCTTCAAAGGCGACACCAGTCTTCACAACAAGCTAAGACTGCACAGTGTCTGTCAAGTAATCCAATCTACAAAGTGGGACAATTGGTATATGTCTACCACCCCTCTAGTTCAAGTCTCACTGCCAATTCTAGGACAATTGCGGCAGAGTGGGTTGGTCCACTGGTGGTGCACCAAGTGCTCGATAGGAGTCAATTCCTGTTTGCAACATTGAAAGGTGAAATCTTAAATGATGTTTTTAATTTTAACAGACTGAAGCCATGCTATGTTAAAGCTTCAGCAGTAAAGGAAAATATTCAAGATGTTTCCAAGTTGAAAGAAATTCTTGAGAAGAATTCCAGTAATAATGTTAATGTTTTCCTAGAGGAAAAGTCTCCTCAATTATTCTGTGATGAACATGGTGACAAGTTAACACCAATCACAGCTTCAGATATTTTGTGCTTTGACTGTACAAGTCCAGTCAATCTTTCCAATCATCTTTTGTGTTTTGAAGGCAGGTGATTTGCAACTGCTTCTGTAATCAAGTGACCCAACTGCTCACTTCTCCTTTTGGTGGAATGTGTCACGTTATGCAAATACAGATAATGTTGTGAATTTCATTTTTGAGAACAATGTTCCTTTAACAGGTTCTCCAGAGAAAATGCAAAGGCATCCCTTTGGACAGAAGTAATGCAAATGTTCTGTTTCATATTTACCATTTACACGCTACTAATCTTAACGAAGTTTCACTTCTGCACCTGTTTGCCACCCTTTCATGGTGTTCTTCTACGCACCTACAGGGAATATTTCTTATTGTTTACATTCCACTCTGGATTGTATGCCCTTAGTGCCATGGCAACGGTCAAGGTCAATATGTACAACAAAGTTTGTTTGCATGTTATTTGTCTTCATATGCAAATGCGTGAGATGGTCACCTTTTATTCTTCCTCTGAGAGAGATCACAAGAGTGAACAGAATTGTTTTAGTGTAATTGGTTCACAAAAGATTTAACTTTCTTCCTTTTAACAGAGTGAATGTTGAACGACAAGGAACGTCAACATATAATGTGAAAACTTTCGTGTAACAATACATGAAATTGTAAATGTACTGTGCTTCTGATGGGCCGTGTGTTCACATGTCAGATAGGAAAGCGATGTTACGGGTCATTGCGTATTTTCCTGGGTCCATCTGTTCGTGCGTGACCACTGCCTTCAGTCGCATACTTTATTATCTATGTGAGTGTGTGCACTTGCAACGTTACAGTTAATTTTATTTTCTTATTCCTTGAAAACTTGATTCACATTGATTGTCATTGACTGTGATGTTTCTGACTTTCCCATCCATTGTCCCGCCTCTACCAATGTGTACAGATCACTTACTGTACAAGAGCTCTTACTTACATGGTGTATTACTGTCATATATCATCTTTCATATACATTTTTTTTCATATTGCATTCACAATTTCCTATTGTTATGGTCGCTATATTTTAATGAATGTTGACATGAACCTCATATTTTAGTAAAATTTTGGTTACTGCGTAACAAAATTTTAAAGGGGAAAAGGGATGTTGTATAGAGATGGTCATTCTTCCCCACCGTAAGCAAAAGGTCGTACACAGTTCACTCTTCCGGTGATTACCCCAGATTTGTTTAACTTTTTCTTTATCTCCCTCAGACAGTCAGATTAGACAATACAACATATTAAAAATAGTAAATTTAGACCCTGTTCTCAGAAAGGTTGCGCAATCCTTTCGTGATGGGTAGATCACGGATGGCAACCGCCCCACTCCATTACGTAGGTCAACCATTTGACTTGTGATTGGCCAGTGTCAGCAGTGTATCCCGTGATCCTTAGCAGTTCAGCGTGGGTCAATCCATCGACCTCGCCATGGCGCTGACACTGGCTCTCTGGATGTCTAACTGTCAACGTCGTCTCAGTGTATTATGTAGGCCTGTGTATCTATCCTCGCTTGTGTCACCGTCATCTCATCTCTCCGTTTTCTGTTTTCCTTCATCATCCTCGTCTTGATTTTAATTGATTTATGTGTGCCAGTCCAATCAAATAATAAATGGAACTTTGATCGTAAAAGTCAACTTCTGTCTCTATCTGGTTGTGACGTCTCCGCCGCTGGGGCAGTCATAACACGACTGAGAACCCCTAAAACCCCCTATATTCCACATAGTGATCGGTATATTCTACAATATAACAGGTAAGTGGGGAAAACGTCAGATTGAGCTATAAACTTTTTGCATTATGCTAAAATATCCAGAAACGGGGATATCCCCGTTTTTAGCATATCACCGGTTGCAAGCCTAATTTCTCGTGTGTCCCCAATCGGCACCCTTTACAAACGCACACACATATGCACGATTACAAAGGTTACGATTATCATCGAAACCAAAAACTACCTCCACGCAAGGAACCACAAACCCCAGCCGGGTCTTGTTGAAAAGTAGGGAAACACTCCCAAACATACTTTCAAGGGAATAAATTTAATAGTGTGTAATCTGATGAGGTGGGGGAAGTCGTTTGTAAGATAAAGAACATCTTCCCAGTAGTAAAGGGTGGTGAGGCCATGAAGTTGTCAATTGTTTAAGTGTATAGTATGAACAGGAAAGTTGCATTCCTTTTACACAGTAAAGTCTACTGAAATGGCACATCAGGATCTTTTATTCTGCTTTCAATTGATAGGATTGTTTAATATATAATAATTTTGTAAGACATTTTCAGTCCATGGAAAGGATGCTGTACCTTGCAGGCTAGGTTGAGTATGTTTGTTCCATTAATTTTTAAATCACCTTTTATCTCAATCAACGTACTGATCATCTTAAGTTTGCAAGAAATAAGCAAAAGTTTTCAACACTGACCTCTTTATAAAGGACTAACAAGAAATATACATGCTATGTTTGCTTTTGTTGTCCTTTGGCTTCTATTTAAACATGCTTATTTGAAGGCCACTATTCATATCTAACACACTGTTTCCAGGGACTAACTCCAGGTAATGGAAGAACATTCATAAGGCCAGGAATCACAGACACTCTAGTGGAAAAAATGGGGTGTAACTCAAATTGAATCTCTTTTTTCTTATGTTACAGTCCATCAAAAAGAAGGTCAAAGAAGACTCTGCAGGGCCATCTGAAACCAAGAAATGGTTCTGCTGGCCAGTTACAGATACAAATCTTGAGTCAAATCTTCCTCGATCGGGTATATATTAAAAAGAGTATTTATATATTAAAAATCCTTCAAAGTGACCAGTGAATAAACTCAAAAGATACATTGTATTGCAGTATTTTCTTAGGGGGGGGGGGGCAAAACTTGTGGGTGCACTTAAAGAAAAGTGTTATAAAAGACCAAGAATACAAAATTGTACCAACATTTTCCCTAGAGATGATTTTCCTACCGGAGTACGGTAACATACATGATAAAGATGCCATCCTTGTCTGGATGCCGAATATAACGGATAAAGACGTACTAAACCAAAAAACCTCACAGGGCTTTTATGTACAAGACCTGGTACATCCAGTGCCCCTTATCATTCTACATGTCCTAAGAGGTTTAGAGACTGTCTTTAAGCAATTTCTGGATGAAAATTATTCTTTATTATGTATAGCAACAGGGGACCCGTTTCAAAGTTTTAAACCTTGGCATCTTCCATCAGAGAAAGGGGGTGGCGTGGTGATAACATGTACTTACAAAGTATACACTGCCGAGCAGATGAGGTGGGGGAAGTCGTTTGTAAGATAAAGAACATCTTCCCAGTAGTAAAGGGTGGTGAGGCCATGAAGTGGTCGATTGTTTAAGTATATAGTATGAACAGGAAAGTTGAATTAATTTCACACAGTAAAGTCTATTGAAATGGCACATCAGGATCTTTTATTCTGCTTTCAATTGATAGGATTGTTTAATATATAATAATTTTGTAAGACATTTTCAGTCCATGGAAAGGATGCTGTACCTTGCAGGCTAGGTTGAGTATGTTTCTTCCATTAATTTTTAAATCATCTTAAGTTTGCAAGAAATAAGCAAAAATTTTCAACACTGACCTCTTTATAAAGGACTCACAAGAAATATACATGCTATGTTTGCTTTTGTTGTCCTTTGGCTTCTATTTAAACATGCTTATTTGAAGGCCACTATTCATATCTAACACTCTGTTTCCAGGGACTAACTCAAGGTAATGGAAGAACATTTATAAGGCCAGGAATCACAGACACTCTAGTGGAAAAAATGGGGTGTAACTCAAATTGAATCTCTTTCTTCTTATGTTACAGTCCATCAAAAAGAAGGTCAAAGAAGACTCTGCAGGGCCATCTGTAGCCAAGAAATGGTTCTGCTGGCCAGTTCCAGATACAAATCTTGAGTCAAATCTTCCTCGATCGGGTATATATTAAAAAGAGTATTTACACAGCTTTAAATTCTTTTATCTAGATTTTGTGTACATGTGGGTGGAGTGAATATTAAAAATCCTTCAAAGTGACCAGTGAATAAACTCAAAAGATACATTGTATTGCAGTATTTTCCTAGGGGGGGGGGGCAAAACTTGTGGGTGCACTTAAAGAAAAGTGTTATAAAAGACCAAGAATACAAAATTGTACCAACATTTTCCCTAGAGATGATTTTCCTACCGGAGTGCGGTAACATACATGATAAAGATGCCATCCTTGTCTGGATGCCGAATATAACGGATAAAGACGTACTAAACCAAAAAACCTCACAGGGCTTTTATGTACAAGACCTGGTACATCCAGTGCCCCTTATCATTCTACATGTCCTAAGAGGTTTAGAGACTGTCTTTAAGCAATTTCTGGGTGAAAATTATTCTTTATTATGTATGGCAACAGGGGACCCGTTTCAAAGTTTTAAACCTTGGCATCTTCCATCAGAGAAAGGGGGTGGCGTGGTGATACCTTTTACTTACAAAGTATACACTGCCGAGCAGATGAGGTGGGGGAAGTCGTATGTAAGATAAAGAACATCTTCCCAGTAGTAAAGGGTGGTGAGGCCATGAAGTGGTCGATTGTTTAAGTATATAGTATGAACAGGAAAGTTGAATTAATTTCACACAGTAAAGTCTATTGAAATGGCACATCAGGATCTTTTATTCTGCTTTCAATTGATACGATTGTTTAATATATAATAATTTTGTAAGACATTTTCAGTCCATGGAAAGGATGCTGTACCTTGCAGGCTAGGTTGAGTATGTTTCTTCCATTAATTTTTAAATCATCTTAAGTTTGCAAGAAATAAGCAAAAATTTTCAACACTGACCTCTTTATAAAGGACTAACAAGAAATATACATGCTATGTTTGCTTTTGTTGTCCTTTGGCTTCTATTTAAACATGCTTATTTGAAGGCCACTATTCATATCTAACACTCTGTTTCCAGGGACTAACTCAAGGTAATGGAAGAACTGGAGGTACACAAAAACTTTGAGCGGACCTCCATTTCTTCTCTGTATACATCATCTAAGTTTGGTGAAAATTTGCATATTTTTCTTGACATGCATTGAAATGCAAAAACAGAATAAAATAATTTCATCCAACGAGCAATGGATACAAACATTTGTGCTCACTGTGGTTTTTTGTCTGCTGTTGCTTTATCTGCACACTGTACATTAAAATACAATGACTAATCAAAGCTTTATAGGGAAAGTAAAGTGACCCTAACTCTAATTTAAATACCGGGTGTGCCTGTCCAAATTAATGTAATTGTTATTAACTTGCTTTATTTTGCAACCAAACACCTTCCTTTTACAGAACTGATTTTCAACACCATCAATATAGAGAAATGATATGGGAATTGCAAGATGTGGATAACTTTTCAAAATGAGGTAGGGACAACTGCACGCTTACTCCCTTTCAAAACCTGTATGTTTATGCATACATAATCTAGTGTGCTCAAAGCATATATGATTGATTTACAACAAAATTACAAAAACTAGCTGTCAATTCACAGTGAGTGTTGTGTGTTTGTCATGTGTGAACTTGAAAATGCGATTTCTCAAAACTATGTTTTTGCCATTTTTGACAGCCTATTTTTTAAACATGGGCTCCCAGATCAACCTTTCATGATGAAATTTGGCATGTGTACTTAGAAGTAGTGTACTTATGAAGTGACAGAGGGTTTTTGAGAAACAAAAAGCACTTTTTGACCTAATTTGTTCAACATTTTTGGAAAACAAACGATCTTGACGGCAAAATGCTCCCCAAAATGTACTTTATATTGCCACTACAAGTCACTCTGCCTTTGTTAAATTTCCAAGATGGCCTCCGTTGCTATGGCAACCGCTAAGTGTAATATTAATGAAGCATAAAAAATTCACTTTCTGTATGTCTATGCATTATTTTATGAAAGTGTTGATCTAAATCATCACTTTTTGAGAAAATGATTTATTTGGTTCTGTAGCCCCTTAAGTGTCTGATTATTTGGTTCCCATTGGGGTTAAAAGGCCTACTGTGCATTTGGGTAAAAGGCCGCCCCCCCCCCTTGGCTCTTTACCCCAGTGGAGGTGGCGTTCTACCCCAAGAACATAGGCCATGTACGAACGGTGTGTATTACTGCATAATTGTTACAGACTTTCTCCTCTCTTCTTCATGTACAGAGTTACCAAGATGCAACGTACATACAAACGTAAAACAGAACGAGCCTGCTATACACAAGAGGACTTACAGAGGGCCCGCGCGGCTATCGCTGAGGGTGCCGCTTTAAAGTCAATCGCGAAGGCGTATGGCATTTCACCAAGGACACTTCGGCGACATAAGGATGGAAAGGTTCCTAAGCCAGGGTCTGTCAGGGACCTTGTGGCAAAAATTCAGGACATGGAGAAGGCTTTATTCGGTTTAACGACGAGAGATGTCCGTGGATTAGCCTATGATTTTGTCACTGAAATAAATGGGAATTAAACATCTCTTCAACTCGGACATCAAAATGGCTGGTTACGATTGGCTAAGCGGCTTCTTGTCACGAGACCCCTCCCCCCGGGTGGGCCCTTTGCCCCAGGTTCCGGGGTAAAAAGCCCACTTTTCGAAAAAGTACATTGACTTATGTTTATTTCTGCCAAAGCAATTTTAGCAACGCAAGTATCTTGGTATTATTCCTCTTTATGAAACATGGCCTCTGATGTAACAATACATTCCATCTTGCTTTGTTTGTAGTAATTATGGACTCTTAACTTAAGGAGGGCCTCTTACCCCAGTCTACCCTAATCTATGATATATTTTAGGAGGGACGACTTGGGTGGCTGATTGGAGAGGGGGAATGGATCAAAATGCGTCAGGAATCACTGAACGGGACTGCCATAAGTCTGGTTATCTGTTCACCAAAGTTGCTATGTGTCAATTATTAGGGGGGGATCAACAATACCAACCGCTGAGCAGTCATCTTAGGACATAGTTTTGCTTAGCTGAATTATATGCAACTACATATAACTCCATTGTATCTTTGGTATGAAATTTTTAGTTACACTATTACTATTTGAAATTGTGTTGGTCAGGTTGATATCACTGGCCGCTCATCGACCTTCACTTCTTGTCACGAGCTTTCCATTCAGTCGGCCAAAACTACTGAAGCGGTGGCTATGCAACATGAGACTGAACAATTGGTCTCCAACCAAAAGATCAGAGATCTGACCACTTTAAAACTACTTCTTTCAACATATGGGGTCAGGTAAAATTGATGCAGTACCAAACATTTTCCCCATCACCTTAAGAAGGTGAAGTATCAGGTCTGCCTGTCCAAATGCTATGTTTTTCTTACACACGATTTTTGTTATGAATCTATTTTGAATATTTTCTATTCAATCTCTGCAGCATTGTTTTAGCTTCTTTACTTGTTTACATCCTGTGCATTGAAACAGATCTGACACTGTAAAGCATGCATTCCTACAACTAACCCATCAGCTAAGTTATGTTTGCTTGTGTTATGGGTCATGTTTGACCACAGCAATTTAAACATGAACTTGGCTGAACATTAACTGACATCGGTTCAGCCAGCAAAACTATGTGGTGCTTTCCACAAAATTCGATTGTACAAAAGTCAATTTTCTTCTGCTCTTCGCCCATCCTTGCCAGCAATAATGCAAGCAATAAATCTGCACTGGACTCGCCAGGATCAGTACTTTAAGAGAACCTTTGTTCAATTGATGATGTTTGATTTCTTTTATGATGTCGTGGAGTGGTTTTGTCGAGGAGCATGGAAGCAATCCTTAGTCTCGTCCACTGCAATGCAGAAGGACATGGTTAAGTGTTCCATAGTAAGCAACTTCTGGGACTGCTGCTTAGTTACAGCTGTAGACTGAGAACTAACTCTAGGTAGATACTCAATCTTGAGTTCTGAAGTTTGCTGAAGACTCTTCCATTGTTCTTTTTATCTAATTAGTTGTTTATTTCATGTATTAAATTAAATGTCATTGTTCACTGTAGTTACGGTCCTTTCTTGCATCTGTCAATTTGCTCGATAGTGAGTGACTCCTATTTCAGTCACTGTAATCAGCTTGGTGCGACTTTTCTATGGCAGATGTACCTTATGGGTACCAACATTTCATGAAATCCTTGTGATATCAGAATGTGGCATTAGCCAGCCTGAGCATTACGTAGACAGTATATTCGTAGACTGGTTTGAAAACAAATTTGCAATTCATAGTTTGCTTATGTCCCACAGTTTAGAAAAATTCCTTCTCATGTACTACTTGATTTTACCATGTTGATTGCACTCACTCTACGCTATTTGTTAACAACAGCAACTTTCTTTAAACAAATTCATTGAGGTTAGATGCAGATAACACACTGTACAGCATTGTTTACTTTCTCACACAGAATGCAATGAAACGAGCTCCTCCAAAGTACGTGTATGCATCATGCCGGTTGAGAATGCAGACAAACCAAACATTCGTGATGTTCCCAATGAAACACATAGGCCTTATTCTAGCACGGCATTAGGTACCCATATTTTGACTGACCACACATACAGCACTATAGAAAGTCCCCGTACAGTAAAACGTTTTGACAAAGTAAGTAACATGATATGTGCCCTTAAGAACAGACGCAAAAGGGCCTCTCGGTTATGTAAGAAATTGAAATCACTTAAGATGTTTGTCAATTCTCTGAAAGAATGGCATCTAATTTCTGAAAATGCAGCTAAAGTCCTAGATAAGACTATTTCAGATGTTCCTGCAACAATGATGAGACGAATGCTTAAGAACAAATCTACTGGGAAGTTGTCTCGAGATTCTTACCCCCTGTGCTGGGATCATTTGCACTGACTCTACAGTGTTTTAGCACAAAAGCTCACCGATATGTGCGCAAAACATGCAATCTGGCACTCTGCCATCCTGTTATCATTATCAAAAAATGGTGAGCCTGGATTTACCGTGGAGTCCTTCAAGGCATTGGAGGAAAAAGTAAGCACATTCTAAGAATGCTGAGGTCATTTTTTTATAAATGTTGGATGAGATGGCAATAAGGAAACATGTAGAATGGGATGGTCAAAAGTTCCATGGGTATATTGATGTAGGCACTGGTGTAAATGATGACGAGACTCCAATTTACACTGACGCTCTTGTCTTGATGGTTCTTGCTGTAAATGATTGTTGGAACGTTTCAGTTAGTTATTTTCTCATTAATGGTATGTCAGGTAGTGAGAGGGCTTATATCATTAATCAGTGTTTGTGCAAGGTGAATGACATTGGAGCAAATGTTGTTTCTCTGACATGTGATCGACTTAGCTGCCACTGTACGATGCTGGAGTCTCTTGGAGTACACCTTAAGCCCCCTACTCTGGAAACATACTTCCCTCAGATCCAAAGAAGAAAACATTTGTCCTTCTTGATATTTGCCACATGCTGAAGCTAACACGAAATTCATTTGCAGCTTGCAGTGCGTTGTTGAAGGATGGGTCTGGTGGCCAAATCAAATGGTCTTACATTGAGCAGCTTCATAAATTACAAGAAAAAGAGGAATTACGAGGAGGCAACAAATTGAGATCAGCACACATTTAATGGGAAAAACAAAAATGAAAGTGACTCATGCAGCACAAACTCTCAGTTCAAGTTTGGCAGATTCAAGTGTTCCTTGATGAAGCAGCTACAATCAAATTTATTGTTTCGCCTACCTTTCTGATGTTTTAACTCCAGAACCCCTGACTCGGAACTTCAAGGCCACACTAGGCACTTGCAATGAATCTAAATGGCGACCATCTTTTGATAGAACCCATTCATAGGATTTTTGGTTGGAATCGAAAGTTGTTTTAAATGTCTCTTTGATGAGTTGGTAGCTGGCGATCATCCAAAGCTGAAATACCTCCTCAGGAGAGTATTTCAGTGTTGCCTGTTCCTGTGTAAAAGGTGGTCACAGTAGTGGAGAAAGAGACATTTTCTTATAGGAAGATAAGATGTGAAGATCATGACTTCAATGATCTTCCCAACAACACTTGCTTCTTAGAATATAAATCTGCAGTAGTGAGTTACATTGCAGGCTCTAACACGTCCAGAGTGTGTTCATTCCATGGTTGGTGATGACCTCTCTGCTGGGACCCTTCTGAATAGGAAGAATAGGGGTGGCCTCCTAAAACCTTCTGATGTAATCAAGGAGTGACAAATCACTGAGAAGTGCATTCTATGGATGATGCATACAACCAAAGTTCACCTCCCTCGGTGCAAAGGTTTGTCTGATGCCATAGAAACGGCAGTCCTTTAAGAAGTAAACCAGAAAGCCAAAAGGCTTTGTGATTCCTTGCCACATGGTTATATTATAACAAGCATGAATTATTCACATGACAAGTATGACATCAACTGCAGTTACTGGTCTTGAAACACGACATTAATAAGCCTTTAACCCAAATAACCTTTATTTTGGTGACCTCAAATGACATTTGACGTCCACTAAAAGCAATAGGGATCACCTACCCAGTATGGGGAACCTACACATCAAGTATGACATCAGTCAACATTACTCTTCTGGAGATAATGTGCTAGAAAATTTTCACCTCGGGGGACCTCAAACGACCTTTGACCTTCACAAAAACAATAGGAGTCACCTACTCAATATGACTAACCCACACAACAAGTATGACATCAGTCACACTTACCCTTCTAGAGATACTGTGTTTACAATGTGTTTACAGTTTAACTCAGGGTGACCTCAAGTGACCTTTATCTCCACCAAAAACAATAGGGATCATCTACTCAATATGACCACCAAACACACCAAGTATGACATCAGTCGCAGTTACCGTTCTTGAGATATCATGTTTACAAGTTTTCACATTTTGACCTCTGGTGACCTCAAATGACCTTTGACCTCCACCAAAAGCAATAGGGATCATCTACTCAATATGACCAACCCACACAGGAAGTATGACATCAGTCAAGTTACCCTTCTGGAGATATCGTGTTTACAAGGTTTTTCCAGTTTGACCTCCGTTGACCTCAAATGACCTTTGACCGCCACTAAAAACAGTAGGGATCATCTACTCAATATGAACAACCCACACAATAAGTATGACATCAGTCACAGTTACCGTTCTTGAGATATCGTGTTTACAAGGTTTTCACATTTTGACCTCTGGTGACCCCAAATGAACTTTGACCTCCACCAAAAACAATAGGGATCATCTACTCAATATGACCAACCCACACACCAAGTATGACATCAGTCACGGTTACCCTTCTTGAGATATCGTGTTTACAAGAAGTGTCACATACACACACATACACACACACACGACATCACCATCGCATAGATTCCTTCTGCCTTCGGCAAGGAATCAACAAAATAGAAATTTGACCGATATCAATATTAAACAAAACCATCGGCTGATACTGATTGTGAAGTTAGAACATTATGACTCAAGTTGAACAGACTTACTGTAGTGCCTAAAATGACTTATTCTTTACACCTCAAAGAAAGTCAGCAGGTCAAACAATCTGCAGGGCCTGTACCACTCCATGAGGAGCTAGTAATGAAGGCTGTGAAGGATGTTCTGAAAAAAATGAAAGTGTGCAGGCAGGTATACCATGGAAAAGTTTTGTGGGTAACCACGTACATGGCTGCTGCCAGATAAGGGCAAAACAAAAAGAAGAAAGGGGACCTATTGAATTTGAGAATACATTTTGTGAATTGAAATAATTAGTATAGGATTCTATGTAATGTAGCAACCAAACGTTTAGAAATTCATGCATTAATTGTTGTTTCTGCTTCCAAATTCATGTTAGTTTCAGAAAGAAAACATCGAAAAACTTACAGGTGCAGTCACAGATGTGACACAGAAGCTATGTCCTTCCCTCTTGCCCAAAGCCACCGCCATTGCGAGAAAATACAACACCTTACTGAGGTTGTTTGCTGAATGCCACAAAGCATACAACAAGGGAACTGTCATGCCTGAGGAAGAAATTAACGCATTAGTTAAGGACTTTTAGCACTATATTCAGAGAAGTTTAATGCTATCCTAGAATCAATGAGAAGTACAGGTCTACTTATAGGATGAAATGATAGCAAGATTTTAAATCAATTTTTCATTAAAGGAATTATATATTCTACTGTACTCTGTCTTCATGGTATATTATTAGCTGTTTCATTGTACATTTTGTCTTTCAAGAGAACTGACAATTGAAGCATACATGGAATACTTCAGAAAGGAATTCCCTTATGAAACTGTGCCACCGAAAATGCACCTCCTCGCAAGCCACACAATTCCTCCCATCAGGCAATGGAAGGTTGGTCTTGGATTCCATGGTGAACAAGGAGAATCTTTGCATGCTAGACTCAATACAATTCATCGTGTGTACGAGCGCTAAAGGATGACCTTGCTGTGCTCCAATCAGTGAGGAAGACACATTGGCTCGGACTAGCCCAGGGGTGATTTGAATTGAATTTCACTGATGATCACAACCAATAACATACTGAACATTCCTAAGTCTGAAAAAATTTAGTTACAACTCATAATGAATGTCCACTTTTTTCCCATATACATTTTCTGTTTTGACCTGGAGGTGAAAAATACAGCAGAGAGAACCCCAAACCAAAACACGTGTCACTCTTACTTCACATATCAGCTTTTGTTATTTTACTTCAGGTCAGGAAGAGAATGTGACTTTCATTCCAGGAAGTTCAGAAGACATGAATTACGGAAATGTTCCATGACCCTTGAAGTATTTAAAGGAAGAGTGGGAAGTTGGTCTAACATCTCTGAGATCTTTTCTGTGAAAGCCAAATCATGTACATTCACAACATGTACATATCCAATCCTGGTACAAGCATGTGGTATCTCAGTATCCGGCCTGGCAACTCATGGCAACCTGTACTTAAGCCTATATGCTCCACAGATTGGCAGTGTGGCCTATGCAGTCAATACTTGAGGGCAGGTTCATATTACATTCTATGAAGCTTGGTTAAAATGTCTGAAAGGATAAGCCTATAGTACAAGGATAGGCAGTACAAATGTCGGTTACATATTCGTTTTGCGAGGCTACAAGGATATGCACCCAGAATTATGGTTGATTTTAGAATGATTCTAATTTTTCATAAACAGGCTACAATGCTGTGACTGTATAGTAGTCCCTGGAAACATTTTTAATCTTGCAGGGTATGCACGAACCACAACAATGTTGATGAGGGGTCTAAAATGATCAGTAACACTTGTACTACTGTACTGTGTATAACTGTCTTCAGTTATTTTATTCTGCATGATGTACTGTAGGTCTAGAGCTAATCAACGAAAGAGAAAGAGCCTGTAGTCATTGACTAGCACTTGGGCCTACTTTTCAGAATTGGTTCATGCCATTATAGCGAAACATACTACCGATGAAAGCAATTAAATCGCCAGGTATGGCCTTCTTTGGGGTCAATCTATAGGCCTACTGCTACGGAACTTGGCCCACTATAATTGACCAAGGGCAGCAGCACTTAGGGCCTATGTAGACAGCTAGGAAGATACACTTCAAAAATAGAAGAAGCCCAAGGCCTTCCATCAATGATTGTGATATGGGGCAAGATCCTAATTAGATTCTGTCAGTATCTTGCCGGTTTCCAGCCGATTGGCCGAGTTTAAATTATAGGTCTAGTGATATTAATGTTGAAATCGCTGAAAAAGTGTCTTCTTATGCAAGGGACTAAGATATTGACAATTTTTTACTTCTGTTGATTATGACAAGAGGGGGAGGGGATTTCACCCACCTTCTCTTGGGACGGGGAAGGACAAACATCAGTTGGAAATCTTTTTTCATTGTCAACAATATATCAACTCAGTTACTGTAACATCATCTACAATTGTGCTTGAGTTTTAAATGCATTTTTCATGACGTAAGAAACTTCTTAAAGGGACGACTGACGTGAATTTCAGTTCTATTGATCCCTACTTTGAAAGCAGTTGGTACACTGCACAACTGATCACATTGGGGTGAAAAATTGACTCAGCCAACCTAGTTCATGAATATTAATGAGTGTATTCAAATGAACCTCAAGTAAGCATGAAACTTGGAATAAACAAACCTCATGCACCCTTTGTTGAAATCCTTTTGGTATGCCCCCATCGAGAGGGTAGATAAGCATTCTGAAGTAAAATACTGTCAGCCTGATATGATGCATATTCTCACAATAGCAGCACTTTTTGCAAAGATACATCTACATAACTTTGTGAGCTAATTAAATATACATAAAGGTCATAACTCTCCCATACCACAAGCTATTAACCTTTTTCCACTACTGTACAGAATGCAGGAATAGGCAGAGAAATGTTTTATACAGGTAAGTGAGATTGTATACAGTCTGAACACTCATGTCACAATTTCATTCTTCTTGCCAAATGCACATTTTTATGCTATTTTAGAAGTACTTTCATTTAGAAAGTATAAGTAATCTTTACACAAGGCAAAAGAGGGGAAATTCAACTTTAAAGGAGCAGTAGTGACACAAAAATGACAGAAGTGTTTTCCCCAATGTACAGTACTTCAAATTTATCTCCATTTATATTGAAGCACTTGATAAACCTTAATCATTATCTTCTGTTCAGTTGTTTTAATTTTGAAGTATGTTCTCAAATGTACTGTGTATTCGGTTGAGGAACACATATCATGCCAAACATGAAGTAAGTACTTGATACTGCTTCAACCATATTTGTATAATTTCATTACATGGTATGTCACTACAAATTTCAGCACCTACAGGTACAGTATGAGGTCTACAAATTTACTATTGAAAACAATGCATACAAAATACCAGGTCAATCAGTACATGTTAATTCTCCACAAGTTCACAGAACTTTTTTGCAAACATCTACATAGCTAGACTTCTGTAACTAATGTATAAATATTTTGAGTCATACTAAAAGGAGAAATCTACACACTCAAGACTGGTTACTTATGTTTCTGTATATAAATCTGCTTTTATGTTACTCATATCAAGTGTTAAATAGGGGTTTCCATGGCACGTCTGTCCAATCAGTTGAGCCTTTACCTATAACTACTGCAATAAGTGGTGTTGAAGGGAAGCCTATCCCAAACTTTGGCAGAGTTACTCAGTGCACCAATTTGTCTGTTGAGGATATGAGGGAATATGAATGTTCTTCTGCAGACGTTCAAACTTCTCACTCTGAAACTACAATCCATACCAATAGATTCAGAAGCCTTTCTATTGACGATTTTGCTCTTTCTGACAGTGAAATTAGTGCTTTCTGCTCTTTGAAAAGAAAGTCTTCTTATACATGCTTGCGTACACCAAAAATCCAGACCTTATCATGCCTGATTTCAAAACATGTTTTACTGACCCAGATTGTGCTATGGAAAAGTCTAGAGTGCATTTTACTTCAGTTTTGCCCGAGCCAGCTGAAAACTAGCAAACACTTCTCACTGTCTTAGACATACTTCATCAGAAACATCAGGTTGGGAAACAGGTACAACATTTGGTCGTTGCTGGAGATTGTAAGACATATGATGTTATCTTAAACTTGAAAAGACATTATGGTGAAGAACTAGACTGGGTTATTTAGGAGAGTGGCATCTGCTGAAAAACAGTCAACCACCTTTGATGAAACTGTATGCTGATGCTGGCTTGAAGACACTTCTCTCCCAGTTTCATAAGGGTAAAACCCTTCAGACAGTTTTGCGTGCGTCTGGATTTAAGAAAACTCATCGTTTTCTTTTTCAGTCATGGGAGGCATTTTATAGGTCTTTTGTACATTCATTTATGTCAGATGAATCTGTACTAAACTCTCGTATCCTGTATTTACTGGAGGTAGAAGTAGGACAGGTGCAGACTCTTTTGTCCCCCAGTATTTTCAATAGTGCTTTGTCAGAACATACAGACACTACTTTCACTGCGTTCAAGGATTATGTTAAGTTCAAGGCTGTTTCAGATCCCTCCTTTCAATTTTGGTCAAATTTCTGTTTGAGTGACATGATGGTTTACACTGGGTTGTATATGGCCATCAGATCTAGGTATTTTGCTCTAAGAGGTGCATGTGTCCGTCAGATGTGTCCATTATTTCATGCCATGGATCGAACAAATTATCTTCGAATTCTTCCCATCCATATTGCAACTCTTAAAACCTGTCCAAACTATATTCTAAGTAATTTAAAGGCAGGTGCTTTTGCTGTAAGTCTTAGTGGCTATCACAATCAGTGTGTTGCATTAGATGAGGCACATGAGATGGCAATTAATAAAGATACTACTGATCATCAAGGTCTTAATCGTCTTGTTCATTACTTACCTTTCCGGTCACGTGTCAACAAGAACTTTGCCCAACAGACCAAGCCATTTGATACCTCTTCAAATGTCGAATTGGGACATTATTCCAGCATTGAATCCAATATTCGATGCCCTTTGGAGTACCGATCAAGTATCCTTGGTTCATTTATTTGATGATAAGGTGGCAAGCCCTCTTGTTACTTCTAACCTCACGATTCTATTCAGTTGGTGAGGCAGATTTTATTTCCTATGTTTCTTCTTTTTATTATTGGCGAGGCATCATGCAAACCAAGCAGAAAGCGGAGGAACCTTCATACATTTACAGAGAAGAGAACAACATTTAGGAAAAACAGGAATTAAAAGACAATAAGCTACAGATTGCATGTCTCAGGAAACAGGTAGCATGGTCCAAAAACAGCAGAACTGCTGTTTCATCACTAAACCAGTTTATTCCCTTTCCTCGGGCCATCTGTGATGTGATGGCATACCTATTGAAAGGCAACAAAGCCGTGTCCGCTGCTTTCCTACAAAAGAGATATGCACAACCTTTCCTTCAAAAGCCTAGTAATGAACACCTGGTTTTGTGGTATTTGTGTTATTATGGAAGGTGTGTTCATGATAAACCTTACTAGAGACCAATAAACTCGGTTAACTTTACTCTCAAATACCCCCCCCCCCCTTAAAAGGAAGAAAAACCCTATTCTGCTGTTCCCCTCCCCAGTTTCAGGGTGTTGTTTTAACCCTATACATGAAAAGCGTATGTGTACCGTTCAGCAGGTGTAAAGCATCCTGTGTGAATGGGTTCCACTACATGAAAAACGACTTCAGTAAAGTCTAGCAGAAAACTTTGGCAGGAACGAAGTAAAGCAAAATGGTCATTCATTCCAATATGGCGGCTGGAAGTACCAATTGACCGGCGCGATGCTAATCGTTTTGTGACTGGCCGTCTCAGAAAGACTTTTTACTGGAACTTTAGAACATCATGTGAGGAATTATAAAATCTCTAATGACAGGAATTTTCCCGCCGGAACTCTCCGTGCGAGGCTCGTTATGGCCAATTTGCTGTGAGTTACGAATGTTCTTGTTTCTACGAAGCTGGAATCAACACTTGATTTCATAAGCCTTCATTGAATTTTTCTGGAGTATCTTTCCTTCATTGTGGGCAGAAATTCCTTTTCATCAATCGTATGGGTGTTTGGTAATTTCCAACAGTTACATGTCTTCTAATTCTTAGCGTGAACTGAAGGGTCTCCTTTACGTAAAAATGCGCTTGAATTCAAATTTAATGATATGCACAATCGTTAATAATTTCAGGTCAAATCGAGGTCAGCCGTCCAACTGCAAAGTATAGTGTGAAATTGCCTCTTCTGACAATTTTGCCCAATAACATAAATGTTCTTCTTTAGGTGCTGAAATAATTCCATACTATTTCTGACAAAAGATAACAAAACCTTTTTTGTTGCAAATTTTGTCTTGCTACTTACTATCAGTATTAGTTACACAAATTTTCATCGCATTTCGCAGGAAAAATTGGAATTCATATTCTCACTCGACTGCTGCACAATCAAATGTTCTCATATCTGTAAAACTGCATTTGTAACAGAAAGTACTACTGATATGGGTGGAGGTAAAAGGTCGCTAAAGTGCAAAAATCTCTTATATTACTTGTTGACATCATAAGAACCTCTTTCCTTTTGGTATCGACTAGACACTTCAGGTCTCCAGGCGTCAAAGATCATGTACCTCTGGTCACCCAGTGTCACAAAACAAAATCTCAAGAATTCACAAGATCATCTTGGGGTCACCAGAAATCAAGAAACAACCAAGGAATCATTGAGTCTTTGGGGGCTTTTGGTTGATTTCTGCAGAAATCACAACATTGCTGTACGCTATTCCAATACTCCTGTCATTGTATAGACATCCTTCCCCAACAATAATTAAAGCTCCGAATGAACTTCCAAGCTAAACTATACGAAGTTATTGTTACAGTTTGCTATCATCACCGGTAAGACCACCCCACCACAACTTCTCAACAGTAACATAACTTACCCCACACCAGGTTTTTAGGCTGTTCATTCCAAATGCAAACTGTAATGTAAATATCCAACTGAAAGTAAGGTGAAGATTACCTTACCTTGGAAAAACCTTCAAACGAAACTCGAAATGATATGAAGCAATGATGTTGCTCCTGCAAAATGTGACATTTTCATGCCATGACACCAACTACTTATCGACTTCCTGTCCAATTATCGCAGATAAAGCTCTCTTTTCTGTAATCCGTTGCCCCAGGCTCTCTCTGATTCATCACAGGGTACCGCATTTACCGTCTTCCAAACAATGGAGTTACTTTAATCTTTCAGTAGTAAATAAACAAAACAGTTCGGAAGACAAAATGTAGGAAGTTCTTCGTTGAGAGAGCAGAGAAGAGAAATAGACACGAGAGGGTTAAACACATATTTTTAGACATCAGAAAACTAGGTGGAAGCTTTCATCAGTTCATACATGCACATGAACTGAACAGACTCCATCTTTCGTCTTTGAGTCCTGAATGTGTAAAAGCTCTAACCCCAACACGACACTAATGCCATACATTATATGTGCTTATTTTCCTGATACAATATAGTTTCATCGCAACTACTTTCTTTCTACTCAGGTTCTACAACCACCACAAGGAGGAAAGAATCTTACAATGGATGGCTATCTTCAAACAGATGACATTTGGGAACTTATCACCGAAGATAGCAAAAGCCTCAAACTAGATGCTAGAATTCTTTCCAAGCATCTACACGTGGTAGCATCAAACTAAGAAGATGTATTAGCCTGCCTCATGCCATGGAACATTGACGTAGTCATGACAGTAATCCAAACTGCTAATGCTGCCTACATGAAACAAACTTAAAGTATCACCTTTGTAAAATACAACATATCATCACCTTCAAATTTGCACTATGTTCCCCACCTGCATCACCTTCAACGAAAAGAGGTACACTACATAACTTGCTATTCACACAAGTAATTCTGAAGCTCTTGTCACAAGTACAACCACTACCCTCTGTGCGTACCTTTAAATTAGGTTGTTTGTTTTTAGGTTGTTTGTTTGGAGTCTGGTATACTCTCAGATGCCTTTATTGTTGTTTGACAATCCATGAAATGTCTATCAAGGCAGGTGTGCAGTATGACCATGGGAGTAGTAGCTTACCTGGTGATGTTACATTTTCAGAAAACAGAGACCAAATAATTACCACACATGCTTTGGTGTTCATGCTTGATGGAATATCCACCAGATGGAAGCACACTGTTGCTTATCATATCACAGGCAAACGTACATACTGCATTAAAAGAATGGTTTTGAAAGTTCACTATTACAATATGACATTTGTCCAAGATTTTTTTCTTGAGATATCGCCTTTACAATGTTTCACTACTTGCCGTTCTTTAGATTACGTGTGTACAAAGAAGGGCGTCGCGCACACACACACATGCATGATTACAAAGGTTACGATTATCATAGAGACCAAAAATACTCTAGTCCAAAAGAGAAACCATGCATCAGCAAAGAGAGGTCATCATATAGGTTTTAAGCCAAATAAGCCTAGACTCTGTAACGTGGCTGAAAAGAAAGGAGAACTAGCCGATTTTACGTTGTTTGTAAATGTTTGTATGGAAAGTACTTCTTCCTTAGAGTCAATACAGAGGCACGCGTGAAAGAAAGTGCACCATTTGAGGTAAGTGTAAAATTGCAAGATAGTCAAACCGCAAACCTGTACACATGCAGAAGCGTGTCGATCACGTAACGAGTTTGTAAGAGTGAAATGTACACTTATTTGTGTGCACCAACCATGCGTTTATTCAACGATGTTTTGTGCTTTTCATTGGCATCCACCGTCATGACAACCGCTACATCTGTTATGGGTCCAGGCATCGCCTGAGATTCGACGGTGACGAAAGAAAGTATGAATGATGGGAAATAAAGTGGAAATAAAGTTTTAGGGATACACAAGGCTTCAAAAATTGCGCGATGTTATTGTTCAGCCCGGAGGTTAAACAGGTCAGGTAGACAGTGCAAAGAATGCCGAAGCTTTCATGGAACTAATCCAACACTTGGACGATAGGAGCCTATCATTGGTTATGCGTGATGCCAATGGAAGAGAGGCGCTGAAATTTTTGAAAGTGTACTACTTATCCTAGGGGAAGCCTAAGATTACCGCACTCTATACAGATTTGGACTCCTAGAAGAAATCTAGTCAACAAGGCATTACAGATTACACGATTCGAGCAGAAACTGTAGCTACGTCATTGAAGGCGTCAGGTTAGACAATAAGTGACAGCTTGTCGATAGCTACAATCAATCCTGAAAGGTCTCCCACCAGAATTTAAGCCATTCTGACTGAAGAACTGACTCAATTCTAGCGGATATTTCAACGGCATGAACTCACTTTGCACGTTAACCTATATAGGTTACCGCAGGATGATCATGTCTCACAGATGAAACACAGAAGAATCTGTTTAAACAAGCCATACCCGTGTGTCTACGTGTGTGTGTGTGTGTGTGTGTGTGTGTGTGTGTGTGTGTGTGTGTGTGTGTGTGTGTGGTATTACCTGTTGAAAAAAGAAAGTTTACTGTATTTATTGATCCTGAATCACCGATGAAATGTACAGTAGACCTATATGAAAGGATGGGTAGCTCGAATGACCATACAAAACAGTAGATTTGTTATGTCTACTTACTGATCTTTCACAAGGGCAGATCAAGGGGTACAACAGGCAATATTGATTCGATGAGAGTTGGAAAGTCGGTTTTAGCTAAGCATACAAACATACACACACAAGTGTAGAGGAGGCCTGTGGCATATACTCAAGACCGAGGTAATCACCTACTCAACACTTTAGATCATTTCTCACTGCTGTTTTCTGGTTGCTTTCCTTTTAAAACACATTGCTCTTGAAAGAAAAACTTATCCTACTAACAGTGAGCGTCATCGTTTCATATGTCAAAATTGTGTTCGTGTACTGGTCATTTTATCCTTATGTAGGCACACACACTTTACACAAACTCATATTGCCTTCTACTTTATGTCACGCCTTACCATCATCACAACAGTCTCAGCTGACACAGTCATTCACCCGTTATAGATGGATAACACAAGAAGATTTCGAATTACTCGAAAATGTCATGGAAGAAGCGTCGGAGGCCCCCAACAACACCACCACTAACCGTGACTGTCTTGGGTCATGGTAGTAGGATCTCCGATGTTTTCATCTTCACGTAGTGAAGCCCACCCGTGGACGATCGACGATCTATTCAACGGCTCTTTCCAGGGCCATCAAATCCTCCACAAAGAGCAGGCCTCGTCTCTCTTTTAAAACATGCATGTGTTTCTGTCATTTTGTTTTTTTCATTTTACTTGTTTTATCATATTTATTTCGTACGTACCAGGTATGTTCACCTACACTTTACGCGATCTCTCTCGTACATATCCCTTTACAGTCTACATATTAATGTAACTTATTGTCGACCTTCAAACCATCCTCAGTTATGTTTACGTTTAAATCAATAGTCTACTCATTTACGCTACACAGATGGACGGGTTCTTCTCTTGAAGGAAGTGAATAGATGATCTTTTTCTCATCCATGAGCGACGATCAATAGTCTCCGGCCCCATCATCTTCATTTATGGTTATTGTATGTTTCCCGCCTAATCATTCCCTACGTATACTACAGTATATTATCGTCCAATACATATAGCATTAATAATATAGGACACCCTATGTGTCCTATTCCTGGGATACTATACTACTTTATAGTCCCTCTTTTTTATCCATTGTTATGATGCACCAGTGTCAGTGAAGATGACTTTTCCGCAAAACTTCTTCTAACATAATGTGTTGATGGGTAGATGTTTGATTTTGACAATTTTCAATTTAACAACTTTTTCAGGAAACCTTTGAGGTATATCTCTCACAGTAATGACAGCAGTGAAGATAACTCCCCTGTAACCAACGGAACTGATAGTCCCGCTGCTACTTAGTCCTACACATCAAGATCTGCAACTCCAACCAGTCTCTTGTTACCCCCACCACCTCCTTCACCTATCCAAGCAACCACCCTTTCACTCAACACCAGCAGTCAGAACAAGCACTAGATCAGCTACATACAATCAGCTCACTTATCCCACCAACCTCCAGTATCCTTTCACTCAGCAACACCAGTACAGTCATTACTACACCTAGACCAGCAACAATCAGCTTACTCCATCTACCTCAATACACCAGAATGATAGGGGTTTCATGCAGAAGGTGCTTGCTCTGTTGGAAGATGTTAGAGAGACTCGGTTGGCATACATGGTGGGATTCTCGATGGGCTGAAACTTCCCCTGAAGAGCTCGGCAGAGCCACATGGTTTTGAGGAAAAACTGGCTGACTCAACATTTCAGATTGGTTTGGTAAGTGTATTTGTAGTCCAGGAATGGCAAAAGTTAATATTAGCAGGGAGTTGCAACAGATGGAGTTCCATCAGAGCAAAAGTCTTCTGAGAGGAACCAGTTGCCGCCAAGGTTAAACACACACCTTACCTACCCACTACACTGCCCACGGGCTAGTAAATGCTGTAAATATGTCAACTGCACGCGACAAGTAATTTGACTCTCGGACAGGCTATTACGTAATCAAAGTCCACCACATGCATTCACGAGCGCAAGAGATGTGTACTGTGTATGGCAAACAGTGCACACATTGTACATGTACTATTGCTTACCGTGCATGTACTTCGATTCACTGTGTACGCCTTACACAGTACAGCGTCTAGTGTATTTTAAAAACCCTCGAATCCAATATGAACGAAGCAGATAAGAACGAGTTAAGCGATTCCGAAGTAGAAGACTTCTTTATGGAAAATGAAAGGCTCTTGATGGAAGAGAGTGACAACGTTGTGGTGGCTGAACAATGTTACTGTGGGGTTGCGACTACTTCTTGTGAAATTATTAAATGTGATAATGAAAACTGCAACAGGCAATGGTTTCATCTCGAGTGTGTTGGCCTAAAGGAAGAACCTGACGCCGAGTGGTTTTGTTGTTTGAAGTGTATGGAAGGTAAGTATACTACACCTGTTTAGCGCTCGCAATGCATTTCTACTTTACATTCATGACTGAAGGATCATTCATTTCTCACCTTTTCACAGTTGGGTTCAAAAATCTGTAGGGGGTTGATAGAAAACTTAGTGTACATGTGTGGGTCTCATTGACAATCTTTCTGACTTGTTGATAACAGCCAAGCAATAGACATGTTGGCCAAGCAGTTTTCTTTCAAAAGTAGGTGGGAGTGGGGTGGCCGGTAGGACCCAGGGCTAAAAAAGAGTAATGCACATGAGAATATTTATGCAAATAATAAAAATTGGATGACCATCTGTCTATTGAGTTTGATACTCAAAGATTTGACATAGGCCTACAGTAGTGCCAGACTTACTGTAATAGTAGTTTACTGGGACCCATCGCTGGCAGTGTGAAAAAATTTAAGGAAAGGTTGACTGAACATCTATAGGCTTGTGTGTATGCCCTTGTATTCAGCGATGGAGTTGATTGGCTGTGTTCCCTACTGTACATTGAATGTCCTTTAGACTAAAAATCCTATCATGCTATACAGTAGTATATTTATAATCGTATCAGATGCTTGTCATAATTTTAATTGATCCAAAACTTAATTCAGTATCTAACCTTTATTCAGCCCGAAGAAGATGTTCTGTCAAGTTGATATTTGGTCTAGTAAACCGTAGCTCTTGGGAGTCATAGTTGTCATGGTAGTGGGCATCCCATTTCCCAATTTAGCAATTACCAGGTCCTATGATTGCAGTTATGTATGTGTCATCCTCCCATTCCAACCGTCAGAGACTGGAACCTACTCCCCCAGAACATAAAAGATTTTGAGTAACCCAAGCAATTCAGTAGCTCAGCCTTGGGGTTTCTTAGAGGGGATGACTAACTACATGTGCACCTCAAGCCAGCACACTTGACTCCACCATGAGTGTTGTGCAGTATCTTTCCAGATCCATTCACAACCCCCCTGCCATCTTAGGTCATTCATTCTACAGTATGGTCTTGTGAGAGTCAGAAGCATTCCTCACCATCCTGCAGGAGGCCGTTGTGTGGAGGGGATGTGCTTAAAGGGACAGAACATGAAATGGATGGGGGGGGGGGGGATTGGAGGAAATACGTTATGAAGGAGGGAGTTAATTTTCAAGTGCGGGGAGGGATTCTCTGACCAGGAATCCGCAACTTACCATGTTGCTTCCTGTTTTTTCTACTGCATGTGCAGAGAATTAAAGCTTACATTTGCCACTTTGAACACTATTTTGCTTTTTTTTTACAGTATCGGCTGCATCATCATCTACAAAAGCTCGGAAGGAATTGCAAGATATGATGGAAGTATCTGCATAATTTACTTCAGAGTCTTCCCCATCATCAGCATCTTCCTCAACGACAGAAAGGACAAAGAAAACCTCGGAAAAGGTAAATTACTGATATACCACATTCCTTTCACCTCTTTTGAGGAAATGTTTTGGAACTAAAAGGACACAACTTGGAAGAAACCAAGTAATAATTTCTATCTGAAAGATCGGAACAAGAAAGGATTGTTTACTGTGCATGCATAATTTCCCACGTGGGTAAAACCTTTTCATAATACAGTTCACGCAGTAATGTATGTGCAGTAATAATTGTGTTACTGTTTTAAGAAAGTCCATAGCATGAATAATAAATACTATTGTGCTATTGTCCTACTAGGAATAGAACCATAGTCAGTGTAATGACTGTTACCCGAATAATATACCCCCGACACACCAAGCCAACCACTTGTATGTAATAAGAAAAACACATCTTGTTTCAGATTGATTTTGTTCAGTATACTGTAGCTGCTGCACAAATGTTGACTTCAGTGGTTATCTACATAATCTGTTTACTTTAAAGTATAGCACATACAGAGTTATTGTATGAGATAAATGCCTTTCTACCTAAGTATTTCACAGTTATGTTTATTTTTGCAATTTGTACTTCTCACACTTTACCTGGAAATAGTTGTATATTAAGACAAAGAAAGAAATAAACTGTTAAATTAACAATAACGTTATCCATTATCTCACAGGGATTGCTTTCATTGGTTTAGAATAAGCACACTAAAACAAAAGGCTTAGAGTGTATTGTAGTCCCCACCAGTAATAAGTACTCATATTCTTATGCAATCACCAAACAGGAAAATGGCAAATGATTATTATCCACAGGCTGTGATACAAAGACCTTGTAAGCTGGCATGTACAGTACCACACTGCTTGTAGAGAAAAACCCAACTGACCCAACTAATTTCATATCGGGCTGCACCCTTCATTGTAGAGCTGTTTTTGGCTTTTAGCCATTGTGCAGCTCTCTTTAAACTGCTCCTATGTACCTACCTCCCTCCCCTTAGTTTCTTAAAAACTGTAAGCTGTCACACACTTATATACAAACTTAGTAGAGCTTTCCTCAACAAGGAGCTTCCTTGGAACAACCAAGCCTATGGCGTCTTCTTTTTGGGAGAGGAACATCTGCAATATTGACAACCATTCTGCGTGACCTCACATTTCCTCTCGAGGGACCGGGAATGTATTGTCCTGCTACGATGTTTCTCATCAGGCTATGCCCAAATTGTTCTACTGTAGGGTTATCCAGGAGGCCACCAGCTGATCTTTGCTTACCAAAAAACTCTTCAAGAGGATCTTGGTTAAACTTGTCACTCAAAACATATTCAACCTGTTGTCAATAGCAGTTTTGTCATTGCTACAAAGGAACGCACTGGGGAAAGAAAATGAAAATTCAGATGAAAATAGCAATGTATGGGAAATGTTAGTAAGACATAAAGTATACTCGTGCCAAGACCTGGGCAATATCATACTCAATTTCACAAGGGATCTCTAAAAAAAGCACCTAGACTGGAGGAGCATGTGGTTCATTTAGTACTTTTAATACATAGTAAATCAGACTTTCCAACATGAGAGAAATTTTAGGTCTGTAAACACACTGTTCTGAGGTGGAGGGGGATCTAAGGGGAGAGTGACCTTGTGAAAAATTTTTTGAGACAGTAACTGCAATAAGATGCTAAACGGTGCAATATTAACTACATCCTACTGTTGTGTTGTCTAGTACAATTGAGTGTTGTCATTTGGCCACATTCACCTTAGAGTATTGCAAGTTTAGCTGTGAAAATTCTTTGCAGTGATGATTGCTGTCGGATATCTTGAATTTGTCCATTTCGAATGAGCAACTTCAGCTGAGGCTATTATGTGTGTGATAAACAGTGAACAGCGTGTGAGAAGCATGAAATGCTTGTGACAAATGCTTAATGCGTGTGTATTGGTAAGTCTGGTAAATGCCCACCATTTCGTAAGTCCCTTGAACCAGTTTGACCATGTAATGAAGACAGAGGGGAGAGAAACAAGAGAAGCTTTTCCAAATATTCAACTTCAATTTAACACTGGCAAAGCTGGCAAACCATGTGTTGGCACGAACCCTGTTCAAACCTCGTTCATAATAATTGCCTACGGCTAAGGGAGGCTAATATAATTTACACAAGGGCCAGTTCCACTACAGTGTAAAAGGTAGCAGAGGGATGCACAACAGCAGCATTTCCACTAAAGGGCAACTGCAATTACAGACATGTCTCAAAACCCAGCGATGATGCAAACATTTTCTTATTATTTGATCATTATTTACATCACCTGGGCCAGTTCCACTACATATTGGAGGCAGGGCTCTGGAAACGATGGTTCTTTCATTACTTCACTCAGACTATATGCAAGATGCTGGCAAACCAGGGACTGTGAAAAACCTTGTGGGTGATACTGAGGATGATACGTATTTCACAGAAGGGCCAGTCTCATTACAGTGTATTTAGGAAGGAGAGGGAGGACAGACAGTACCTTTTTCTATTGAAGACATCTCGAGTCAAATTTCCAAAAAGCAAAAAAGATGTCAAAGTTACATTAGTATTTAATAATATTTTCTCATTATAACATTTAATCACAACACTTGGACATAAACCAGTTTCAGGTAATAAGCTTGATGTAGAGGAATGAAAAAAGCTGCTACTTTTCCACCTGGTCTAAAATAGACTCAAAAATACAATCAACCAGGGAGTAATTAAATAGCAGTTTCAACAATCCCAGCATTTCAGTAGGAGAGTTGTCACAATGATGGTGGTGGGGTTCAGCTATTGGGCAATGACACGACCCCTTCCACCTTTTTTGTTACTGAAAATTCTTTCACAACTATGGTTTCAATGTTAGGCCAAAGGAGGTTGCCATATGACCCCGTTTTTGGTTTCTACAGTAAGGTGAGCAGCACACGTTTTATAAAAATGAACTTAGAATAAATCACTCCATACCTGTAATGTGGCATCCAATTATGATAGCATCACTGATGCACAGCTTCCTTCTCTCTTTGGGAGTGAGGTTTCCTTTCTTGGTGCCTTCCTCAACCCATTCACGTAGAAAGCCCAAAAAATCTTCCTCTAACCACTAAAAGTGAAAAGCAAAACGCAGGCATGAGGAATGTGGCTACGTTATTCGTTCATATAATTCATCTTGTTAAACGGCAACTTTGATAGTGATACACTTTTATTGTCGGCAGTCACCAACATGACAACCACTACTCGAATGAAAGAATGCATGTATACAATATGTACAGACAACATGGATCATGTACATACACGACTTAAGCTCCTTCACCTTTTTTTTTTTGGCCTCATGAAACTTTCAGAATTTCTATTAAAACAGTGGCTAAATCAATTTAAAATTGGCTTGGAATACAGTATTGTTTCAACCATTTGGCATTAACATTTCAACCTTCACGGACCTGTCTGTCCCATGTTTTGTTGACTTATATTACAGTACAACACAGCCTAGCAATGATTAGATATTGAAATGAAGGTCCCTCTCTTCTTGTAACAACTCTCTCCCAAATTAAATCTCAGTAACAGACATTCCCTCCCAAATTTGAAAAAATAGTGCACACCCTGACTTGCGACTACATTCAGCTACATAATGTAACTAACAATTACAAGAGTAATGTACTCCAATGTTCCATGAATATAACTGGCATTGTTTTACCCATGTCTTCATTTACGTGCATATGGAAATTGACCCAACCCCAATCCAAGGAGTTTCTATGAAAATCTGAAGTTATTACAGGTGCACAAAATGCCCATATGGTGGAAAATACTTACCTGTAATCTCGGGTCATCTACACTGACATACGTCAGCAAGTTGTTGTTTCTCTCCCTTCTCCCTTCTTTGAGAATGGAAACATTCAGACAGTCAAAAAATTTGTTGACGTTTTCAATAAACTCTACAGTTGATTCCAAACCAGGCTTTTTCCAGACTCTAAGTGCATTTGCAACACTATTGGACATAACCTGCAGAGGAATACAAGTGTGTGTAATCTACTATTTCAAGTACACCGGAAGGTTACTGCTTTTGAGCTACAACTTTACTTTTACCCTTTATAAAGTTGAACAAAGAAAGGGTATTTTGACTAGCAGTGAACAGCAATATTACTGTAACAGCCAAAAGAGAAAAGTACTGTATGGTCATGTCAACACAAGAAAATTTTATTCACCCCTATGGTAATAGAGGAATTAACAAAGATATTCCCATGTAGCATTACTATGGTCATGTACAATACACCAGTATAACAGGAAAATGTACAAGGTACTATATCAGTAACACCATACGTGTACAGTAGTACTTATGACACTGTTGAGTTACCTGTGCAGCAAGAGAGACCTTCATTCTTAAGCCTGGAGTTAGATGAAGGTGTTCATATCCAAGTTTTGGCAGCAACCTCAAGCCTGGTGCACTCCTCCCTTTCCCATGATCCCACTCTTGCAACTGCACAAGTTGGGTCCATTGGATCCTCTTGTTCCTAAACTTAAAGATGAAAGACAACCCCACAGTTAGTTACGTTCACTTGGCAATGACTGTACCGTGTTGAACACCTACAGTACTGTAGTTGCTTTATGAAACTGATAACGTGATATCTCCTGGTTTATATATTCTATCACAAGTTACGACACAGGTACCACAATGCACACCCATTAACAATAACTAGAAGGAAATGGCCAACTGCGAGAAATTATCTTGCCAAGGGGCATAACAGAATAAAGTATGGCAGAAATTAAACCAAAGTCCTTTTTAGTGCCATGTCTAAGTGTCTTTCATAACAACAGTAATTGTCTTTCCTTGTTTTTCTCATTTTCGGTTGTGTACATTCATTGGTTGCCATTTACTCAGGATTTTATTTACTTATCTGAGTGTCAAACAGAGGCGTATGATATAAGTTACATATCTTTCTTTTTGCAATTATAATGCTGATGCTATTATGTGCTGATTTGTAGGATTTGCTAAGAAAATTTAGTATATGAAGGTACCTTGACTTAAACATTTGTAAATATTTTTCAATTATATATTGCATACACGTGTAGTTCATTTTTACCAACATTTGTTGGGGCCGGGTATGTGTAACGAAGGTATTACTTTCAATGGTACTTTAGATGGTACTGGTATTTTCATTATTTTGATTTCTCTATTACTATTATTCAAATGTTACATACCTATCAAACTGACACTAGAGTGATGTAAACTGATGTACAATGTTAGCAAATTGTCGTCTGGGAGTAATAAAAAATGTGTAATTGTAAATACTGCATTTTGACTCATGTTTTCAATCCAGGTATTGAGTCCTTTCCTGAGTCCTTTTAACAAAGAAAAACCCCTATAACTGCAGTCTTCTAATCTGACCCGTCATCTTGAGGAAATATTAAAATAAAGTGAGGATGAAGTAATATCTATCCAACCATTTTCTGTCCCACTTGACCGGATCAGACCCACTTGGGTACCCATTTGATTGGCCAGTGCAGGTCCTCACCAGTTTGCGCAAGAATTTGCAGATTTCCAACAGTACTTGCATACTGGTTGTTGGTATGCATCACACTACACCGCACAGCATAGCTTGTGTGGGCCCAGTGTGGGCCTTACTCAAGCTTGGCCCAATTGGTGCCTGTGCAGAGGGGCATGGCAGACCCAGATGGGCCCCAGCTGCGCAGTCCAACTGGGCCCCGCTTGGCAGCCCACTTGGGTTAGTTTTTAGCGCATACCAGCATGCTAGTGTGAGCCAATTACGCGATCATGCGGCGTCCCTTTATATATCTAATCTAGGCCTATTTGTCAACAATTGTTCAAAATGCTTCTCCTGCATGATTTCATTGATTTGTTTGAAAGTTTGGATGTTCAGGAATTTTGGACCTAAGGTCCCATGTGGGCCCTTTGGTCCGTTTTGTGAAATTCTGAAAATGCTTCTCATGCAGATTCCACTGTACAAAGCTGATGGTTTGTCATAATAGTACGCCATTACTGGTGGCCTTTGGGAAAATGCTTCTCCTTCAACAGATTCTCTTGTACAGTGATTTTGGATATTCTATGATTTCAAGTAACTCATTTATATGAACACGTTATGAATGTTATTTTGCCCGGCAAACATGACTGGTATGGGTTTTCTTGTGTTTTTGATGCTTTCCTAGAGTCATATTATAATGGCATATTTCTACTTACTCAAGGTTTCAGAAGAAGCTACGCCAAAACCATTAAATACGTACTTGTATGAAATAGCCCAAGAGAAAGACAAACGGCAAAAGCCTTCATATGTTTAGCGTGAACCAGTTTGAAAATGTTACACCTCTTCAAAGTTACTACGCAGTGTGGCGTTAAGGAACACATCATGGTCAGCAACTTAGTACTGTAATTTATTTCTTCCAAGGAAGGATAGCCATCAAGTAGCAGTACCAATTCTCCACGTGTACTGGTCGCTCGTTAGCAGTACCAATTTTCCACTCGTACTGCTCGCCGTTTGTCGAGGTCGACGTTTGACAGGCGGTGGGGTCCACTTGCTTCATTGCGGCCGCATCGTGTGGTAGTCAACTCTCAAAGTCGGCTGATGATAATCTGCGAAACGAAATAGCCTTTAGTATCTCTAAACAGCGAGCGATTTCATGAAGTCACGCCCCGTGTTTTTGCTTTTCCTGAGCCGGTTTGTGTTGTTTTTGTTCTGTGCCGTTTTATGCACTTAAAAAGAACATTCCTTAGTTAGCTACGTATATCCCACAGATTGTGTTAATTCAGTGTAAGGCAATTTCGTTTTGCAGACTCTCAATATCCCACACCACGCTAATAATATATTGCGAAACAGCATGGAAAATCTGTAAATACTTTGAGCGATTGAATTTTGTCCTCCCCTCACATTCCTTAGTCTGCTATATATCAAACAGATTGTGTTAGTTCAGGGTAAGGCTACTTCGTTTCACAGAATATCATGAGTGTTTTCAGTCCTGCACATGCGTAATACCTGTGTGGTTCTGTTACTGTAATGCCGGATCTGTTGTCAGTGGATGTAGATTTAGTTCGCGTTTTCTTTTTGCTTTTCCTGAACCGGTTTGAAGTTATGTTTTTGTTTCTGTACCGTTTTTATATACTTATCAGTACTTTTGGTTTTTCGTTGCGACTTCTCACTCATGGCAAGATTGATGAGAAAAATGCTATGACCTAACCCATGCACAGTACCTATCAAACGATTGAAATGTACATATGTAACTTCAAACCCCTGACAGTCGCCGTTCGGCAGGTGGTGGGGTCCACTTGCTTTAGCGCGGGCAGACCGTATGGTAGTTAACTTGTAAGTTTTTCTCGGTCCTGTAATAAACATATCTTCATTTGGTAGGGTGTAAAAAGTTTAATATTAATCAGCAGTGAAGAAACAACACTCGAGCAAAAACTATGGCCACGAATTTGTATAATTTAGTTTAAGCAACATAGTTATAATATTGGACAAAACAGTCCCATCGCCACGCTTCGGGACTCAACCACCAAAAAGGTGCCATAGGGTTGGCTTGTGGCTGTTGTTAACATGTCGGGGCCCCATCCAGGCGGGTTAGTCATTCCAGATACAGGGCAATGAACCCAACCTGAACTGAAATCAATGTGGTCGCTTTCGCAGATGTATCCTTAAAGAAGAATGGAAATTGTCATGTACTGGCTCGATCAAATAACACACGGTGACTGCGTGGTGGCCATGCAAGTATATTACATCCCCTCTCCACTTAAAAAAAACAAACAAAATGAACATTACATACTTCTGTGGAACTTGTGCTTTTACGTTCGGTTTAAGCTTCCGTGCCCTCTAAGTAGTTGAGCTTCGTTGCATTACTTCAGAGTCCATGGAAATATGAAAGTTTTTCTTTTTAACATCTGTAACAACACAACCTTGTAAAATATATATACAATAACCCTGAAACTCACATGGTTTCAATCAGTCTCTTTGTTGGTTTTACCACTCTCTTCGGGTATCTGGGTTGAGTCTCGCTAACCGACACAGGGTTAGGGCCCACAGGCGGGGTGTCTGGTGGTTTTGGTTGGGGTTTCAGTAACCCCGACACGAGCATTGGGTGGAACTAGCATCCAATTCAATATCATTTGTAAGTACAATAACTGATCACATACGGAAAACATTCCAAGTCTTAGCATTGTCAAATGTAACTCTAAATATGTCTTACAATTGGTGTTGCACACCTTACTTACCTGCACGTATTTTTACACTGAGAAACAACTAATTTAATTTCATAACACTAGCCATAATTCTGGAATCAGCTCAAATTTGAAGAAAGACTATAAGGAGCAGTCAAGCAATTATATGCAAAGTTTAGTAGTTGACTGCACTTTTCGATCATTACCAATATTGACCTCAATATAACGCCTACTTTCATTTTAATAATCAGATGAAAAGTTGAGAAACACAAAGTCTTACAATAGCACAAGCTAGATTCACAGCTATTCGTCTTGATGGTGAAGCTACTTGTCTTTGATGTTTTGTTTCTGGCCGATGTGTCCAGTCCTACTGCCACCCAGGCTATCATCCAGGCTATCACCCAGGTTATCTTGATCCTCACTGTGTTCTTGAGGGGGGGGGGGGCTATCGCAAATCGAAGACTGCCAATGAAGTCGACATGGAACTCCATGACACACACTCCCGGAAATAATTTAGCACCTCTGGAGGTGGAACTGAAAATGTAGTAAAAGACAACAAAATTGAGTTAAAAAAATATTTGGACTTGCTACCTGGAGGACTGGGCCAGTGTTTCCCTTCTCAGGTTTTTAGTTTTCCGGATCCAACGGAAAATACTACATACGACAGTTCTTCCTGGTTCAACTAGTTTAGTTCCCCCAGAGATTCCTAAACAAATTACAACGTTACTGAGTGAAGCCCTAAACCTTTTTTGTCCCAACTGGAATCTTTCCAAAGTCTTCCATATATCAGCACACCTTCCTCGTGTGTTCTTACTGCATGTTATAAGCACGTAAACTAATTAACATAAACACACTGGAATTTCACGTCGTCTTGTGGTTCCATTATTTTAGTTTCTCCAAGATGGACTTCCCTGGTTGGAAAAGTTGATCGTGATCATGAAGGCCGGTTGGTATGCATCACCATAAAACATCCTTGTGGGGGCTTCTGCCTTTGTAATATTTATGCACCCAATCGGCCTTCAGACAGGAGGAACTTTTTCACTACCCTACCTTCCTTCGTTCCTGGCTGCGCCCCTTGTATCCTGGCTGGAGACTTTAACTGTGTCCCTGACACACGGTTCGACCGAATGTCTTCGTGCGCATCGTCGAACTGTGACGTCGGCATGGCGGAATTGGACATGTTTATAAAGAATCACGACATGGTTGACGTTTGGAGGGTGCAACACCCCCGACTACCCATGTTCACTTGGCACCGTCCTGATGGATCGGATGCCTCAAGGTTGGACCGGGTGTACTCTCCACCTGCCCTGTCTCCGAGGTGCTGTGAAATCGTGACATGTCCAATTTCGGATCATGATGCAGTTACTGTCTCCTTTCAACCCCCAGTGTCATGGCCAGTAGGGAGGGGGTCCTGGAAAATGAACACTGATGTTCTGACGGAGGATGACTATAACAAACAGTTTAAGGCCAGGTACGGGGGGTGTCCATGTGTGTGGTGCCCTATCCGTTTGCAAACCAACTCTTCTGGAACTTTGATGTTACTACCTTCTGTCAGTCGTGCCTTCTTTGCTGCGGGGATTTAAGTCTTCTTTTGAACGCCTCTACGGGGGCTAAACCAAGGCTGGATGATGTCTAAGTCCTTGTTGTCTGACTCCATGACTGAAAGCAGTGGGGCTTTCAATTCCTCGACTGTCTTGGATTTCCCGCTGACTGACAGGTTCGGAACACCACCTTCGTTCCTGGCACCAAGTACATACCTTCGATATGTCAGCTGTGTTTGCAAGCACTTAGACTTACTCTTCATCAACTACTTTGATATCCTTTCCCAGGAGAAACTTTCGGGCACGATCTTGGCTCGTCTTCCTTCTTGTTCAGTTCCTTCTTCTCCCTTGCAGCTGTGATGGTGGCTAGCCTGTCCGCATATGCCTTCTTTTGCTGGGCCTTGGACTTCTGTGCAAGTACCAGATATGCTGAGCGTTTTGAATCTTCCAGGGAGGCAGTCCAACTGGATGCAAACATACCAAGGTCACATGCCACTGTTTGTTGTTGGCACACTGCGTTTCTCACTGTCACCCCTAAATACAATATTACAACGGTCTCTCCATACGGCCAGCTTTATGGAGGCGGATACAAAGGTAAGTATCTCGCGAACACTTGTGTTGCACAATGGGGGAGAGAGACCATACAAAACGTAGTCCCGGCTGACCGTCCATGTGTTACAAAACGTGAGGCGATCAGTCAGGACTTGAAACCAATCCCAAAGGAGGGTCACAAAGTCACAATGCCAAAACACATGTAGAACACTCTTGAGGTTGAGGTTGGTTACAATGGCGTCATGTGCAATTCGCCACAACAGGTCTCGCCGGCGAAAGTCAAGTGACCTGCTGTGAACTGCACTCCACACTTCCGGCCCCGAAGCATAGTCGGTTGGATGGACCTGGCCGACCAATTCATCAAAAATAGCCCGATATTGGGTCCCCGCACTGGATTGCGAGACGTCCCCCGCGGATGACATAATACGGAGAGTGTCCCTCATGTGGCCGTAGGCCTTCGTGGGCCTCCAGCTGTGCGGAGCACTGTTGCTAAAAAGGGAGGGGAAAAAACGGCGGAAAGAAAGCCCTCCCCAGTAACGAACAAAATAGGCGAACGGCATGATGCTGTCAACAGCACTATAAACACATTTGGTCAGGAGAAAACGGAGCTTCGAAGGAAAATGCACAATGTCCAAACTCAAAACACAAATTAGAAATATCAATTTTGGTGGCCACCATGTACTTAAAATCAAAATCAGTTAAATGCGCGCCAGGCATCTGGTTGGTGGCATCTGGTTCTCCAGACTTCACTACACAGTAGAAAATGTTAGTTAAAGGCTATTGGACTATCTCCTCTATACCGTACACAAGCGATTCATATGTCACACCGGCAATTCCATCTAGCTTACTGTATAAGGTTGGCAAATCCTTTTGGCATATATATAAGATTGCAGGTAAACGGGATGGCTCACAGTGTCCAGTTCTCCTCAAAACAGATACAGGGGCTGCACAGAGTTCCGTGATGATAACTAAATGATGACTGACTGATGGCTTATAAATGATAACTGCACTTCCAAGTTCCCTCAGTAAGAAGTATTCTCTTTTAAAAAGTATTAAGAAATCTTCACGGCTACTTATGTATCCTCAACCATTTCCACTTTCACCACTAATGTCTCCCCCATCCCACCACACACAATCTCCTCCATGGCTCCCTAAACTCTACTTTTCCTCCTCAATTCCATTGTTCTTTGTTAGACCCTGCACAAAGTGCACTGCACAGTGTATAATCACTGACATGCATGAATGAGCAGAGGCAGATCACCTATGAGTAAAACTGTTTTAGTGATGTATACCAAGTCACAGTATACACTAAGACAGTACTGTGCACTGGGGTGCCAGTGTGATATGTAGACATATATGTACAAATAGCCAAAACAAAAGAATAGAAACATCCAAACATGACAATGTTCTATTTAAAATAATAAAACAGAAAAAGATATAACCTTGTAATCAGCAACTGCTGGTTACATGTAGTAGTAGTGTAGGTGTAGTGTAGTAGTAGTGCAGCGGAGCGAGACGAAAACACGTCTGCACTCCACGATGATTCTCTATCCTATTAACACTTCAGTAATGTCAAGATGTTACACCTGACTTGCCAAAAGTCTTCTTCAGACAATATGTTTACATCGTTTTGAAACTTAGGCACTTTGGGTTTGTGCTACTTTATGAAAATGTTTAAGAGGTACTTTCTTTGGACGACACCATCGAGCAATGAGTGAACGTTAATTTCCAGATTCCGTCAAAAACAACCATCTTGCCACAGCCCTAAAATAAAAAGAACAAAAGTTATATTGTATTACGACATGTCATTTTTGTGAATGCTGAAAAGTTATGCCAGACAGGCCATCACAATAATTAACACAATTGATAATCATCATAAACTATTTACAGCGTCGCATTGCGACAGATATCCTGGAAAGAACAAGTTCCAGGAAAAAAACCATAAAAAGGAAAGCAACCCCAAGAAACGTCAGAAATCGTCGAACCAAGCGTGTGAAAAGGTCTCTGGATATCTTTGACGTGTGATCAATACTGCAACCATGGCACTTGTTCATAATCTATCATGCGAATGTGCGAAGTCAGAGCTGGATTTATTTACAGTGCCGCCAACACAAACAAGCATAGTAAAGGGTAACTGGATTCAATATCACCCTCTCACTAATATCACCGATTCAGGGCCTATACAATTCTCCGTGCAGGGATCTGCGTCAGATGCAAACGTGGGGCCCGTGAATCTGATGTTACAATCTCTCTTCTCTGAGGTGGATGTGACACTGAATGATCGATTAGTGACACCTTCCACCGATACCTACCCATACCGCGCTATGTTAGAGACACTGCTGTCGTACGGACCAGAGACAAAGGAGTCGCAACTCACGGGAAGTTTGTTTTATAAAGATAGCGCGGGGAAGATGGACTCGTGTAACCCTAATGCAGATCCGAATGTGGTAAATGAAGGTTTGAAAAAGAGGTACCAATTTGTCAGCAACAGTAAAGTTGTAGACTTGGTTGGCCCTTTACACTGCGACATGTTTGCACAACAGAAGTTGTTATTAGGTGGTGTAGATTTGAAAGTAAAGCTGCACAGAAGCAAAAGTGAATTTTGTTTGTTATCAAGTGACGCCGATGCAGATTTTAAAGTACGCATTGTTGATGCTGCTCTTTACGTACGTCACGTGAAACTACATCCGGAGGTAGCCTTGGCACACGCTAAAGCCTTAGAGCAGGGTACTGCTAAATACCCCATCGACAGAGTAGAAGTCACGACAGTTTCAATCCCGAGAGGAAACCTTCTTTTCAAGCGGGAAAGCTTATTTTTAGGTAATCTTCCTAAGCGGGTAGTGATAGGATGTATCGATACAGAAGCCTTTAACGGTGCTTACAACAAAAATCCGTTTAATTTTCATCATCACAATTTAAACTTTTTGGCGTTATACGTCGACGGAGAACAGTTACCTTGGAAACCACTGCGCCCTAATTTTGCGGATGGACTTCACATTATGTCTTATCAGACTCTCTTTTCTGGTTTAAATTGCATGTTTCACGACAAAGGCAATCATATCAGCCGAAGCGACTACGCAAAAGGCTACACACTGTATGCCTTTGACTTAAGTCCTGACTTGGCGAGCGGTGGTCACTTCAATCTTCGCAGAAACGGTAATGTGCGCCTCGAAATGCAGTTTGATCATGCTTTGACCAGAAGCGTGAGTGTGATTGTGTACGCCGAGTACGACGCTGTGGTGGAAGTGGATAAGCATCGTAATATTTTTGTGGACTTCTAATGGACCCGGCACAGCTACTACGCGTTATCAATTCGGATAAAATTCTACGCATTCTTTGCCGAGGCGTATACCCGTCAGATTGCTTACCCGTTAGATCTTTCAACCCTCCCTGGTGTTTCATCGCCAACACAGATAAAAATGGAGAACCAGGAAGCCACTGGGTGGCAGCGTTTGTGGATGACCAAGAAGTAGACTTTTTCGATTCATTTGGACGAACACCAGAAGCTTGCGCCCCAGAAATAGGGTCATATTTTAGGAGGTATATCCTCCAACCCCTGAGGATAAACGAACGTCGTCTGCAAAGCTTTCTCACAGCCGTTTGTGGTCAATACTGCTTATTTTTTCTATTACACAGAGCAAGAGGCATGCCAATGACTACCATCGTTAATCAATTTACAAGCAATCACGAAGTAAACGATGCTCTGGTTAATGCCTTCGTCGAAAAAAGGTATGATGCTTCCTTGACCGAATCAGATCATGATTTCCTGGCCTTTCAGATTGCGAGAATCATTGAGAAATTGTGAGTTCCACCAAAGATGATGCCATTGATTCCGATGAATCCAAAGATCACACATCCGTTCACTTGCGTGATTGCTGGACCAACAGGTTGTGGTAAAACTCAGTTTGTCAAAAAACCTAATTTGGTGACCAGTTTGTGCGAATGTGCATCGAATGTGGGAAAAGGATCTCGCTTTCAGAAAGCAAAATTGTCGCGCTACAAGAAACACATTAGGGACCTCTCGAATAAGCACTTACCTCACAAGAAACGAAAAGCTATCCTAGTACAGCAAGGAGGATTCCTAAGTCTGCTCTTAAAGCCTATCATTCAATCTTTGGGAGGCATGTTACTCGGTGCTGTGATGCAAAGGTAACTCGCAACAAATACAACATCATTGGCTGGCGGTTTTGTTGGAACACAAATCATGCAGTTTGCTAAAAAAATGATTCTGATGCCCCAAGATGTGGCTAAAGTAATAAACGCAACCAAACAAGATCACAACCCTTCGAGACTGGATCGATTGGACGAAGCTATGAAAAGCACGTTGGACAGAAATGATCTTACTCTTCATGAAAAAGTGGACTTATATTATCAGATACTCCAGCGCTACTTAGACGCGGGCAAATCCGCTAGAGAGCCTGTTTCGCTTCATGTCGTAAAAGATGTATCTAAAGGGAAAGATGATACCCAAATGGAGGAAGCGCAAGTTTCCAGTACAGGCTTAAACTACGACTTAATTCAGAACTTTCCTCAATCACTCAGGGATAAAGCCAAGGTATTACTAGAATACATTTATCGTCATCGCTTATCAGATGGAAAACCTTTACTCGATTGGACTTCAAAAGGGGAACTCATCTTTGAAGGAAACACAGTCACCGGCTCAGATATAACTGATTTGATATTAGATGTATTGCGAGCTCGCAAGAACTTTAATCCTACAGGTTGGCAACAATTTTTAAGGGGATTAACTAAGATTAACTTGCCACAGGCCTACGTCGGAAATTTAACAAGACGAGAGGTGATGCAACGGCTGAAGGAAAAGGGGTCTGCAAACGATCCAGTTAAAGTACTTCCTACCCCGCCCAAGAAAGTTAAAGTACACCATCTAGTGCCCAGTCGGAGAAAAACCATGAACTGGGACAAATTTTGAGGAAAATATATATTAAAAGATTGACATAAAAAAAACAAAAACAAGACCTTTTTCTCTGTTATATTGTTATAAGAATTATTTTTCTTTATTGTCATCTGATTTCATTCGTTTCTCTGTACTCTTTTTATTTCATTATCAAACGGGTGAAACAATAAATGTGATAAATGAGAAGACCCTGAGTCCATAAAGCCCTCCTTATTTTTTGTCTTCATCATGTCCGTACAATGTACTGAACCACCTGCTCCCCCCCCCCCCCTTCTTCTTTCCAGCGACCACTTTCTTATTCGGTCAGGCGTCAAGAGAATAGAAAAAAATACATACATGTAAAAAAAAATGAAAATGTGATACAGTCTTTTTGTAACACTTGCATACTGCATAGATGACCTTTATGTTCATGCAATATGAATATCATCTTACTTGAATCGAAATGGAAAAGTCAATGGTCGAATATAAAGTTACCTCTACTCACCCATCCCCTACCCAATCACCGCATACTCGGGCCTTGCTCGCCTTATTTCTAGTACTTACAACCATAAGGTACAGTCCTGTACCCATGGAGAATAACACGCTTATCGTAAACAACCCTGTATTCCTTTACGTGGGTTGTGCACCATCACCTTGTTTTGGGACTCTGGGTTTTCGATGTTCTTGACCATGCTCACCAAAGTATCAAAATTAACTTTTTGAGAATTGACATAATTAAGCGTTAACCCTCTCACTTTACAAACCGTCTTTTCCGAGTCTAACGTATAGGCGTAATTCTTAGGTCCACCCGTGACAAATGACAAAGTTGCCATCTTTCGGATCGATTTCATCTGTTAATTGACCTAAGTGATCCCCCAGCGGTGGATCATATTCCCCCGGTCTAGAAATGTAAATGACACTGTCGGTGTCGAAGTAGAGTACCCGCTCTTGCAACTTCTCGAGTAATTCGTACAATTTTAACCGGGCGTGACACGTGGTGAAAGCAGCGATAGCTACGTTCACCCGATTGTTAGGCATCATAAACTCCTTTTCCATGGTGTACTGGCATTCAATAATCTCGTCATTTATGAAGCGAACATTCTTCACGTTAGTTGTATCACCTAGTAATAGATCATAGTCTATTTGGCTCATTTAATTTCGGTTTGTGTAAGGTCTGATCGTTGGCCAAATTTTCCCCAAAAACTATTCAACATAAGTTTGGCAAGTGCACGAAGACCAGGATTGTGCTCAATCTTGTTTGGATCTAGCTGAATGCCTTCGACTGAGGCATACTCTTTTAAATACCTTTCTTTATCCTCCAAGGATTTACACCACCCGGGCCAATCGGATGCCTCCTGCTTTAACTTCAAAAAAGTATTAATGTAATCTGTAAACAACCCCCCTGATTGCTTATCAGTGTCATATTCAGAGAACTGCTCGAAATGCCACACTACGTCAATATTTTCGATCTTATAACCCATTTGTACTGCCTTTATTACTTCTAAGGTAACCCAGGTACCACTGAACGCTCTTTCACATTCAGAGTGGGTACAGATTCTCAACTGCAACTCCGCACAGGTTCTGCAAAGTGGGAACAATAGTTTCCCATTCACCTTTATCGGTAAAACTGTACGAAACCCGTCTTGAGGGGGGTAAAACTGTACATCTAATCAATCCGTAATAATCACTAATGTCATTTGAAAAATGATTCGTAATGACTTTCGGAAAACCTACCGGATAAGACTTGTATTTATAAGTATATGGATATAGAGAACAAAAATCAACATATTTGATTTGTTCATCCCCTACAACAGAGTGCAATAGTTTTACACCGTTAGTTCTACGTTCCTAGGCACTTGCTGCAGTTCTTTCATTTCCTTACCCAATTGTCCTTTCAACTTTGTCCACTGGTGCTCCCAGATCTCAACATATTCATATTCATGACATACATTTTGAAAGAAGTGTCTAGCTTTTTGAGTTTTTCTATTAACTTCCACCATGGATTCAGCCGTTAAGCAGTTAAACAGCCGTGCCACATGCATCCCAAAAATGAAAACACTGTTTTACTTTCGGCAGCAAACCCATCCACCCAATATTTCCCTATTCTACATTCCCCCTCATTCTGTGCGTGCTGTATATATACATCACGCAGACGACTCTGATACGTCAACCATTGCATTGCCTGGTAAGAATGATTTTTCTCTTGCTTTGATTTAAGTATGGCAATAGAGTTAGGTTTTAAGAAATTCCTCCGAAACAGTAAATTACATGCCGAAGCTGTAGTTATGCAATGTCTGAACGGATCGACCCCCTTATCGGTCCTTTCATGACTGGTCCGATCCCCCTCTCCTATATCCGATTCGGCGTCCACACTCTCTGATGGACGAATGCTTACTTCCATAAAAAGTTTCCTAAAAATTAAACAAGCCCTCCTTAATATATCAGTATCTGATACGCAGTAGTCTCTGAGTTGTTCTTTCATATTGAGCACTGAGCCCTTAGCTTTTTCCGTCTCGTGCCAAGTTAGAAAATTTTTTCGCTCCGGCGGACGCATTGCATCCGGGGCATAAAATCTGACATCGGGTAATGGACCCACGTAGCTTTGATTGTCATTAGTGTTAAATAGGTGAGGAAAATATCCTTTTTTTTAGTTCACTTATACCAAATGTTTTTGGTAAACGCGCTAACGGCATAGGTAAAAAATTGGCCGAATCAATGAACCTTAAGTTACATCCCCATCAGTTAAGTACCCATCAAACCCTTTTAGATTGTGTGCTATACATGTGGCATTCTCCTGCTTTAAAACCCACTTACAGAAGTCGTTTTGGGTGGACAGACCTTCAAATATCTTTTGCTTTACTCCATATGAGGCACATGGCATTTCAAAGTCTGCATCCATACATAAATCACACACAATTTGAGCGACACACAAATTGGGCACATGTGTTCCCGTCTCCTGAATCGTTTCAAAATCAAAAAATATATATTTGTGTGGTTTGACTTGATCAGAGACCTTCGGTCTGTACCCCCTCTTCCATCCCCCTTCCTTTACCCCTCCCTTCGGCTTTACTATACACTCTGTCTACATGAGGCTGAATGAAACACTGATGCTCACACTTGACGTACAACTTACATATTCCACAATAATAAGCGTCACACGAATGTTGTATGATCTGCCCATCCTTGTCTTTTCTAGTGATTTCGACCACGTCGCAATCCACGCATCTTTTGTATTTTTCACAAACCGTCATGGTGACTACCTTATACCTCCTTAAATGATTATTATAGCAAACTTCGCTTTTAAATTCCCTGTGGCAATTCCTACAATACACCCAACTTTCGTTCTTGTCACTCTTACAGTTTCCCCCAAAACATAGCTTACAAGTGTTTTCACATTCGTGGCGATCACGTTTATCATAAAATGCAGTGTGCTTTGGGCAATAGTACTTTTTACTAAAGAAAGCCGACACACAGGTTATGAGGTCATAGTGATTGTCATAGAGATATAAAGCTACTTGTTTCTCTTTATGTTCACCAGAGAAAATCAACTTATTTAAATGATCCTTTGAAAACACCAGAATCTGATAATTTGGAAGAGCTTTCTGAAAGGCTTTCAGTTCTTCAATGCCACATGGATCAAAGCGGACACCCGCTCGACGATGCAGATCACGGGCCATCTCACCTTGGAGTTTAGTGCCTCGTTTTATACTCAACACAAGTCAGAATGATCGTCAGGAATTCGCACCAAAGAACGCTTTTTCAATAAAAATTCAAATAAATTACCCTTACTTTTAAGATGCCCGCCCCCCGAAGGCATCTGTAGGTGCACAAAATTAAGACTTAACCCCTCATCCAGTAACAGCTCTTCATGCGAGTGCAACACCTTCTCTATGCTTGCCATGATCTGCTCTACGGAAAATTCTCTTCTTCTCACAAATGGAAGAGAAATCGGACTGTCGAGAAGATTTGATGTAATTATGACACGCACCATATCGTGTCCAGAAACCCCGTTACACATTTCTTCCAGTAATTGACTAAATATTTGGCCTAAAGTATGGAGCGCTGTTACTGAATCAAGGGTGTTCAATTGTCTAAACAGTACGTGATAATCTAAAGACTTAGCTCGGTATTTTTTGACGTACTTCTCTTTCGTGCTGGCAATGTAGTAATAACGATGAAAGTCTACCTCACTCTCGCTAGTGCTGTTGTGATGATCCATCTCATCCTCATGATCGACATCGTTGTCAAGCAAATCCTCTACGTGGGGTCGTTTGCGTCCTGATGTCGAGGCGCCTTCATTTACCCTAGGTAGACCTCCAGCAGTAGATGCCCCGCGATTTACCTCCACGGTCGGGTTTACGTTGGCGGCTTCACTTCCATCCACTTGACAGGTTGGAGAGGTTGAAGATGGGGGTAAAAGTGTGGGGATCGCCGAAAGCAATTCCTCATCAGTAAGACCCTCACATTGCCCCCCGTCTATGATCCATTCCAAAACCAGACCATCCGTTTCATTGACTTCGGAGAGGGAAATGTCAGTTTCCCGAAACATAGATTCTATCAAATCTGAGTGAACAACAAAAGACAGGGGCCTACAATTACAGGTGTGACAATTATGAAGGTATATAACTAAACAAAATACTGTTTACCCCTCTACACTGCATAACCTTTATATTTCTTTAAAATAATTTAATTTCATCTTACATACTCTTATTTTACCAAAACGTTAAGAGAATATTAAAACCTGAACGCCCTCCGTAACGGCATTAAAGAATAACACAAGTAGCTTTTTTCATTGACCGAACGAAAGAATCCATTGGAGAAAAACTTTGGGTTGCAGAAAGCATTTCCTCATCTGTGATCCCTTCACATTCCCCCCCCCCCCCCCCATCTATCAACCACTCCAAAACCATTGCATCCGTGTCGTTTATCACTGAAGTCGTCGTGTCAGGCTCCGTTTCTCTTTACCACATTTCTATCATGTGTGCATGAAATGAAACATAAAAGGGGGAGGCGTGCAAAGTTGAATGAGAATAACAAACAAACAACACAGCTAAATCACATTAAGTAAGGCCTATGGTTTCCACAGTGTTAGTGATATTTCCGTTTTAAATGGTGGTGGGAGGGGGAGGGGGGAATTAAGATACAAAAGTTACCTACAACATATTAACAAACCAACTCACCGTTTTCTGCGTTATTGGAAACCGGTATTTCTTCTTCTTGGGCTTCTTGGTGAATTTGGCTCACCGGATTCCCCTCCATGGCCAGGAAACAAAGTTTATTAAACAAAATATCCCTCTGTGAGGGCGTAAGCGTCTCGCTTGCGAGAACATTACCGAGCTCCTCAAAACTGACGGCGTCTTCGATCATTTTTGTGATGTTTGCCATTTTGAAGATAGCAATTTGCAACGATTTTTCACAATGTACGGCGTATATAACAAAAAATAAGATACGGAACTAATATGACAGAAGATACAGAACTCTTTTGGAAGTTGTGCAGAATACGTTCGATTTCTTCCAGTGCTTTCCTCTCAAATGATGAGACACATGGAAACTGTAGCAGAGTCTTCCTTTATTTATAGAAGTCTTGGTTATGTCATCTGTTACTCTTCCTTCTAATTAAGTGGACCCATTCATCGCCCCTTCCCCCTTAATCCATTTACTCACCTGAATGACAGCGGATTACGGTATAATCCGCTTAAAGAACTTCCAATCTTCATCTTCATCCAATCTCACATCTCCCTCCTACTAAGACACGTTTTATGTCATCACGTACACTTGACATTTAAAAGATTCTTACGCATGATCGACGGAAAAAGGAGAAAATTCACTCATTTTATCTCTTAACAACTTAGTAATTGTTTCTACCTAATTACCCTACCATTTATCCGTGGATACCATAAAAAAAAAATAGAAACGTCAATCAACCCTTCAACCTTTCCTCATTCCTATTCATTGAGTAGGCGGGTTCATGACGTCATTACCATGACGTAATTTTCCTTTACTATAGTATAACTCTTACTACTCACAGGGTCCAATGTGCCAGACTGGTTTAGCATAAAATAAGTTATTGTAGATAAAGTTAGGAATTGCTTGAAAAGCGGGTTCACTTTTGCGAAGCATGGTATGGGCATGTTACATGGGGTTGCCCAAGACGTAATCTGGTTCATATTATGTCCTCCCAGTGACAGACTGAATTAGAGTCCTGTCTCTTACAGAGGATTAAACACAATTTTTCCAGCGGTCCTTGGAGTGGTTGAAAGTGTGTTATCAACGCCCTACAATCAGTTGGATTACATGGTGACAATTAGTCGAGTGGACAGTGAAGGTAGATATGATTGAAGGTCGTGGAACTATGAAGTTATAGAGTGAAACCCTGAATGACAATCCGTTGGAATTGTTTATTAATGCTACTGTTTTAAGATGTATGGTTTTTCACAGCTGATGAAAATGCAAATATGATGATGTGGAATACGTGTTGCATAGTACCAGTATGTCTTTCGCTAAGCATATATTGTCTCAAGATGAATTACTTGCCATCTCGCTAACACAGTGGTAATTGATCACAATATTTTTAAAGAAGAAAACATGCTTCAAAATAAAACCCTCTGGACATATAAAATTCTCCATTGTCCTGAAATAACCTGAAGTAAAGGTTAAGTATTTTGATGGAGATATGTTGCTCTGAAAATTGAACATTTTTATAACTGATTTAGGGGAGAGATTCATATACGTTTTTCTTAACTTCTCGTATTTTTCGTTTGTTGATTTGGAAGTAAACTGAACAAACCAAAAGTAAAAATTGAATAACATGACAATCATGTGAGTCCCCTCCCTTGATGTCACAATTTTACATACGTAGCCAATGTGTATTCATGATGCAGGTGTAAGACAGGAATTTGCCAGTAAACTGGGCAATTTTGAATGGATTGTGATGGAATTTGTGGCTATTTTCAACATGTACAATGATAAATACAGCCAATACTCCAAAATATTGTCATGTCACACCACCTCTAAAGGTCATAGCTGGGACATGACCTATGCAGTTAGGGATCACTCAGATTGTCACTTAGAGCTAAAAGACTCACACAGCAATAAGTGGCATGTTATAACATTTCTTCCAACATACCCCTTATTGCTGCGAACTTCTTGGCAGACATGTTTTCAGAAGCTAGTTGGCCGCAAGAAGAGACCCCAGAGCACTACCCGCCATTAGCTCCTCCACTGAGAAGCGACTGTCCAACAATTTCCTGATTAGTTTTCGGGGGTAGAACCCCGCCATCTTTAAACCTTACCAAACGTAGACCAGTCCACACAGACATCTAACAGCACAGACAAAAACTACTTTGTAGACATTACTAATTCATACACCGCGTTTGTCGCAGCTGTTGTTGTTTAACCAATATATTGTGGTTCATCAAGCCGTTGGGCATTTTTCTGTCCAGGTGCTGCCTGCACTTAAGTCTTTTAGAAAAAGCAGATTGACAGCTGAAAACAAGATAGGAAATCTTTTATGTTTGTTTCACACAAAAACAACATGTGCAAAACAAAATTTAGGGCCACATATACTTTGCATTTTTTGATTCCTTGCCGAAGGTGGGCAAGAAATCTTTGCGATGGTGATTCGGTGTATGTGCGTGCGTATGTGTGTGAGCAAAATCTTGTGAACACTCTAGCTTTGAAGGGAAAGTGCAAGGTGGGTCAAAGTTGGTGTGTGGATAGAACATATGACGATCTCGGCTGGGATTGTTTTCGGTGAAGGTCATCTGAGGTCACCAGCAGGTACAATACACCTTTGAGTTTCTATTTAGTCCACAATTCAGCTGTACAGTATTTGGTATCTTGCTTCTTTTATTTATTACTCTTGTTTTGACAGTTAAAAGTGCTCACTTAGTTTTCAAAGCCATAATTGGCGTTTATTTCCATCTGAGACCAATGACCTGTGTGGAAAATGGGAGAAAGGTTGACGCTTGTCTTTCCCAGAGGAATCATTATCTGAGATACAGCGCTCCTTGTCATCAAACAATGTAGAATAGATTTGTTTTCTGAAGTGGAGACAGTTGCACATGGAAGATTTCTGTTAGGGGAAAAGTCTTAGTGTGCAATAGATATAAATTATAAGTTATTACTTGGTCATATGATGGAGTAGATGGAGATGTATAATTGGCAGTCATTTCAACTGTCTTGTGAGTATATCTCTTGTTCGTGGGAAATTTGTACTGTACCTAGGCTACCACTGTGCAGGCTGGAGAATTCTTGGCCACCAGTGTTATCTTACATTACATGCATAGGGTAGGTATTGGAAAATGGTGTGCAGTATTAATGGCGTCATCTGGTATATCCTGTGGTTACTACAGTAAACTGCAACTTGAAAAAAATTAATGGAAGTGCATGTATTAGTGGCAAGGAATCACTAAGCCTCTTGGCTTTCTTGTTTTTGTAAGGTGGTGGCTTCTAGTTTAATTATGCTTCAAATCATTGTGATTCTCTTTTCACCAAAATGCCCACAGACATCAAAAACACTAAATTATGCGAAACAACCTTTTGACATGTTATTACTATCATGTTACCAGCATTAATTTTAGGCTGAAATGCAGGCACTAGTGGGGAATGGCCCCCTTGAAAATCAAATTCCTCCATGCTGATACAGTTGAAGGTGGATATCCCCATTAGCAATAGTTTTATAGTTGTATATGAGCAAATGATGATATAAACAGGGTTCGAACACTTTTCTGAGAATAGGAATCAAGCACTTTTCAAAGTCTTGTCAATCTAGGCAGAAAATTTTTTCAAGGACATCACACCACTGTTATTGAAGTATTCAGAAAATGTCTCCCAGTAAAAATGCTTACTAATGTTTCAAATCACTGAAATTCAAGAACTTTGGACTTGAAAATGACAGATTTAAAGTCAAGGACTTTTCATGGGCCCTCACGAATCCTGTATAAACAAGACACATCCCCTCCAGGGTTGTAGCTACTGTGGCGGCGCCTGGCCTCCCCGCCCTGGACTATAACAATTCCGGCAGTAACTTCAGTAAGTATGACGGGAGAAGCGGCCATTTTAGTTAACGTTCCAAGATTTTGCGAGTACGTTACCGAAAAAGTGCTTACAAGACAAAGAGCGCGAGCCTCTGTACTTCCACCAGAAGTGGCTGGTTTCCTTACTTAGAACCTTGGCACTTCAATTCGTGTAGGTACAATCCTGCCCCCTCCTTCCTGCCAACATCAGGTACAGTACATGTTTTCAGATGCACACGTTTTCAGTCCGGCAAGAAAAGACACATTGTCAGTCTAAAAATACAATTTTTTAGTACCAAAAGCTTTCAGTCCGTAAGAAAACCTTTTAAAAAAACCAAAGACTACTTGCACACCACAGCACAGTTCAAAGCTTATTCAAGCAAGTTTTTGATATTGTGACTGGAGTAGCTCTAAATCTCAAATGATAGGGATCATCTACTAACGAAAAGGGGCGAGGGGCTATACCTACACACCAAGTTTGAAGTTTAAGCTACCTTTAGTTCTTAAAATACTGAGGATAGAAATTGAAGATTTTTCTACTGATCAAAAACAAAACGTGCTCACCGATTTGACCTTGGGCAAAGTCTTCTGAACTTTCGTGCATGTTTAACTTTGTTTACAACTTCTGATTTTCCCACTCCAGACGTGCAATGCAGTTTCTGAGCCCCTCATTCTCTCCATGGCCTCTTTTTGAGACTATGGTAACTGTAGACTGGTCCATTTCATCAATGTGATCACCATGAAGGCAATTACCAGCTTCTTTAAGCTTCTTTAAGTTCATCTAGGAAACGTCTGGATGTAATATCCATCTGTGGGGGAGTGCTTATGGTTGTCACGGTGGCGAAGGTTGTGTAGGAGGGGAAATCGTTGTGGTAGTTGATGGCAAGACAGTAGCCGATGGCAGTTGATGGCAGCAGCATGACTCTGGGACAGTATTGTAGATGAAGCAGAGGTTGATAAGGTAGACATGGTTGTTGGCAGTTGAATGTGAAAGCATGGGGGTTGGAGGTGTGCCTGTTGAAGATGTAACTGTTGGAGGTGTGGCGACTGAAGGCGTGGTGGAATTCGCAGGTGACAACATGGCAGTCGAAGTGGCATGATCTGTTGTTTTCCCTCCTGCATTTTTGTTTTTGATTTCTTTTTGTCTTTACACTTTTCTGCAGTTCTATTTTTTTGCTTCCCTTCTCCAATATGACCACATAGCACCAAGGATTCTCTTTCCAAAGCTGCATAGTCATCTGTTGAGAAAAACAATTTGTATTTTTCTCACAACACTTGTTAAGTGAGTTGGTGTTTTAATCTTCACAGATAGACCGTAAACTCTATTTTAAAAAAAGAAAGCTATTTGTGTGCTTGGCACAGGCATGCAACCCCACCCAAGTAAGACCAGGTCAGATTACTACTATAGTCATACACTTTAAACATCAGTTATACATTACAAAATGGACCATTGTACATTTATGGAAACTGTGTGATTGGCAATGTGGAGTAGATGTTGAAAGGACATTATATTGGGATTATAGGTTGATATACACATCAACTTGAAGCAGGGTCCGTAATACTTTACATCGTATCATTGGGGAAGTCGTCGTACGCTTTTGAAGAATCACTGCATCGTAGGCTCTGACATGGAACGTTGTTACAACAATTTTAAAGTGAGATAATGGGACTAGTAGCTAGTTAGTGTTAATCAGTATGTGATTTACCAGGTAAGAATTCACACCGCGACATGAAACGGACCGAAAAATGTTTTGATAGTTATACTTTTTAAGTTGGAAATAGGCTTGATGAATCAAAATTTTATGGAATGAATTTTCTGTACTGTGGGCAGGTTTCCAAGTTAGCATATGCCCACTTGCCCAGTGCTAGTTGACTCTACATATTGACAAAACCAATTTTGTACTTGCTACTGATAGTTACATTTTTTCCAGGTTACCTCTTCTTTCCCCATTTTACCAAGCACTCGCTTCCAACATTTGTATGCGCTCAATGGAGCTAATGGGCTTAACAGTGGCACGTGATTCTTCTGTCCAGGGAACCAAACACGTTTTCTTTGGTGCTTCCATACCATTTAGGTGTAACAACAGCAACTCAAATACAAAGCCTCAGTTAACATCATTTTAAAACTTACTTAAGAGACAGCACGTCCGACAAACAGTTGCATGATTCTTGACCTTTGACTCAGTGTGCAATACTTGCAGACTAAATGTCAGATCTGTCCAAGTATCCTTTCTAAAGATATTCCTTTACAAGGTTTTTACTATTTGACCCCTGTTTGATGCCAAATGACATTTGACCTCCATAAAAACAATAGGCTTCTTGTACTCAATATAGCACACCGACATGTCAAATATGAGATTGTCCAAGCTTCTTTTCTTGATCCCAAATGACCTTTGTTCTTCACCAAAATTAAAAACCTTTTTGGTCTTAATATGGTACATCTACATATCAAATATGAGATCAGTCTAAGTATCCCTTATTGAGATATCGTGTTGACAACTTTTTTATATTTAACTCCTATTTGATCCCTTTGACCTCCATAAAAACAATAGGCTTCTTGTACTTAATATAGCACACCTACACATCAAATATGAGATTGTCCAAGCTTCTTTCCTTGATCCCAAATGACCTTTGTTCTTCACCAAAAATAACCTTTCTTATATTTAACTCCCTATTTGATCCCAATGACCTTTGACCTCCTTAAAACAATAGGCTTTTTGTACTCAATACAGTACACCCACGTGTCAAATACGAGAGCTGTTCAAGCCCAGCTGCTTGACATATCGTGTTTACAGTGTTGTTACTATTTGACCCCTGTTTGACCCCAAATGACATTTGACCTTCACCAAAAATGACAGGGTTCTTGTACTCAGTGAGTTCTACACAACAAATATGAGATCTGTACCAGCTTTAGTTATTGAAATGTCATGCTTACGAGGCTTTTACTCTTTGACACCAAATCACCTTTGACCTCCACCAAAAAACAAAGGCTTCTTGTTCTTTATATGGTTCACCTACATACTCAATATCAGATCTGTCCAAGAATCACCTATTGAGACACCAAATGACCTTTGACCTCCACCAATAAAATAAAGGCTTTTTGTCCTGAATATCGCACCTACAATAGTTTCGATGTCGATTGAAATTCCATAACAGAAATGTTCAATTTCCGTATTTCCCGTGATGCCTGAAATAAATCGGTGGCCCTAACTGTTAAAGCCCTACTGTGCTTTATACTAGAATTTCCCACGGAAAAACATTTTTGCGCCGGTCCCGTAAAAAAAAGAATTCCAAAGATATTGACATTAGCTAGTAACTAACCGATTTAAAATATGCTTTGTAACGGATTCTCTCATTCTTACTTTTTTGTCTTTTCATGGAAGATGTTTCGTGAATTTCTCCATTATTCTACCCAAAAAAAAAAACCCCGATACCGATCTTTCATATCACTGTATTCAGATGTACAGTGCTCTCGAAATACCACGCCCTTATAGTATCCAGAAAAGATACTTACATAGCTCCCGCGCAGCTGTATACAAGCATGCAGGACGCTCTCAAAAGTCTTGTCTGAAACACCTGCCAATCATCTTTTTAATCATTACGTAGCAGCTGGTTGACAAGACTGTCGTCTGTGATTGGTTATTCCATGTGTCCCGCGTAAGCACGGAGAACAGTGGTTCGCTCATCTTTACTAGTATTTTCGTTGCCTAGAATACTAAATGTGGGCGGAGCCTATCGCAAATTCGCGGCGACCAACTTTTTTCTCGATTTTTGTCTTTCAAGAAATCCAGGATTGAGAGACATTGTGACGCTATGTTACTTTGAAGAACTTTTGTAATCAACTGAATGTGCAATAATTTAGTTGAAAGTTGAATTGCGTATTGAATCGGGCTAGTGTGACCCGGGCTTAAGGGGTACATTTCCGGGTACCCGACGGGTTTGGACATCGGGTACCCGGTTCCCGATTGTTTGGACCCGTGTTAAACACTGATTATTTATTTCTAACGTTAATGCCTTTAGGAACTAATCGAATTTGCTTGACACTGACTATGATCTGTCCTGGTTTTTGGTTGTTGGCTCTTTCAATTGTTGAAGTCACACCTTGACCTTCTGTACTATAATCTATGCCAAAATAATGCAGCGTTAAGTCACTAATTCAATTAATTTCAATAAAAACTTACCTGTAAGTATGACACTTGTATAACAGAGTAAAACGTTGGTTGCTGTCAAGGAGTTTCATTACAACTGTTCAGTCGATCTCTAGCTCGGTGCGCCACAGTGCTAGCCGCGCTCCCGCTAAAAAGTTTGTACGTTTGATATTGATCGAGTTACGCGCTACTTACGGTATACATATGTACACACGCACGAGCTCCGCCGGTACGGTATACGATTGTACGACGGAGTCGATTCGATTTGACCGCCAAAATATTGTTATCAGTCAAGGGGGCGTCACTGCATGGCATGCATATGCAACAGACCTTAATGTATAAGCGCTTAAACGAAGTAAAGGTTAATAATGCACTTTTTGTAAACTGTTGACTTGCTGTTCAAAGGGTTGAGAAACTGACGGAAAAAGTTATTGTTCGCTATTCATGACTGAAGAATAAATACTACACTGTAGATGAGAAGTGGATAAACAGTTTCTCACTTCATTGTCGGAACATCAACAATCGCATCTCTGAAGAGAACTGAACTCTTGCCAACAGATGCTTTAGGGACTAACAAATGAAATCTGGCTCTGTAAGATGTGCAGTTTTGAGCACCCTTAATTATTGGCAAGCAAAAATTATGATACTTTAGATGCTCTTCGCCAGTGAAAATGGATAGGTTTATAGGATACAAATGTTCCTTGCTGTTAAGTCTTCCAGTGATGATGTAACATTTTTGTTGAATTACTGATGCATGAATAAAACAAGTTTGGTAAGCGATTCCCTCACGTTTGGCCCTGTCATTTGTGTCTTCGCTGAGTGATGCGTCCTTATTTTTATGTAACAGATGACAGTGTCTTAACAGCACAGTCAAACTACTTTTTAAGTCCATGAAACGGCACAGAAACAAAAACAAAACTCAAACCGGCCCAGGAAAAGCAAAACGGGAACTACTTACACACTACCAAAAAACAGAAAATTATGTGCCATTACAATAATAGAACCACACAAATCAGTATATACATATTATACAGGAGGTTACAGTTTAGCCGTCGTGGAGTGCAGACGTGTTTCGTCTCGCTCCTCTGCTGCACTGTACACTACTACTACTACTACTAACTTACTTGCTTGTTGCCTGGTGCTGTTTTCGGTTTTGTTTTTCGTGGTTGGGTCCCGCTAATTCAGTTACGTTACCTTTTCCTTTCTGTTTGTTGTTTTCGTGGCCTAGTGCCACCTGAATCGTCGCTATGCCCGGAGGTCGGGATAGCACGATTGTTAAGTTGCAGTTTAGGTCGGAGGCGAACGTTCCTCCCTCGCAAGTGTTTTCGCTTTTAAAGGAGAAGGGGTTGGAAGTAAAACAAATAGAAATGTTGCAGGCGCTTGCCGCCCGCAACACGTACGACCTAAAGTTCAGGTCCAATGCTGCCCGTCTGCAGGGTGTGTCTTGCCTTAAAGGGCTTGATGGGCCCACTGTCACCCCATATGATCGCTCTGTGGTGGTGACAGTTTTGTACCTGAACTTTGAGGTCGATCAGGCCCTGGTTGCGAGGGTTCTAGGACAATACGGAACTGTCTCAGACATGCGGTGGGTCACCTATAGTGAAGGTGAAATAAAGGGCATCCTGAACGGAAAGAGGCAGTTCCGTATGGTTCTGAAGCGGGATATTCCATCGTTTCTCTTCATAGGGGGATCCAAAGCCCACATTAGATACTTTGGGCAGCCCCGCACCTGCTTTAAGTGCGGAGAAGAGGGGCATGAGGCCAAGGCTTGTCCAAATAGGCGCTGTGGCAAGTGTCTGCAACTTGGGCGTGACAAAGCCGAGTGCCCCAACCAGGTGCGGTGCAATCTGTGTGGAGGGGAGGGACATGTGTCTGGTTCCTGCCCAACATCATATTCTGCCCGTGCCAGCGCAGATGGCGGGCCAACGCAGGATCCCTCGCAGATTCCCTCTCAGGGTCCCTCGCAGCCAGACCCAGAACCAATGGAGGAACCGGGGTCCCCTTCACTTGATGAGGTAGCCCATCAGGTTTTGGAGGAATTTAAAGCCTCTAAACAATGTAGTAATGGCTCCCCTGAGGCAGGCTCTCCACCAACCTCCCCAACGCCACCTGTGGAGACTGGAACAATAACTGGAGAAAATGACCTTCATCTGTCATCGGATTCCGATTCTGCCATGTCAGATCCTGCCTCAGAACCTCCACCAAAGAACCCACCACCCGGGGAGAGCTGGTTTGACTTGTGTGAGGGGGCGTCACCCGAAACAAAGTTGAAAAGGTCGGCTTCAGGCGATGGTCTAGATCAGGAGGTCCATCCTCCTGGGCCATCGGCTTCAAATTTGGGTAATAAAAAAGCCAGGTCAGGATCAGATGGGTAGTTACACATTCCCCATTCAACCATGCCTGGTCCCCTGTCCCTCATGACCCTTAATGTAAATGGCTTGAGGGACAGTCGGAAGCGATCCCGAATTTTCCAATTTTGTAAAGCACTAGGAGTAGACTTCGCTTTCCTCCAGGAGACTCACATTGTAAATGAGGACGAAGTCTCCTCCTGGTCCTATGAATGGGGTGGGGCTTTGCATGCTTCCTTTGGATCTACGTCGTCGTGTGGCTGTATTATTTTAGTTTCGCCAAGATGGGCTTCCCTGGTTGGAAAAGTTGATCGTGATCATGAAGGCCGGTTGGTATGCATCACAATAAAACATCCTTGTGGGGGCTTCTGCCTTTGTAATATTTATGCACCCAATCGGCCTTCAGACAGGAGGAACTTTTTCACTGCCCTACCTTCCTTCGTTCCTGGCTGTACCCCTTGTATCCTGGCTGGAGACTTTAACTGTGTCCCTGACACACGGTTCGACCGAATGTCCTCGAGCGCATCGTCGAGCTGTGATGTCGGTATGGCGGAATTGGACATGTTTATCAAAAAGCAGGACATGGTAGACGTTTGGAGAGTGCAACATCCCGGCTTAGTCATGTTCACTTGGCATCGCCCTGATGGTTCGGATGCCTCAAGGTTGGACCGGGTGTACTCTCCACCTGCGCTGTCACCGAGTTCCTGTGAAATTGTGACATGTCCGATTTCGGACCATGATGCAGTTACTGTCTCCTTTCAACCTCCAGTGTCATGGCCAGTAGGGAAGGGGTTCTGGAAAATGAACACGGATGTCCTAATGGAGGATGATTATAGCAAACAGTTTAAGGCCAGTTACGAAGGGTGGCGAACATTGAAGCCGGCCTTTTCATCGGTTTTGGAGTGGTGGGACGATGTGAAGTCCCGCATCAAACGTTTTACAGTCGAGTACTGTGTAGCAAGAGCTCGTCGAAGAAGGGAGGAGTTCCTCTCGCTCTGCTCTAGGGTGAGGGAAGGGGACTCCTCCGCACTTGACGCAATCCAGCAGTTTCTTGACAAGAAACTACACGGGGCTCGTGTTCGTGCTCGTGTGCGTTGCGTGGAGGCGGAGGAAAAACCAACTATCATGTTTTACCGGGACGTCACGAAGTATGCCATTGACAGGCGCGTAAGGGCAGTCCGTGACGCCCATGGCGTAGTACAGAAGGACCCTCTCGACATCGTAGAAGTATTTAAAAACTTCTATGAGCAGCATCGTCTGGACCCCTTCGGAAGATCAGAACGATGAACTTGGTTCTCCCTTGACAGTCGACGAGCTCTGGAGGGCGGTGGCGAAGATGAAAGCCGGTAAAGCCCCTGGGTCTGACGGTATTCCGGTGGAATTTTATAAACGCTTCTGGAGTACTGTTGGACCCGATCTGCGTGATGTATTCGTCTCCGCCTCCCTTACTGGCTCATTGAGTCCTTCGCAGCGCACAGGTGTGATAACTTTGTTGTCAAAGTCGGGGGATCCCCTTGAACCGAAAAACAAGCGGCCAATCACCCTGTTGAACGTGGACTACAAGATCCTGGCAAAAGCCCTTTGCAACAGGCTCGGCACAGTTATGCCGGATCTTGTTGGGCCTTTTCAGACATGTGCGGTGCGGGGACGCAGTGTTCAGCAGAACCTCTGGTTGATGCGGGACTTAGTTGAATATGTTATGGACCGTGACCTTCCATGTGCGCTTGTCTCCCTCGATCAGGAGAAGGCCTTCGACATGGTTGATCACAGTTTTCTCCTCCGGGTATTGATGAAGTTTCATTTAGACCCAGCCTTTGTTAAATGGGTCACGTTACTTTATAAGAACGTAAATGGTTGTGTTATTGTAAATGGTTTTTCATCGGACACCTTCAGAGTCCAGCGCGGGGTGCGGCAGGGGTGTCCACTATCACCTCTCCTCTATGTATTGTTCAGTGAATCCCTTGTAAGAGCGTTTCAAGTAGACCCTTTGTTCCGACCGTTTAGTATACCAGGTGGAGCTGAGGTCAAGTGTCTGCAGTACGCTGATGACGTCACTTGTGTAGTCTCCGACCTAGCTTCCTTCAGGGCCCTTTCTGACACGCTGGCTGCCTTTCAAAGGGCAACAGGTGCCAGACTGAACCCAACAAAGACCAAAGGACTTCGTCTAGGTAGGTGGCGATATAAACAACTGCCCTTCGCGGCATCGTGGGTGGATGTCGCATTAAAAATTAATGGTATATGGTTTGGTTATGGGTCGCCGCAGTCACTTACCTGGAACGAGAAAGTGGACCTGGTGGAGGCTAGGTTAAAGAACTTCAGGGATCGCTACATTAGCCTGTTGGGGAAGGTTACTGTTATCAATCGTTTCATTTACCCTCTCTTGTGGTACCCGTGCACTGTGCTGGTTGCTCCAGATAGTGTCCTGGCTCGACTCGAGAGGGCCGTATTTAGTTTTTTATGGTCAGGGAAGACGGAGTTGGTGAAAAGAAGGGTAGTGTATCAGGACCTTAGGAGTGGGGGATTGGCCCTTGTGCATTTTCCTTCCAAGCTCCGTTTTCTCCTGACCAAATGTGTTTATAGTGCTGTTGACAGCAGCATGCCGTTTGCGTATTTTGTTCGTTATTGGGGAGGGCTTTCATTCCGCCGTTTTTTCCCCTCCCTGTTTAGCAACAGTGCTCCCCACAGCTGGAGGCCCACTGGGGCCTATGGCCACATGAAGGACACTCTCCGTATTATGTCGTCTGTTGGGGATGTCTCGCGATCTAGTGCGGGGGCCCTCTATCGGGCTATTTTTGATGAACTGGTTGGCCAGGCCCATCCCATCGGCTATGCCTCGGGGCCGGAAGTGTGGAGTGTGGTTCATAGCAGGTTACTTGACTTTCGCCGGCGAGACTTGTTGTGGCGTATCGCACACGACGCCATTGTGACCAATTTCAAGCGCTTTCAGTGGCGTCTTGGAGATGGTCTTTGCCCCCGTACTGGATGTGCGAAGTGGGAGAGTGTTCCACATGTGTTTTGGCAGTGTGACTTTGTGGCCCTCCTCTGGGAATGGTTTCAAGCCCTGACTGATCGCCTCACGTTTTGTAACACGTGGGCGGTCGGTCAGGACTACGTTTTGTATGGTCTCTCTCCCCCGTTGTGCAACACAAGTGTTCGCGAGATACTCACCTTTGTATCGGCCTCCATAAAGCTGGCCGTATGGAGAGACCGTTGTAATATTGTTTTTAGGGGAGAGGGGCGGTCTGCGGACGTCGTCTTGGCATCGGTGAGGGCGGAGGTTAGGTTGAGGGTTGAGTCAGACTTCACTCGTTTGTCCAGGTCGACGTTTGGCAGAAGGTGGGGACCACTTGCATCGGTGCGGGCGGACCAGGTGGTATTGAACTTGTAATTTTGGGGGATCCTGTACATATGTATATATACTGTATCTGTGTGGTTCTATTACTGTAAAGAACATAATCTTCTGTCTCATTTGGTAGTTTGTAAATAGTTCTCGTGTTTGCTTTTCCTGTGCCGGTTTGAGTTGTATTTTCGTTTCTGTGCCGTTTTGAGCACTTAAAAAAGTAATTGCCAACAGGCGGGCAAAAAATCTTGGGCCCATTCACAAGAAAATCCTTCTAAGGAGATGTCAATAGGCACACTTTCAACCGCCTCTTTCACTCGCTTCATACGGATGGAACTGGTTTTTAACTCCTGTTTTTTCTTTTCCGCCTCCAGCCTAGCGGCTACATCAAATATCCATTTTTTGCTCATTATTGGCTCTGTAAAGGAAGTAATAAACTAAGCATGCTATTATTTTGTATTTTGTTGCACAAAAAAGTGGGACCCACATGCTGTACAAGTTGCAGAACCTCGCAGAAGTCAGCAAGGTTGGAAAAAGTAAACTAGCAGAAGAAAGGCAGATCTTTCATCGTCGCGAGGACTGCAATTCGCACAGTCCTTTGCTGATGAAGACTACATCCGTTGCCTCCAGATAACCTCTTGCCTCATTGTAGAAACGGAAGCCAGTTTCTGAACGTCCGTACTTCGAGTACTGATATCTGTTGTTCCAATTACCGCACCTTAGGGTCACCTTCTTCGCTGCAAATATGCCCGTCAGTTCAACAACAGAAATGTCACAATGTGTCCGGACAGGAAGCATTCTCTGCATACGGATGAAATTGGTTTTTAAGTCCTGTTTTTTAATTTCCGCCTCCAGCCTAGCGGCCACATCAAGTATCCACTTTTTGCTCATTATTGGCTCTGTAAAGGAAGTAATAAACTTAGCATGCTATTATTTTGTTGCACAAAAAAGTGGGACCCACATGCTGTACAAGTTGCAGAACCTCGCAGAAGTCAGCAAGGTTGTGATGAACATTACAAATCACTTTACAGACATTTCTCTCTCCTTGAAAAAGGATAAATATACAAGAAGAAAAAGTAAACTAGCAGAAGAAAGGCAGATCTTTTCATCGTCGCGAGGACTGCAATTCGCACAGTCCTTTGCTGATGAAGACTACATCCGTTGCCTCCAGATAACCTCTTGTCTCACTGTAGAAACGGAAGCCAGTTTCTGAACGTCCGTACTTCGAGTACTGATATGTGTTGTTGTAATTACCGCACCTTAGGGTCACTTTCTTCGCTGCAAATATGCCCGTCAGTTCAACAACAGAAATGTCACAATGTGTCCGGACATGAAGGGGCAATTTACAGTCTATGCAATTGCCAACAGGCGGGCAAAAAATCTTGGGCCCATTCACACGAAAATCCTTCTAAGGAGATGTCAATAGGCACACTTTCAACCGCCTCTTTCACTCGGTTCATACGGATGGAACTGGTTTTTAACTCCTGTTTTTTTCTTTTCCGCCTCCAGCCTAGCGGCTACATCAAATATCCATTTTTTGCTCATTATTGGCTCTGTAAAGGAAGTAATAAACTTACCATGCTATTATTTTGTATGTTGTTGCACAAAAAAAGGGGGACCCACATGCTGTACAAGTTGCAGAACCTCGCAGAAGTCAGCAAGGTTGAAAAAAGTAAACTAGCAGAAGAAAGGCAGATCTTTCATCGTCGCGAGGACTGCAATTCGCACAGTCCTTTGCTGATGAAGACTACATCCGTTGCCTCCAGATAACCTCTTGTCTCACTGTAGAAACGGAAGCCAGTTTCTGAACGTCCGTACTTCGAGTACTGATATGTGTTGTTGCAATTACCGCACCTTAGGGTCACTTTCTTCGCTGCAAATATGCCCGTCAGTTCAACAACAGAAATGTCACAATGTGTCCGGACATGAAGGGGCAATTTACAGTCTATGCAATTGCCAACAGGCGGGCAAAAAATCTTGGGCCCATTCACAAGAAAATCCTTCTGAGGAGATGTCAATAGGCACACTTTCAACCGCCTCTTTCACTCGCTTCATACGGATGGAACTGGTTTTTAACTCCTGTTTTTTTCTTTTCCGCCTCCAGCCTAGCGGCCACATCAAATATCCCTTTTTTTGGCTCATTGGATCTGTAAAGGAAGTAATAAACTTACCATGCTATTATTTTGTATTTTGTTGCACCAAAAAAGGGGGACCCACGTGCTGTACAAGTTGCAGAACCTCGCAGAAGTCAGCAAGGTTGTGATGAACATTAGAAATCACTTTACAGACATTCCAGTTTCCTTAAAAAAAGGATAAATATACAAGAAGAAAAAGTAAACTAGCAGAAGAAAGGCAGATCTTTTCATCGTCCCGAGGACTGCAATTCGCACAGTCCTTTGCTGATGAAGACTACATTCGTTGCCTCCACATAACCTCTTGCCTCATTGTAGAAACGGAAGCCAGTTTCTGAACGTCCGTACTTCGAGTACTGATATGTGTTGTTGCAATTACCGCACCTTAGGGTCACTTTCTTCGCTGCAAATATGCCCGTCCCGTCAGTTCAACAACAGAAATGTCACAATGTGTCCGGACATGAAACTCTCTGCATACGGATGAAATTGGTTTCTAACTCCTGTTTTTTCATTTTCCGCCTCCAGCCTAGCGGCCACATCAAATATCCATTTTTTGCTCATTATTGGATCTGTAAAGGTGACTGAAACCTTTAGACAGACTTTGAATGAATTTAGTTCCAGTACCCCACACCTCTACTGCCCCTTGCGGGCTGTAGAATCTATCCGCTGGTGTTTCCTGCTTGTAATAAGAGGCAACTTAAGGGAAGGACTAAAAAGTGATACACTGTCACAATGCCTTCTTCCAATTTGTTAACATAATTATCATTGCTAGCTTACCAGTGATGGATTCTACCTTCTCAGGTGGAAGAGCAGTCTTCCCATTCCTCCCTGAGAAGCAATAAGCAGCCATCTCTCTCCGAGTGAATAGTGCAGCCATTAAACTGCAAACAAGCCCACCAAGGGTTGTGGCTGTCCCAACTCTTCTCAAGATGCTCTCTGGGATTGCAAATGGCTGGCAATGAAAAGAAATATGCATGGTGTCATAAAATGCTCTGCAAGATTATGATTATTAAGAGGTGATAGATTCCAAATATGGCCATACGGGACTGTTCTTTTCAGGAAGAGGTAGCCTAATTTTTGTCCGACTCCAGACCCTACTTAACCGACCAATTGTTACCCGACTTGTCCAATTTAGTTGGTGATGTTGTTATTTTTAACCATGCGATGTATGCCATTAAGTAAGAATTGACTCCCAAATGTAGTTTGGCAAGTTCATTGAGAAAGAAACCTACAGTATCTTCGTGTGCTTGTCCTAAACTGTCAAAAGCAAAAAAGATTTTCGAAATTCTTCTTACAAACTTTGCCACTGGCTGGAGCACCACGGAGGAAAAAATTCTTCGTCAAAAAGAGGGACAAGCATTTTACTTCCTTTATCATGACAGTGAAAAGGAAACATTTAATGTAGTTGCATTGTTAACTCTGCTACCTAACCTGCTGATTACTAACCCTATCCAAAAATACTACCCTAACCTCTCATGTAACTGATTAACAATGTGAAGCGGTTTGAATAAAGAGAGAAGAAACAAATACCCTTTTAAGCATGGAGCGTATGTTGAAGATCACAATACAGCTTAACATGTCCCCAATGTTTATTTGAATATCATTTCAGTATTCCATATGAGGCCTAAGGAACTTCCTGAAACCCTGTGGGTATTTAAGGTGAGATTTGAGATTTGGTGTAAACAGTGGAAATATTGCCCAAACCTAAGACAATACCTTCCCTGTAAATGAAAAACCTGATTGTTGGCACTGTATAGTTGCCTCATAACCCTAAAGTCCCACAGTTATCTAACTTACCTTGTCACAGAATCCTTCACTCTCACAGGAGGTCACTTGACTTTCGCCGGCGAGACCTGTTGTGGCGAATTGCACATGACGCCATTGTAACCAACCTCAAGCGCCATCGGTGGCGTCTTGGAGATGGCATTTGCCCCCGCAATGGATGTACAGGATGGGAGAGTGTTCCACATGTGTTTTGGCATTGTGACTTTGTGACCCTCCTTTGGGATTGGTTTCAAGTCCTAACTGATCGCCTCACGTTTTGTAACACATGGACGGTCAGCCGGGACTACGTTTTGTATGGTCTCTCTCCCCCACTGTGCAACACAAGTGTTCGCGAGATACTTACCTTTGTATCCGCCTCCATAAAGCTGGCCGTATGGAGAGACCGTTGTAATATTGTATTTAGGGGTGAGGGGCGGCCTGCGGACGTCGTCTTGGCATCGCTGAAGGCGGAGGTTAGGTTGAGGGTTGAGTCAGGCTTCGTTCGTTACTCTAGGTCGACGTTTGGCAGACGGTGGGGTCCAATTGCTTCGGTGCGGGCGGGGCGGTTGGTGTTGAAGTTGTAATTTGTTTGTGGTTCTTGTACATATGTACATATACTGTATTTGTGTGGTTCTATTACTGTAAGGAACATAATTTTCTGTTTGTATTTGTTTTGTTTCTGTGCCGTTTTTACGCACTTAAAAAGTACTCTGACAGGAAGAGTTCTCAGACATGCTATCAATGTCTTCCGATCTGGAAGGAGTGCTGCAAAATCTGCTTAATGTTGGGGCTGGAAATGTTGTAACTTTTGGCCTTTTCATGGTTGTAACCAATTCTTTTAACTCTTGAATAGTCCCAGGAAGGGCTGCAATGAAATAAAATACCACTGGTTACTTGAAAACCATATCAATTCCTATGCTCCTCGATTCTTATTCGCCATCCTCCCCCTTCTTTCCCACCAGTAAAATGCAATTTCGAAGTGTTGACGATCACAGGAGGGTAACTGGTGTTTGGACCAATTGGCTGCGTGCTTGGTCTAGTGGTAGAGCTTCGCCTTTCACACGGAAGGCCCAGGGTCGATTCCCAGGTCGAGTCATACCAAAGACTCAAAACATGGAACCTACTGCCGTTGTGCATGATACAGCATCTACAAAGCTTCTGTACCTATAATGCTAGTATTAAAGGGAAATAGGGCGTTTTGTATGTCATGCTGGTGTATTCTAAAGATCTGAGGAGAGTCATCTCCTCAAAACATTATGCATGTGATGAGTACTGGGAGATGCATCATTTGAATTTTGAAAAGTTACTGAATTTGTATCTGTGGGAAGCTTACTTCTTGAAAAGAAGGCTACTGTCCTTCCTTATTTTGAATAATATATCATTCTACGTCCAGAAACATTGGTTTAAAAAATATAGATGTTTTCTCTAAAACAAACGCCCTTTTTCCCTTTAAGATAAATTTCGTTGCCAATAAATTTGACTATAATAAATGCCCCTTCGCAAGAATTTTACCCCCCTGGGGCGCATATTAGAGTAAATACGGTATAAAAATCTTCACTGTAAGAATCCTTCAAACCCTTTTAGCAGCTTTATTCAACCATATGTACAACAGAAATACATGGCTCAAACTTAAAAAATCTTCCAGGAATTGTAAAACCAGTTTACAAAAAAGTTTATAATTGGAAATTATCCATTGTCTTTTCTTATACCAACACTGTCTGAAGGGTAATTTAAAGGAGACGAAATAAGATGCAGACTTGTATCTTTGCTTACATATAGTTGCTGTAATAATTTTGGTGTAATGTAAAGGGGCAATCCACATTTAGTTTCATCATTAAATGGGTAAATAGTTTGGGTATCTATGAAACAATCTGGTATGAAACTCACCTATAATTATTTCATTTCAATTTTACACCGAAGCCATTTCAGACTCCAACACGTTGTCATGTTTTAACATACAGAAAGTGTGTGTTTAATTTTTTTTTAAAACAAATGTTAACCCAAAGTTCTATAAATATTTATAGAAGCCAGATAAGTTTATGATTTTTTCAACGGTTTGTTGAATTACTGTATGTCAGAGATATTGATAAATTTGGTATAAGATTTGTAACATTCCATAAACAAACACTATATTTTTTCATTTTTTTGTGTGATCCAATTTTGAATATAAGGTAAAAGGAACAGGGATTGGCCTATTTAAGTTATGAGAGGCTTGCTACCTAAAAAATGTAAGGGTTTAACACAATAGTACCAAACAAGTACAAATGAAAGTTTTCTACAATTCTAATTTCTAAGGTTATTTGTTTAATTTATTAATTTAACCCTTACTATTCTGTAAAAGACAATTCTGCGCTTCAACCTCCTCGACTCTGGCTTTAAGCTGCTGGATTTCCATCTTCAACCTGGCAATCAAGCTAGCCTCAACAACCTCCTCTGTTTCGTCAGTAGCTAAAAGAAAAGGACAATCTTCCTCTTTTTCAGTTTCCTGGAGCACCCTTGCAAGAATCTCATCTCCAGCATCATCCCTTGCTTTCCTCTTTAATGCTCTCTGAAAAAAAGGAAAACTTTTACCCCCTGAACACACTTTGCACAGCACAAGAAAAATCCCCCCCCCCCACCAAAAGAAATAATAACAACTGTTTATGAGTGCATGAGTGGAGAACATTCATTATTTGCTTCACTTCCAAAACAGATTTTGGTCAAATTTTGATTGTTCCCACCCCATGATGGCTGACGTCACAGCTATGGGTTACTGGCCCACTGACCAACCCATGCTGAAAAAGTAACAATCTTGAACCTGATGGCCTGTCCAGTTTTTTCAGTCAGGTATATTTGAGGGGAACAGGAAAAATTCACAATGGGGGGGGGGGCAGCAAATGGCCCTGCAGGTTATTAATTAATGAGGGAAAATTTTGTGATATCCTTGGAAAACACATTTTTCCCTAAAGTGACAATATTTGGGGTAAAAATGGTAATAAAAAAATATTTTTCAAACCAAGGAATACATGGCAAGTAATTGCTCACTTAGGTAGTTGAACATCTAAAGTAATCTCCCCATGCTGTAAGTACTCCAGTAACTCCAAATAATAAAAAGGTTCGGAAACATGGTGCAAACTTCACGTCGGTTGATCTGTGTTGTAGACGTTCAAAGAACCACTGTTCAGATGTTAAGAAATCTACATTTTTCTCTTTTCATGATAGAATAAAAACAGGTGTTGCTTTACGCATTCAAAATATGACAGCTTTATTAAAACCTTTCTCTGAGGGGGTCTCTTTTTACCCCAACAATCCCCCCCCCCCCGCCTTTTTTTTACCCCATCTGAGTATACAACTGAAATGTTGCATATGTGTCCCTGGCTTTGGGAAGGCATGTGTAATTGTAATGAGCAGTTTATACTTTGTTTTTATGCCGTTGCTTTTTAAACTGGAGCCTGAGGAAAGCTGAATTCAGCTCGAGTGGGACTGCCAAGCATAACAAAATCCCCAAATCCATTACTTGGTGAAGGACTTAAAACAATAAAATGGCATCAGATCAAAACAAGTGTCTTACCGTTGATGGCCCCTTAGAAGGCTCTGTGCCTTATCTGCAGACCATTGCTCCTGTGTCTTCCACAAAGCCATCTCTTACAACTTTCTTTATAATGCGATGGCCTCTTCCTTTAGGGGAGTCGCTTCCTTCATAAGAGTGCGCAATCTTCACTGTGCTTAGTTTTTGTTGCATGGAATCCAAATCTGCAGGAAAGACAAAGTTTGGTAAAAACCATTCATAAACAACAGACTTATTTCCACTGTGGTCCCTTCAAACATGAAATTTATGTAATTTCTTGAAATAAACTTAGTAGTATTTTTACTTTTACAAAATAATATCTTTACCAGGGCTCAACTTAAGAATGAATTGTCCAATTAGTTCTTCTTGTGATCTCACAATGAAGATTAATCCTTCAATTTCACTTCATATGTTTCCTTTACTAAGCAGAAAGTTTATTTTCCTTTTGGAAACTAAACCACCCCCCCCCCCCCATCGCCATTAGCGATGCACCCAAAGACTTACCACTTATACCCCAGGTGCTGACCATCATTCAAGACGGGGGGTCAGGTAAATATATTATGTGTGTATATGTGTAATATAGTAAACATTTTAACACTGACAAAAGCACTTCATATTCTTTATGATAATTTAATACACAAGCAGAAAGAGGGAGATAAATGAGAATTCAACAAATCTAATAGAAAATGTAAAAAGGCAACAAGCTATATCAGCATGGCATGTAACACAAAACACTGTAAATTTGTAACTAAGAAAAAGTTCCAAAACTAATATCCATACAAATATTTTTTTTTACAGCCACTTAACTTCATTCACTTGCCAAAAGCAAGAAAAAGTACTTATTTTTCGGAATCTGCTACCAAGAGAAAGAGATGCAATGCCCTCGCCCAAACCAGGGAGTACCTAAGCAAAGGTGAATCCTCCATGCAGCTTTCAGAAGAACTTAAAAATGTTTCTTTGGAAGACTTACACCTCTCTCAGGTGGTTATACCCAGGGTGACTTCCTTGGTTTAAAGGCTGACACATGCTCCACATGGAAGAAGGCCAGAGAGCTAAAGAGGTAAACTAAATATCCAACATTGTTATTTTTTGTTACCAAGACATACCTGACTACAGAGAACTTCCTTGCCAGGTGTCTTAAGTAATGTGCACCACATTTCCTGCACTAGTCTGACCATAATAGATTTCTGGCAGATTCAAAATGGCTTATGGCACTTATACTCATCTGATCGTTTCTATAAATCAATAGATGGCTAAGACAACGTGGCATACAAACAGAAAGTGAGGCTGCCATGAGAACTCAGCAAAGAGAAAAATCATGGACAACAACATCAAAGCTGAGTGGTTACCTTTACTACACAAGTATAAAGACACTGCCACAATTTTAAAGAGGACACCATGGGTTGGTGTCAAATCCCTGCCAGATAAAAATTATCACCAACTTGATGGCCTGCACAGGTAAAAAATTGTCATGAACTATTTACTTTCAGAAATGAATGAGCAAATAACAAGAAATGAAAGAAGTGATTCCAGTAAGCTACGGTGATTTGAAACTTATAGTGGTTCACTTATTTTTACACCCACTACAAACATCAATCAATAAAGGAATGATTAGGTGGAATTGACACGGAATGATTAGGTGGAATTGACACGGAATGATTAGGTGGAATTGACACGGAATGATTAGGTGGAATTGACACGGAATGATTAGGTGGAATTGACACGGAATGATTAGGTGGAATTGACACGGAATGATTACATTTTAATTTACATGGAAAGTATTATATGCTTTCAGCTTGGACCTCCTCACATGGCACAACATGATACCACCCTCAGAGATATGGGTAAAAGTGGGTGGAGACAAAGGATGAGGAAAATTTAAGCAAGTTTTCCAGATCGCAAATGTAAGTCACCCAAATGCACCAAGAAACACTGTCGTTGTGGTGGCCTTTCCGGCTGATGATGTCACTGGGAATCTAAAAATTGCTTTGCAAAATCACGGAGAGGAAGTATCACTACTGCAGGCATCTCAATGGAAGTAAGTGTGTAAACTGTCTATTCTAATACAACTCTAACTTCATATATTGTAGATGGCACAATATCTTAACTTACTTCCTCGTTCTGATTACAGCAACAAGAACCTACGAGTGTTCATGTTCGGAGACTATGAGTACTTATGCAGAGTCTATGGCATAACAGGTGCAAGTGGTAAGTGTCTTTCCAGTTGAACTTTACCATCTTTGTATTCACATGACTTAAAATAACCATCAGTTTAGAAAGAATACTCAATTCAGTCTTGTGTGTGTCATAACACAGGTCGGCACTGCTGTTTGTGGTGTACTTGTAGTGAGGAGGAAATGAAGGAACCCCCAGGGAAACGCCAGTCTCTGAACAGCGGAATCTTCCATCGATGAAGACTGACTTGGCAAAGTTCATTGATGATAGAGCACAACCTGCACATGCCAAGTTTTTCAGCAACGTCATTTCACAGCCACTGTTTGATGTACCCATAGATCACGTAATGATTCAGTCATTTGATACTTTGCAGTATGGAACGTTTTCTGTATCAGAGTAACTTATTGGGTTCTTACTGTTTCACAACAGGTGTACCCTCCAGGTCTCAACATCAGTCTTGGGCTGTATCTCAAGCACTTTAATGCTTTTGAGAAGGAGTGCCTCTTGCTGGACCAACAAATAACAATGATGAACAATATCACCAATGTTCACGAATTTTCACCAGCCTTCAAGTTTGCAATGTCTAAATACCAAAGGTCCCTGGACCTGGAGGGAGAGGCTGCTGGCCTGGAGGAAAGTGCGTCTATTCTGATGGAACACCTTCCTACAGTCAATGATGAAATGCAGGCAAAAATATATCAAGAGGCAATTGCCCAGCATCTGGAAGAGGAAAAAAAATTGGTGGGTTTGTTTACCAACATATATTTTCATTTTAGTTACCATACCTATTAAAGAGCTGTCTATTAACATGTATGTGTCTTTCCAGTTGACAGAGGCAGAAAATCTGAAAAAGGCATCATCGTTTGACATCAGTCAAGGACCTTTGGTCAGACAGTTAGATGTCACACTCCAAAAAATCAGGGTTTGTCGACAGGCCTACCATGGCAAAAGCTTTATTGGAAACCATGTTCGTCGGTGCTGTAAGGTGAGAAACTGAAGCTTTTAGGTTTACTTGCGTGTACACAATCATGCAATGATTAACTGAGAGATAGATATTTATTAAAAAACTTACACTTTCCACTAATCAGAAAGAAAACATCGACCTGCTGACCAACTCTGTGGTAAACTTGGTGCGTCAACTCTGTCCACAACTTGAGCAACAGGCCACAAAGACTGCCAGTTAATACAACACACTATTTCGATTATTTGGGGTCTGCCACCATAGCTACAACACTGCTGAGATGGTCACTGAGGAGCAAACAGAGACACTAAGTGAGTATAACAATCTGTCCAGCTGTTGAAATACAACTGATTACTATGAGAGATTTTACACCATTCGCTGAGTGATGAAGTATCAAAATGTAATATCTTTCAATAAGTATGCATCTTTAATTTCGTTACAGACCAAACAATCAAAGCTTACCTCAGCTTTTTCAGAACCACCATCCCCAAAGAAATTGAACCCCCGAAGATGCACATCCTGTCGGCAATTTGAAAGACAAGGTCGTGGTTTTTGCAGGTTATTTTGTCTAGAATTGGCCATTTAAGGTCAACGCACTTCATTTCATCTATGCTACTGAATGATATCGAAGTGATTGATGTGATATTGGACGTGATATAGGACTAGCTATAGTTACACAAGAAGGAATCGTCATTGAAATGTACACAGTCAATGAAAAATGTGACCATGTTAAACCGTACTTGTCACTAGTGCTGGCTGTGGGTTCGGACTGAAGAAGTTGAAATTAGCAGGTCCATTTCATCAACAATCTCTATATCATACCAGTGATTTACTTATGTCTTGTCATCACTGTGGATGAGTTTTCTTTCAGTAAGGGTATCAATTGTTTATTTCAACTTCGGGTTAGTTCTCCTGTAAGTTCTCCTGTCCTGCCGGGCAAGCATGTCCACTCCCGTCCAGATATGGTCAGTGTTGACGGTACTCTTCAGAAAATGGACTACTTCATGTATGTGAACTGTTCTATTTCGGTGTTGATCGAAAGTGATGTACTTAGGTCTAGAATTACAAGAAAATGTGTTTTAGAGGTTTGAAAAGAAAACATTTTCATGCAACTTACATCCCCATAGCTTCAAGTGTTTATTGATTGCTGGGGAAAGATAAAAGTATTGAAAGATATTCATTTACTCTGAAATAGTCAGTTTCACAATAATTTGTGATGCCGTCCTTCTTGTAGCCTACAATTCACATTAACTGTGTTTCCGATTCTTTTTGAAAAAGTGTTTGTATCTTGTTTTGTATATATGTATATTAACATTGTTATTTCTATGAAGAGATTGAAATAAAGTTGGATGAAGTTGGAAGTTGAGATATAACATTGAAAAGGGTTGGTGTTTTCTTGCATAGCATGAGGGCTTGTATAATAAGTCACCCCAGAGCAATAAAACAGAGCACTTTTCTTGACAGGTTGCTATGGTTTTCGAAAAAAAAAGAAAGAGAAATATGCAAATAACTAATCTGAGTAGTATAATAATGACACCATAAAATAGCCCAATCTACCATTCTAAAACTGAGTGAGAATAAGCTTCAACATTTTATATCTTTGCTCAAGAATAACCTGTGAAAATGGGAGTTAGAGCCATTTGAACTCAATCTTTGTATAGTTTTCAGTGTTGAAATTTTCTTACTTAACGTAAGCTACCATCTGAGAACTAAGCTCAATGTTTTACCTTTCGTTAGTGCTTGACTTGCTAATGTAACAATATTACTTGTCTATATGCTCTGCAGGCAACCACCGTTTACCACTGTAAGCCGTAGTATTCAAATCTCTGTACAAGCTACCTATAAATCGTGTAAACCTAGAGTGTCGCTTTGTATCGCAGAATGTCATGGCCGCATAAATGTTCTTGCGCGGAAACGATTATGAGCTATGATCACTACTACAGAATTAACAGTACATTAAACATATTTAATATTCTCATTAATTTGTATAATTCTGTTGGCTTCTCCTATAGGCCTATTCTTTCTTATACACCATCTTCTCCTTTATTCATTTTCTTTTGCAGGGATTGTTAATCTATAATTCCTGGATTTGGCTGTTTCATGTTGTTTTTTTTTTGTTTTGTATCTTTTGTGTCGTGTATAATAGGCCTACCTGTAGACCGTATTTTGTCACACATACGTCACGCAATGATCACTATAATCAGTGTGATGACGCAATTGATGTTGCAATCTGTGGAGACCATAGGTGCATATTTTCGTTTTGTTGGCTTAAATGTAGATTGTTTCATTTGATTCGGTGTTGTGGCTACTATTTTGACGATGGGCGCATAGTCCGTTCAGATCATACTGCCGTGGGCCAGATGCGAAGAAAAAAGAGGAAAAGATAGAAGGGTGGATGAATCCTTAGAGAAAGAGAGAGGTGGAGGGGGGGGGGGAGGGAGAAAACGGAAGTGAGGGGAGATTGTGAGACATGGTGTGAGGGATTAACATAGGATCGCAATGGCTTGTGTGCGGAAATCATTGTACTCAGAGGATCTATAACTCCCCGTAACAGTCTGCAGGCTTTATCGGTGACCCATATAAAAGTTTTTCATTGAGACGGCATTAGGAGTAAGTTAAGGCATCTCACCCCTTCCTCTTCTAGGACTATAACAATTTGACACAAGCAAACAACGTAATATACTTACAAAAGAATATCTTGAACAGGCTCGTAGTCAAAGGGGTCCAGAGGTGCCTTCCCCCAACCCCTTCCCCACTTATTTTCGAAGAATGCGGAAAAGTACCGTTTGTCAAAAAAATTGTTAGGCTAACACCAGTCGATGGTGACATCGTTCTAAGGTCTCTCACTGTAATCTGCCCAGCCTCAAATTTCCCCATTCGATGATAGTCTTTAGTTAAAATCAGCGACCCGATTTTTGAGTGATTGATTACCAACCACTGTTTACAAACATGTCCTTAGAGGATGGACTGGACAGAAGGTACCATAGTTTGAGTATTCTGTTTGGAATTGACAACTGATTAACTATGAAAACTGTTGGGAGTTTCTGATGATATTTCCTCCAAAGATAAGATGAAAACTGATTTGAAAGAACTTCACGCAAAATTTTGTATAAATATGTTTTTTACAACAGTCTCCCCTCATTCAGGAGAGAAACACATGAAAGAAAGTTGATAATTTTACTGGGGGGCTGGATTTAAAAGTGAAATAATGGTTAGGTTTGGCAAATGTTTGTCGCAAGTATGGATGAATAAATTTGTACTGGAAAGTTTATAACTGTGTATCCCTAGTCATGCAACAACAAATAAAAATAGTGAGATCATCACTAGCAATGAAAAGAGACAAAGCAGTAAGTGTTCTCTGCCTTTATTTTTGAACAACTTATAATAAAACATTTACTACCGCTTATAACAAGAATGCAAAAACATTGTAGAAGATTCTTTGTAAATACTTCGATTACCTGTTGTTTGACTATAAGAAACATGTCATGTATGCAGATTAGTATAACTAAACAATCATTGATTTAAAAAGCATAAACGGAATACATATTATGCAACCGAAACCGTCCATGGACATCTTTCATCACTCAATCATCAGTCATGTAAAAAGTGATACGTGGAACCATAACAAGTGACAAGTTCCGAACTACCCCATTCAGAGTTTATGCTACAGATTTACCAAAACATTGCTGATAAATCTATTTTAGTGTAAAACATCTGAGATTATTGCCCATGGGTTATAAGTAACTCTCAGGAAGTGCACCCTGGAGTTAATGAATGCCTCCACTAGCTTGGGTCAATCATACAAGGATGTAGTACAGGAAGTATTCCAGATTTACAGAAAGATTTTGTTGTAGGGCATAAACTAATTGTTGTGTCTCTTGCGTGTAAATCATTTGATAAAAAGAGAAGAAGAATAGCAGTAGTATGAATAATAATCGTAATGAAAAAAATCTTTCTTGTCTGGATCCTCTCCTGGTGAGTCTTCTCATTCAACTTTGGCTTGTCTAAATCCTAACCTTAGAAACACTGACATGGAAGAAGAGCAGCACCATTTTCAAAAAGGACGGTTGCTTAGAATGTAAATTAGCAACTAAGCAAGTTCAACACAAAATCAATACTTTCCTAGAGGTAAAGACTTTACCATCCTTCACCTCCTTGTCGAAGCTTTGTTCCTTTTTACGAAAGAATTATGCAGTTCCTTAAATCACCTTGCTTTGGATAAAAATGTAAAATGTAACACTGTTCAACACAAGATACAAAACTGTTCGAAACAGTAGCAACTGATAACAAAAGAACGTATGCAACATATGTAAACATGAGGTCCTTGGCTCTGCTTCTTCTGAATTCACGTTTGAATATGTTTGAATCTCTAACAGATAACATTAAAATGACTGATAAAAAATACAAAATGCTAAAACACATTTTGCTTTAGTCTAAAACAAACAACAAAATGAAAACTTTGCAACCAGCTTTAACATAAGAGCACTTAACTGATCTCATAACGTTTCTTCTAAGAATTGCTCCTTAGTGTATCCTATCAGATCAAAAGCAATCATCTTTTAAACGATATCCATAACCCAAAACCCTGACTTTAAGACTGAGGAAAATTCATTTCCGAAATCAGGAAAGTTCTCATAAGTGACAGATTTCTGATTTTTAAAAACAGATTTCGGATTTCAAAAAACAGATTTCGGATTTGAAAAATATATATATATTGGCCCGAACGGGCTTCCGTATAAAAGTATTTCTCTTTTGTCAAAGAAATCTCTTCCCGCTCTTTTTTTACACAGTGATTATTTGGAGGGGCAAGAGTTTGTTACGAAAAATTTTTAGGGCATTCCCCCGTCCCGGCTATGCCACTATGTGACTGTATCCTATCTGAAAGCAATTGCAAAGGAAACTTAAGCAATAACTACAGGGAGAATGATTGAAACAGTACATGTATATGTATATATATGTATGTATATATATATGTATATATATGTATATATATATGTATACATATATGTATATATATATGTATCATAGTAAACGTGTGTGTAAATATTGTATAATGTATATATATATATATATGTATGTTAGTAAACGTGTGTGTAAATATTGTATATAAGTCAGATGACGAATAAAGAACAGGAGACTCTAAAGAAAAAAGTAACTCTTTGGAGTTAATTTGGTTTAGTTATTGCCTTCAATTAAAATGTCTTTGATGTCCACCATACTTAGCAAGTGTAGACTAGTGGTCATTGTATTTTTATATACGGATTGTAAACATATCCAACTGGGAGAGGAATTAGAGTAAGGTGAGGTCTTACTGCTCAGTTGAGTGGGCCACAGCCTTCAGGTTGTGGCTCACCTTGTTTTCCCCAGTCGATTGGTTATGCTCAGCACCAAGCACAATGGCAATAGGTTCCATTTTTAGTTTGGATGAAAGAGAAACTTCTGCGATCGTGATGGCGTGTGTATGTATGTATGTATGTATGTATGTATGTATGTATGTATGTATGTATGTATGTGTGTGTGTGTGTGTGTTAGTGACACTAAGTTTGTGTGCACGATATCTCCAGGTAAGAATGTTGGATGTTGATAGTTGGTACGTAGAATCATATTGTTTTTGGTAGAGGTCAAAGGTCATCTGGGGTCACCAGAGGTCAAATAGTGAAAACCTTGTGTGCGCGATATCTCCACTTAGGAATGATGTATGATGTTGGTACTTGGTATGTGGTTTGTCATATTGAGAGGACAACCCTTTTGTTTTTGGTGGAGGTCAAAGGTCATCTGGAGTCAATAGGGGTCAAATAGTGAAAATCTTGTGTGCACAATATCCCCAGAGAGGAATGTTAGATGCTGTTGACAGTTTGTTGGTTTGCCATATTGATAGGAAGAACCCTATGGTTTTTGGTAGAGGTCAAATTTCATCTGGGGTCACCAGAGGTCAAATAGTGAAAACCTTATGTGCGCAATATCTCCAGTTAGGAATGATGGATGCTGTTGATAGTTGGTACGTAGGTTTGCCTTATTGAGAGGAAGACCCCTATTGTTTTTGGTAGAGGTCAAAGGTCATTTGAGGTCACTAGAGGTCAAATAGTGAAAATTTCGTGCATGCAATACCTCCAGGTAGGATTCATCATTAGTGTGTAGGTTTCGCATATTGAGAGGAAAAACCCTGTTTTTTGGCAGAGGTCAAAGGTCATCTGGGGTCACCAGAGGTCAACTAGTTAAAACCTTGTGTACATGATATCTCCAGATGGGAGTGATGGATACTCTTGTGCTAAATGCAAGGCATTTTAACATGATATGAAACCCCCTCCTCTTGAAATATGACAGGCACAAAGTTTCCAGTGTTTTCCCAGTGTTTCACTTCAGGTGATGACCTCAAATCTTTGCACCAAAATCAAATCCTTGATTCTTAGCATTAGTTATATTTGAGAAACAAGCTTAATAAAGAAACTGTAATGAGTACATCGAAACTACAATGCATTTTTGCATTCTGGTTAAATCTTTGGCATTACCCGAATAGGAATCGAACCCTAGACCTCCCCCGCTCTGCAAGTCAGATGCTCTAACTACTTCACCACGCATTGTGAGAACTACTGGCCTAGCTGTGTAAGGAGAATCCTGCATGAATTGTACTATTGTTTTGCATTGGGAGCTTAACAGTGCATGATGTCATAGTGAGAAAACCTTGGAAGTAATTAGGAGTCCCATCTGCCTTACATGGAAAAATGAAGTACTTCATGCAACAGAATTGAGGGCCCACATTTTCATTAACCTCTAATGAATGTAGGCCTGCAGTGTTGCAATTCCATTAAGCCCTTGAGTCCTTTTCCTACCCCCATTGAGAAAGGTACCCACCGGCCATTCTTCATTTGGTACGTATAAACACAGTCCGGAGAGTATGGTGGATCACCATTTAAGCACAGTGGTCTGAATTGAACAGATTGTGTAAAACAGCATGATGAGGTCTGACAAATTTGCATGATTTCCCTGTGTACATGAACATTATCTTGTGTAAAACATTAATTACTGTGGACTAATTCCGACAGGAAGAAGTATATTGTACATGAGGCAGTTGGGATCTTGAAGGTGTTTCTAAGTGAGTGATAGCAGAAATTGATCTTCCTTTTTCATAACCCATGGAATTCCTAGATTATTCTCAAATAGGAAGTGTTAAAGTTGAATGTGTAACATATAGCTCATCAGGCATCGACATGTCAAACTTTGTAAGGCAATTGTGAAGCCCGATGTGCACAAACTACACCATTGTTTCTCATGGGAAATGGTGTGGTCTTACAATCTTACAAGCATCCATCACTTTCTCATATCTCACAAATTCTTCATGAAATCTCATAAGTTCTTAACAACTCCTTATGAGAAGCTGATGTCTTGCGACTTCTCATGAGTCTTGTGAGATCTCACGAGTGTTCATAAACTTCTCATGAGAATCTCATAAGTCCTCATAACATTCTCATGAAGTCCTCATGATATCTCATGAGAATCTGATGAGATCTCATGAGATTCTCACGAACTTGTCATAAGTTCTCACGAACTTCTCATGAGAATTTCATGAGAAATTTTTGTAAGGGTTTAGTCACATTACGGGGGATCTGACTGACGCGTCGCTAGCTGAAGTGTTAGGTCTCAAGGGCGGAGCGTAGACGATGACGTCGATGCTGCAAACACCATGATGTTAATAGAGAGGATGATCGTAGTCATATATGCCGTTTATTCATGAAATTAGAAATAAACGTTAGCGTTAATTAATACTCTATTTTTGTTGGGAGTGAAGTACGGACGATAACACCTTCGGGCATCAACGCTTGCCGTCCCGTGCACAAAATACGCATTTTAACACTGCTATTACAACGTTGACACGCTATTATTCGGATGTGGTGTCTGCAAACTAACGTCTGAACGCGTTTATTAAAGGCGTTATTTTTTAGAGTGCAGTTGATTTTTTGAAAGCGCTGCTAGTACTTTGGTGGATTTGACGTAGGCCTATTGTAAATCTTGTTTTTAATTATTATTATTGTTCTTGTTACTTGAAAAGGACGAGAAACCTGTCATAATGAAAGTTTACTATCTACACTGAAAGTTTACTATCTACACTGTACTGTACGCTGTCACTCATTTTCCAGTCGATTTTGTGCTATTTGAATCACATAACGTAACTTGATCAATCCTGTGAAGTTGCGTCCCAACTTTTACAGCTGCTGCAACGGCAGGTGAAACTTGGTAACTAGTTTCGTTAACCATCTCAGCATAACCCATGTGGTTGTAAAATTGCTGTCTTTCGAAATCCGGAAGATCCGTGGCGGCAAATATGGTGCTTGTCCTGTGTCTTAACGCTTGTTGCTGTTATTTTGTCAACACATTCAACTGCTGCTGACTTGCTGACCATGTTTACGCACTGTTAGCCACTAGGGTGTTCCAGCGACATCTGCGTGTATGCAAATTAAAATGGGTTATTTGTATGGACTCCACAAGTTTCTCTGACAACTGGATCAGCTAGTTTTCTCATCGCTTCAATGGTGTCTACTGGAATTAAGAGGGAAACAAGTTTTTTTTTACCTTACCAGCTTGGTAAGCTATTTTGGTAGTCGTTAAAAGCTTTTGTTCTAGTGAGTCCAGGTTCGTGGTTCGTGTTTGGTCGACCCCTTCACCTCTGTCAGCATCTGTCCACTCCTGCTGTAGTAATCTACACGGTTCCCCACCTCTCCTTGCATTAAACAGAGTAAGGCCCGCTACAGCTGTGTCGCGCAAAAGTCTAAAGGCTCTAGAATCCCACGCCATATTCTTGCTCAAGTTTGACATGGTATTTCTAGCATGTGAGCGTATTTTCTGTAAATCATCTTTCAGAGGAAGTCTACTTGGCTTTCTTAATTTTGTTTGTCTTGCCTTATGTACTTGATGTATAGCATCACGGAATATAGCTTTCTTATTCATGTTGAATATGGTCGTGAATTTACCTACCTCTTCAGCCTTGGCGTCTTCTTTGAAAATAAGGTAATTAGACTGAAGGATCTAAGCAGCATTTGGGATCAAGTATTTCAGTCCAAGTTTCAAACCAGACTTTTGTGTCTTCATCATATTTAGAAATATTAGCTCAAACCAGCTCAAAGAGCTGTTTGAGCTATTGTGATCCGCCACTCTCACTGTCTGTCTGTCTGTCTGTCTGTCAGCATGTATGCTTGATGAGAGCCCAGGTTCTGGCAGTCAAGTGGCACGCATGCTGCATGTATGTTGCACACACGCATTTCGCCTCGAATAGTTCGATTTAGAAAAAAGTGAGCGATTCCCAGCGGACATCTAGGCCTTGCCCGCAGTAGACAAATGAATGCAGACGAAAAAATAAAAAACGACCATTCTACGTACAGGCTGACCCAGCTAAGTTACGTAAAAGCACGATAGGCCACCGAGGCAGATTCGAGACCAAACGATTTTTACATCTTTGATCAGCCTGAGGGAAATCCACCTACTAGAACCTTCTAGATCTAACTCAGTCCTACCTGGTGGTACCAATTGGCAATAGTACAAGCTTGCGCTATCCTATATTCAAACTGAAACTGTAAACAATTTAAATCAGTCATAGGCAAAGCCCATTTTTTTATTCCAATGAAACCAGCACAGATCAAATTTTAGTAACGCTTGTGTTATTTGCACGGACAACTGTGTGTTTGATTATAACTGAACCTTAACCTAACAGTTACTTGCCTAGTGTCTTGAAGTTTTCCTGGCGACTAGAATTTTTCAGCCACCTTATTACAATTTTAGCAGAATCGGCTCCTGTGGTAAATGTATACAGGTACATCCGTGCCATAGGTTAACCACATTAAATATTTAAAGTAGATAACGCATTGGTCTTTGTTGATCACCAAGTCACCTCTCACTGCTCCATCTTACTCTACAAAGGGTGGTAAAATAGTGAGTATTCTTCATTGTTCCATAAGTTTCAATATTCGTCATGACTAATGTTTTATCAAACTTCTAATACATTGCTGTATCGCTGTTCTTGTTCGTGCTCAGAGCCATACAAAGCCCATCCTGATGAGCCAGTAATGGCTGCAATGTTTATTGTTAATGAACATAGGCAAAAGTATTGGCCGCTGCACCATAACCACTAATATCTGCCGAAACTAGATGGATCTCGATTACGAAGGAAAAATGATAAAAGAAAATACCGAAATACATATGGTAGACTTGTTAAGTAGATGCAACAGTTTGTTTGGTATCTCCTTCTTCTGAAATGTACCACTTTAAACTGTCACACTCATCTCAAGTATCCATATTCTGCATGGATGATAATTGAGGAGCAGGACAGTGTCAGTTGGTGTGCTAACTGAAACTCATGTATGTTTACTGCAGTATTTGAACATTAAAGGAGCACTTTGAATTGTCTATGAACTTAAGTTAATGTTCAGTAATCTGTCGTTGTTGTGTCAAGTTTTAAGTGACGGATTAATAAATTAATAATCTGTAAAAACAAATTTGTAATTTGTAAATACAGATTATTAATCTGTAATTACAGATTAAAAATATTGACATAGATCGCACTAATCTTAACACGCATATAGATAACACTAACATGCTGATTAGGAATCTGTAAATACAGATTAATAATTTAATTACAGATTAATAATCTGTAGTAACATGTTATTAGTCTGTGTTTTAATACAGGTTATTAATCTGTATATAACAGATTAATGTTCTTTAAATACAAATTAATTATTAAAGTTAATAGTCCGTAAATACACATTAATGATCTGTAAATGCAAAATAATATTCTGTGATAAGAGATTAAATAATCTGTTATTACAGACTATTGGCCTGTATTTACAAATTATCAATCTGTAATAACAGATTATTTACAATAGCTTAATAGGCTTTTGTAAATATAGATAATTTGTAAATACAGATTAAAAATCTGTAATAAAAGGATCTGTTATTAAAGATACTTAAATGTTAATATAATTAAAGATTAATGTACAGATTATTAATCTCATCAACATCATCATCATCATTATCATTATTATTTTGTGCCATGTTCAGTATAAGGGTACATTACTAATAACCGAACTGATTTTCCAGGCAATATATATCAATCAGGAAACACATTTTGCCCCATACAAAGCAAAAATTACTTGAAGTATAGTCACTACTACTCTGGTACTATTATGGCCAGTTTCGGTAGAGTGCCCTTCCGGGGTGGTGCCCCCCCACTTCCAGACATGGCCAAGAAATATCATCCGAACAATTAGGTCAACTTTTCCAGTCCTGATTTTATGGTTTTTATAGTTAATTGTAGAGGTGGGTCCCCGATGGCCTAAGTGGGTCCAGTTCATCAACCTGCAAGGGCCAAGAAAAGCCCTGGAATCTCTAAGGCAGTAAGAAAATGTGGGCATTAGAATAAAACATTTAATTTATATTCAAATGACCTTGTCAGTATGTGACCTAATTAGGATTCTTACATCCCACCCCCTACTGTATACACCGGACAAAATCGGTCATTGTCATGGGGTTTTCCCGTCACTTCACTGACCGACATCTTCCGTAAACTGAGCACTCTCATGAGTCACTAAATTGGCACTCTGTCATTGGCATTGTGAAAAATTGGAGTTATACACATCAGTGATCACAGGCTGCGTTCGAAACGATATACTATACACTAAATATATATAGCCTAGGCTATAGGCCTATACACTACGCTTCCAACGACTGTGTCAGTGATCGACCATCAAGGAAAAGTGATGCACATGTGGGTCCTCTTAATAATTTAAACCTAGCCTAGGCCTAGAAATGATTCCAAGTAACAAGTACCTTGCTGGGTACTGTAAAGCCTTAGTAAAGGGGTGGGACAGAAATTGTTCCTCAATTCACCTCTGGTTTGGTCGTTGGCCTATGCTTTTCGTCTTCGAATCCCCAAAATGTTTACAAAGGAACTTCACGTAAGAGTATTTAAACTTCTCATTAAAGAGTACTGGATTTTTGGAGATTTTTTTCAGTCTTTCATTAGCAGCTTTCACAGTTCTACAATCTCCTACAACAAATACTGCAGTGTTTTCTTTGGAGTATTTTTCGACTGCTTGCTTCAGACCTTCAAACGAGGTAAATTCAGCTCCCAGTCCCAGCTCCATTTCCACAGTCTTATGACATTCAACAGGCTGGTTTTAATCAGGCCTTTGTCGCTTGATTTGTGATCTCCATGGTGTTCCCACGGCTTTCACTGATTGGTTGATACCAACATCTATGTCCGGGTGAATAAGCGTTTGATACTGGGAATAGAGCCGGCGTCCGGGTCAATAGACACAACGATTTGGTTAGTTGGAGGCAAAATGGCCCCATGTGTCACGTGACTCGAATTTTTTTTTAACAGGGCATGTCGCAACCCTCTCTATAAATTAACCCTAGTATCCTACGAACATTAGATTTGTACATCTTCGAGTTTTGCTAATCCTATAGAAAAGTGGTTAGAATGAGCCACGGCAATCACTTTTTCACCAAGTTTTCAGTCGTCATCTGTATTTTTTTTTCTTTTTTGTTGAAGAGCACAAATAAAAGTACAGATGATGTTAAAATCAGGACAAGTAAAGGAGATTTCGACTGCTTTAGAAAATGGAATGTGACGTAGTGATACTCTTGTGAGCCTTGTCACGGAGGCGGGAGCACCTCTCAAAACTTTCACCCCTTCTAGCTCAAAATCTGAATGCCCGGCGTTAGGAAATTTGTAAATGACATGATCGGCCCGGCAATTACCAATCACATTACAAGTAGAAAGTCCCTGATATGACCTTCCCTTGCATGCACTAGGAACCCTCTAAGGTCGGTATTTAGTGTGTAAGTCAATGGAGAGATTAATGGTGATATGGTACCGTTAATCTTTGATATCTCTCTCTTTCTGCCAAACACAATGCATGACTTTGTTCTCAGTCACCAATTCACATGTGTTGACAACGCCACATCAGACAAAACGTTTGTGAAGAACTTTCAAGAACATGTAGACACTTATGTGGCGTTTAGATAAAAAAAAAAATACTCGGAGTATAGGCAAAATGTTGACTTGGAAAAACATACTGTAAATAACAAAGTTACGTACAATCTTTCGAAAGCGAAGGAAGGAGACACTGCTGTTTTTTCCATCTACATTATGGACTCAATGTAGGCTATGTGTACCACGCGTGAGTAAAACCGACGTAAGAAACTGTGCAATACTGAGAAAACACATTGTGAAGTATAGAGGTCACCGGATACCACAGGTCACCATGCATTGATGCCGGAGCGTTTACACTACAATCATTGATCTCGACGTCAAGATCAGATCCTGGTCTCCGCCAGCATTAAAATAGGAGGGTCTGATCCGGATCTGAACTGCGTTTTCACTACAGACATAATCTCGACTTCACTGAGGATCTGATCCTTACGCCGAGACCTGCACCGGATCTAGATTTGGTGTAAAAGCACCGCTACAAGATGATTCATGCATGGATTCACGGATGTTTTGCTATATCATCATTTTGCACGCAGTTCAGGGAAATTTCGTCACAAGCTATTACTAATGGCTCTGTTTCCGATAAAACGAAGATAGTTTACCTTGGGAGAGATAGGAAAAGTACGAACGACTTGCGGTCATGCAGAAAAAAAAATAATAAAGGCCATACAAATACAAGGCTTAAGAGAAAAAGTGACACTGTGCAACACTCACGTCATCTGTTTTGCATTTTCTTCAAACTTTGAAAAGTCATATCTCAAAAACGGTTGTCACAGATTCGGTGAGGCAACAGAGGACGATAAAGCAGTGGTGTGGTCTTCGTATTTATTTTACCAAACTAAAAAACCCTAAGAAAGGACAAAAGCAAATATTCAATTAAATTCCAAACAATATTCAAAACTTGACCCATTTACGAGCAACGAACGTCGTTTTACGACCACAGAGCAAGCAAATTAATAGCAATTATCAAATTTAGTACGTAAGATAAGGAAACCACAAAACTACAATTTACACCTTATCTCTTCAGCCTCAACCGGGGCTCTCCCTCTTGTCTCCGTACGCGTTATGCGACGAGAACCTTAAGAAAACGAATAAAAGAAACCAACAATACTTTGTCCTGTGTGACGACGTGGGTGACACCCGAAGCCGACATATTTTAAATCCTCGTCTCAGTTAAGAATAATATTGAACGTGATAACAGCAGCCATTACCCCCAAACCACAGTCTACAACGTGAAATGAGACTTAAGACTTTAAACAATAAAAATTATAAACTTACGGGAATTCCAACATCTGAAAACCTGGTATTCTAGTGCGGCAGCTCCACTCGGATAAAACAGTCTGGTACACATAGTAACCAATAGGAAGGACACACACAGTATCTCGACTTTTACTGACGTAAGGTAAGTCTTCTCCCCGGAGACACACACAGTGTTCTCCCAAAAAACTACACACACAGTATACTATAATTATATGGAACACTTAGTTGCCATACTTTTAAAACACGAGGTGCTTCGCCACCTCCTGGAGTCGAAGCTAAAATTACCCTGTTAACTTTGCACCCTCGTCATTCCCTGTACATTGGCTACCAAAACATTTTTCCCATTTCTTCGACACAGTTTCAATAACAGAAGACATCACAGTACACAATCCCGGGCTTCTGTGCATACCTTTAAAATTCCCGCCTTTTGAAACACACATTCCAAACACCTAGCACTAGAGATTGCCCGAGTACGAAAACTGGTTAGAGGAAATTTCCGCAAACACGTCACGTGGGTCCGCATTGACCCATGCAAGATACCTGACCTGTGTTACAACGGTAATAGACATAAACAAATGTCCAACGGATTTTCACTGGGGGTTTTACTTTGTAATGTTTGCTTGAAGGAAGCTCTTTTTTGGAAGCATGTCACACAGCCGTCCGATTTGACTCAACAGTGTCCGTAATGCAGATGCTTGTTTGTTGAGCTGACCTTGAAAACTGTGGAACACCAGCTTAGTGATGTAAGCAAACGCAAGTCGCAATTTATATTTCGCAAATATAGTGAGGAAGAACTATTACGATTACACAAGAAGGAAATCCCTCCCCCACCCCCCATGAATGAATTTCAGACTGTACCTAACCTTAATCTAACAAGTTCGCATATAAGCATACGTGACTCACTAGATGAGTTGAGAAAGCAGACATTACATAAACTCAAAATCCCTTATTGTGGTCTCTGGGTGATCCAGGTCGGTCTTACGCAGAAGTATGAGAAGTAGATCGGGACAATCCGTAACCGCCGACTTAATTAGGTCACGTGACCCATTTTCATACATTCCACGCCCACAGTGGAAAGTCTCAACGAAGGCATGTCATGGGGAACTAGACTGACAAATGATGGTCAACTGTTTGCTGAATCATGCAGAATGAGACTTTCTATTTTCAATGATAGCAAGGTAGGTGGACACTTTGATCTTCCATCTCTTTGGAAATAAAAGATTTTTTTAACTTTTATGTGTACGATATTTAAAAACAAATGCGAACGAAGAGAGGCTGTTATTTCCCACGTCTCAGTATCTTCAAGTTCAAACTTTGAGAGTACCTGATGACCCGATGACGATTGGCCTATTTTTCAAACGATATTTGTGTAGATGACAATGTAACCTTTCCGTAACAAGTTTTGGCACAATAGTCGCCGGTAGTCGCTAACGTGCAATCCTTTTTTTTTTCTTCTTCTTAAGAGTCCCTGAGATGCACTTTTTATGGGAATGGAACTGATCGTCGTGTATTTGAGGGGTACCTGACTTATTTACGAAATTAATTAGTGCAAAACTGATATCAGTGGATAGAAGATGGGAGAGAATTTCCCTTCTATTTTGATAATAGCTGACTGGTTTTACACCGTCTCGATGTAATAATAGAGAATTTTATGAGACCTTGTATGAAACATAGACCTTCCATAACAAGGGTCAAATTCCTACTTAACACATCCTTGCTCCTTGTTTTTTTTTTCATGTTTTAGCAAGTACTTTTCACGATTGTAAGCCTAACCTTCGATAGTTTCTAAATGTCGAGATATTATGCTTGAAAAATCACCTCTTTTAGTTTATTAGCATGCAAAACTCCATGACGTCAGGAAACGTCATGCATTGCGCATGTAACAGAAGGAGGCTATTTTGGTGTGGTTACGGATAGATTGGTAAGTCAATTAGATAGCATACCCCTGTTCATTGATACATTGATTTACACACTAAACCGCAAAAGTAATGTGGTCTCTAAAGCCTTGTAGAAGTTTTCAACAGATATAAGCTACCACTCCTTGAAAAGCTGACACATGGGCTGTTTCAATTCTCCGTACCTTAGGTGGGTTAGATTTTCTGCTAGAGGCCGTCAAGTTACCATACCTTGTAACTAGGGCAAATCACACATCGCCTCGAATAAAACTGCTCCACCAGCTGAAAGTCCATAACTTTTCCATAGTTTTCGTTTCTTTACGTTTCTTTATTTGTTTTATCACAACTTGTACAATAAGTATACTACAATAAAAGTAAGAGTTAATATATACATTTAGTGTGCAATTGTGATGGGAAGTGTACCATAAAGCCAGAATGGCTAAACAGAGTGGCGCACTCCCCGTACAAGTAGATATGATGATAGTTGATACTTAAGCACAAAAACAAAAAATAAAAACAAGAGGGCAATCCACGGAGTTGCGTATCTCATCGCCAACATGCACGGCTTTGATTTCAATACAGGGCCTGCACATGGAAATTTACTTACAAAGCTTTAAGTTAATTGGTTTAATAGTTCTCAAGATATGCTGGAAATACAAATCTTGAAGTAAAATTGGCTTTTTTCTTCTAAAAAAATCAGCAAATTTCACTCTCTTTACTACGAAAGTGATATACCTTGAATATTTCATTCTCATGTAAGTTTTTGCAAAATTTTGCATTAAATGCTTCTCAAGATATGCTGGAAATAGTAATTTTGGGGCAAAATTTGTTTTTTTTTTTCTCAATTATCAGCAAATTTGACTCGATTTACCATTACAGTAAAATTATGTTGAACAATGTGTTCTCAGGTAAGTACTTACAAAACTGTAAGTTAATTGATCTACTAGTTCACAAGATATGCTGGAAATACAAATTTTGGGGCAAAATTTGCTTTTTTTTCTAAAAAATCAGCAAATTTCGCCCTCTTTACTACGAAAGTGATATACCTTGAAATTTTTCATTCTCAGGTAACTTTTTGCAAAATTTTGCATTAAATGCTTTAACAAGATATGCTTGAAATAGCAACTTTGGAGCAAAATAGACTTTGTTCTCAAAAATCAGCAAATTTGACTCGATTTACCGTACAAGTAATACATCTTGTACATATTGGCATCATGCACAACCTTACCAAGTTTCAACTTAATCGCTCATATGCTTTTCAAACTATTCTGGAAAAACCACAAATTTGGACAGGTCCGGGCGCCCACACACACACACCTAAACACACACACACACGCACACGTTTGCATTTATACTACCCAACAGGACCATCCTGTACCCATGGTCACTCTACCATGGGGTACCCCTGGGGTGTCGCTACTCGTCCACTCCAAGCGTTTCCATGGCAACCATTCTCACATGGGTGCACAGAACAATATATAACCCCACTAGCCAAGTGACTACAATATCTCATCTAGCCCCTACAGGGCGATGAGATAAAAAAGAAATACAAGGCCAAGAAAATGTATCTATACATATATACACACAAATACTAATTACATGTATTTATTCATACATATGCATACTTTAACATATATACATGCATGTATTAAGTGCACACATACATAAACATAGCGACGTGCGGAATAAATAAAAAGTAGATAAACAAATAAAAAATGGAGGGGCAAATGAACCCGTAGACTGACCGTACCACCTGTAATTATTAGGAAGAGATGATATTTCTATAATTGCTTCAATTGGCACCATTTTCATGCAAAGTATACACCAACTCGCCTTCTTCAATATACAATTCATAAAAGAACCCATCTCAAAGGATAAAATACCAAAAACGTTGTTCAACTATCCCTGATAGGGACTTTCACTGAGGTGAACAAAATGCGAGGAATCTCCAACTTCTCTTCCGGGAATGCTAATCTAATCCAATTGTGTGTGATGCAAGTGCAATGATTTTTTAAATCTGACATTACAAAATATTAATCTGTCATTGGAGATTATTGAATCTGTAATTAAAAATTATTAATCTATAATACTTTCATCCTTGTAGAACCTCCTTGCTTTCATGAGCTTATTTATACTGTATATACGGCTCTGGCAATCGCACACGCGGTAGAGGGCTCACCTCCATTTTGTAGCTACCTACAATACCTCGGTAAGTTTCCAATCTTTTCCCATACCAGTTTATCTTTACGTCATAAAATCAAGTTTATCAGTGCTACTTCACGCCGTACACCTTCCGTGCAGCGCTGCTGTACAGTGCAGCTACTGTATTCCGAAACCACTGGTAGTGTGTTATACATTATCGTAAGACGACTTTAGAACACATTTTGTCTTCGAAATTTGAAAAAAAAGAAGAAAAAAGGTTCGTATGTGCTATGATTTGGATCTTGTCCCATATCTTGCCTATGATTTTAGTCTTCAGTGGTCAATAGTAAACTGTGCTGAGAGAATATTAAAGATCATGATGTAGTAAATGCACCGTTGTTCCCATGGCCGAATTGGATAAATTACTGTACATGTATGCGGTGAAGCCGAGATGTGCTAAATTTCGGCACTGTTAGGCAAGTTTACATAGGTCTAATATAGTGCGTTCTATACTTTCGTGCTACCCGTATTTTCGTGCAGAAGGCACATACCGCATTAAGCCTATATCTGTTAACTTTTGGGCAACCGTTCTTCGACAAAATTGATGGGACACTTGTAGACAAATGCAGCAATATTGAAGTGGATCTCCCACCCCCCCCCCTCCCTCCACCTACAGATCAATGTTGTCCCAACCAAAAGAATTAGATTAATTACCTGTATGCGATGAAGCCGAGAAGTACTAAATTTCGGCACTGTTGTAGCAAAGTTACATAGGCCTAGTACAATGCGTTCCATATTTTCATGCTAACCGTATTTTCGAACAACAGGGTACATTTGTTAACTTTTAACTTAGACAACAGTTCTTCGACAAAAGTGATACGACACTTGTAGACAAATGTACAGTAGCAATATTGAGGTGGATCCTCTCACCCCCCCCCCCCCCCTTCTCTACAGATCAATGTTGTCCCAACAAAAAGATATTCCAACTTTCAACCTTGAATGGGGGAGTGGCAAAAGATGTCCCATGTATCTTTGGCAAGATAGACTGCACTGCTGTTTTACACATGTATGGGAGCTAAAGGATATGATAGGGTACCAAGGCGATTGACATTTTGGGGCCATGATAAGATATTTGTGTATAAGTAGTTTAAGGATACCATATTTTTGAGTTTGCCCTGGATAAAAAAATCCCACACAAATTTCTATAGGGAATGAGATGTGTGAATTACTGTATAAGTGGGTATTGTGCATGTGCGAAATGAGAGACTCTCCCCATATGGGAAATCTACGGGAAGCTCTCCCATACTTTTAAAAGTTTTATAAAATCCCTAGAAGCTCTACTGTAGGTCTGTGCACCTTGAAGAATTCCATTATTGTTTCCTGGCTGCAGTACAGTATATCTTCTTCTTTAGAAGGTGGTACTGCAAAGTGGATATTTTGTCAAATTGTAGCAGCATTAACTGGATGTTCAGTATGAGTAATTGAATGTCACTATACAGTACAGGAACAAATTTGCATCGTCTTGAATGGATGTGACAGAATACCCTATTTTCAGCGCTTTGATTGGTCCATATTTTGGTGCCAAAGCACTGATGTATACAGTAGGGGCCTGTAATCAGTGGTGCAGTTCTGCTTGCAGTTCATATTGTACCTTTTATTTTTGGGTACTAATTTAGAACCAGCACAAATCCGACAAACTAAAAGAGGGCGCTTTGATGGGAAGGGTGTCATTAATTGGGACTTGAATATATTTTGGGGGGAATACTTTCCATCCCTTTTTTATTATCCTTCCACCTACTTCTCTTGTCTCTTATTTATTTCTTATTTTCTACCTTCTTTTGGTGACTCTGTAGACATCTTCTGTTGAGTGGGTGAAGAACGGTAGTAACAATGACATGCATAATCTTGGATACGAACTTGGTAGGCAAGAAAGTGTTTACTCAACAGACATACCCTTTACCGGTCGGGCTATGAGCCAAGCTGAAGACTTTCATTGGAAAGTAAAATAGAAACCTCATTTCGCCTGATATTAACATGTTTTCATATTCATATGTATAATGCAAAAGAAAATGTGTGAATATTTAAAATGTGTGATGAAAATGGATACAGATTAGAGGTGTCTTTTTTTTACTCAAACAATAATACTATTCTGTATGCTCGTTGTAGTTGTTATTGTATGAATTTGTTCTGTAATTTGGGGGAGTGAGGGCTGTGGTGGCACCAAGGGGGGCATTTGTCCCCAGTGGGAACCTCCCCGCGTTCCCCATCCCACTCAGCCGAAATGACCCTGAGAAATGCATTCATCTGTATGTCTATTCCCTATTTATATTCATATCTACAGTATCTGTTGTAGGAAGTCTATAAGACATAATTTTTCACCCAGAGATAGGCTAAAACCTCAGACTTTGACCCCCAACAGACTTTGCCTTTGGAACCCACACAGAAATACCCAAGAAACCTAAAAACTGCTATATATGCAAAATTTGACAACTAAATTATTCCCTGGACTGTATATTTACTATCACATTGGCTAAATTACAAATGGCTCTTTGTAGGGGCACAGGAGACGAAGCTGTGATAAAACATGTGCAGTCCAGGCTACGGCCCACAACCTGACGAAAGTCAATGGAATGGTAGTCGTAGGTCAGGCCACACTGTCACAATTACGTGGGACGCGACATTGAAAGTCACCAGGTCGTAAGTAGTCGGTGGGGTGTGAACCGGTACTTCAGGGCTTGTTTTTTTTAACGTGATCCGACCGCATGAAGGAATTCTCAGGCCACTCATCAAATTTCACAAAACTGACAGGCATTACTTTCGGCATTGCCCTGCAAGGCAGCAAGCTTTCCTCAAATGAAAGTCAGCCTCCACCAAAGGATATTAATGTGGTACAGTCTGACAAACCTCCACGTGATGGCTGTAGATGAGATTGGAGGATTTGAAATAAACCATTTTTAATAAATACAGTATGTCACAAACAATTCGAACATTGAACCATATCAGTACAGTATATGCAGACTGTGCACAGTATTTAGAGCACAACGTTTGTATCCTAAGTGTAGGTAAGTTGGAAGGGAATACCCTGTCGGTGTTAGCTACATTTTTCTATATCGGTATTCCGTTTGGGTGTATATATATCTTCAGTGTCTTGACTGGATTATCAGAGTTTACCTAACTACTGCATCATTATGAATACTGTTTGGTGTACTGCAAGTAGGTTAGGATATCACTGTTCTATGAGATACAGTACAGAGTGGGCACTGTTTGACTGTTGACTTGTATTAACAGCATTCTCGTTGAACATTGTTACAGTAGCTAGGGATTGGACAATTTGTTAAAGAAAGCTTGTGTGGTGTGGGGAGAGTCTTCCTTAGGACTGTCCTATTTTCAACTGCAGGAAGAAGGAATCGACATTGTATTACAATAACAAACATTGGGCATTTCTTTTCTGGTAATCAATCAGTGAGGAACTGACAATATGGCATACAGATATTTTCAGTTTATATTTAGATTGGTATTGGTATGGAAATTATGAAAATGGGTGTATCGGTATACACCTCTTTGGGCTTCCAGACAATTTACTGTAATCAAGAAACTACAAGGGGCTCAAAATGCTGCAGCCAGACTTGTATCTCTCATCTCAAAATTCTTCCAAATTTCCCCAATTTTACGAGGTCTCCATTACTGTCCGGTTTATACAGTGTTTGTTTTGATGTGATTCTTTTGACTTTTTCAGCAAGGCCCCAAACTATTTGTAGCCAAAGAGGGAGGCTAAAGATACTGTATCAGCTGAGCCCTGATTCCTTTAATCGCTAAGTGATTTCTCGATTTCATACCTCTTTCAGTGAATGTGAACTCACAAGTTTGCTGCGACTGGCCCTCGCCTGTGAAATTCTCTTTCAGCCGATCTTAGAGTGTGTCCCTCCTTAAATCAAAGTTGAAGACTTATCCTTTTACACAAGCCATTAACATAGAGTTTTCTGTTACTTTTGTTTTGATCTTGTTCTTACTCTTTTGTTTGTTTTAATTTTTTCACCGCAATAGATTATATTTTAATATAGTTGTGGCACCTTACCTAATTTTAGCAAATAAAGATGAATAAGTTGGTTGGAGTTTATACTACAGGCAACATACAGTTGCTTTGGGAAATAAGTCCTGTCATGTCATACGGTATCTCGTTATCACCCCCTCCCCCTCCCCCGGGTTTTGGCACCTAAACTTTTCACATTCATACAGTACCTTCGTGAACTAAGGGTTGCAGGACTCTTTTGGAGGATGGTGTTGTATGACTTAACAGCAAATTCAATTAATGGTGAAGATATGTGGGATAATATGTCCATCATATACAGAAGAAGGGAATGTTGATCAGGGTCTCTGCTTGTTAGGGTATTCAGGAAATCATTGTTTTAGTTGCTGTAGTTTAGGAAGATTTCTCCACTGCTCCATTGTTTGACATGCCAAAGCTACTGTACAGTACTACTAATTTTGTATACACCTTGTTTGACTTCTCCAAACTACTTTCTTCCCCTCAACAACTGCAGCCTGCACTTCCTGTGGCCAGCACTGTAGTGATAGCCCTACTCCTTTCACATTGCTAGCCTTACCGATTTCCTGAAATCTTATCATTTGTTCCCAACAAGGTGACTATCTAGACCTTTACTTATATATTTTGGCCACAGTATCGTATTGCTGGTATCTCTCTGTCTGAAAATGTAATAGCAACAAAAATATCAAACAGATGTACTGTAGTCAAGTAAGTAATTGGTGTAACAGCATTTATTTGTTTAAAAAAAAAACATTCAAGCTCAACGCAACAGTATCACATTCAGCAGCAATTCTCACCCGTTGGACTATCATTGCAGTGACATACATGCACTGCACAGAACAGCGATGGTAAGTTGAATTGTAATCTGTACAGGTAACACTACACACAATCTCCTGTCAGCGATGCACACAAATCAGCACTCTGCAGTGCCCAGTGCTGTAGTGTGTGTCCCTCCAAGAGGAAAGTCATGACCATTGTAAGTTGTCTGATAGAGAAATTTGAAGTTGACTTGATTGGCCCTGTCAATCTTCTGAGTTCGAAGTCGACGTTGCCGTTGACGATGTTCGTAGCTTGAGCCATATGAAGAAGTGCTAGGTAGGGATAAAACAGGAAATGGTACCTACAGTAATGTACATTGCAATTGTTTGAATTAAAATTTGATTAAAATCAATGTGGATTCTTGTTGGTTTAGAAGATTTTCACACTTCCTTTAAAATAGGTCCAAAATTTCCTTTGCATTTCAGCTATATGTAACAACTACTGTACGTACCACTTAAACTTCTGCATTGTCACATGGCACCATAACGACTGTATAATGCAGTGCAGTACTGTAGCCTTGCAACAAAAACTTAAACCTTTCACAGCCAGTATCCATTACTTGGATACCACCCATTTCAGCAAACTGCATACAATGGAACATTGAAATTCCACATAATAGGACTTTTTCAGGATACATAAGTTTTCGTTTTTTGATTCCTTGCCAAAGGCAGGCAAGGAATCTTTGCGATGGTGATTCGGTGTATGTGCGTGCGTATGTGCGTGTGTGTGTGTGTGTATGTATGTGTGTGAGCAAAATCTTGTGAACACTCTAGCTTTTGAAGGGAAAGTGCAAGGTGGGTCAAAGTTGGTGTGTTGATAGAACATATGAAGATCTCGGCTGGGATTGTTTTTGGTGAAGGTCAAAGGTCATCTGAGGTCACCATCAGGCAGAATGTGTACAAACTATGTTTGCAGTATCTCAGAAATGACAAGTTGCATCATTTTCAAACTTAGATGGTATGTACTGCCCTGTAAGTAAGTGAGATTGTGAGGGTATTGTTGTAGGTCAAAGGTCATCTGGGGTCATCAGAAGTCATAATGTGAAAAGCTTGTGAACACTCTATCTTTTGAAGGGAATGTGCAAGAGAGTCCAAAGTCAGTGTGTGGGGAGGACATTTAAAGATCTTGACTGGGATTGATTTTGGTGGATGCCAAAGGTCACCAGAGGTCATCTGCAGACAGACTATAGACAAAACATGTTTGCAGTACCTTTTGAACTGCACATTGCACAAACTTTGAACTTCAAGGGTATGTAGGACTTTCTAAGTAAATAAGGTGAGGGTGTGTCTTGTGGTCAGAGGTCATGTGGGGGTCATCAGAGGTCGTAACATGAAAAAAACTTGTAAACACACTATTTACAAAGGAGGAGATAATTTCAATATTTACAAAGGGGAGACAATTTCACACTTTAAAGTTGTTCTTTTTAGATGGAGTATATAAATATAATTACTGGTTTAAGTTTTGATGTGGGTCAAAGGTCATCTGAGGTCCTTGAGTACAAAGTGTTAAGACCTTTGCTGATGTTTCTCTCCTTCTGTCTTTTCCTATGGGTGGAAGGTATTTGAGCTCCCTTCCAAGCAAAGACTAGCAATGCTTGCACATTTAGGAAGTTCCAATTTGAAAACTTTTACCTGTCAGTTAGGTAATAAAGTGTAGTTGCTGTACTAATTTCACAAGTCTTTGACATATAATGATGAAACTACATCTATGGATCTTCAGCTGGCATCTTGTTTTGACAGATTAAAAGTGCTCACTTAGTTTTCAAAGCCATAATTGGCTTTTAATTCCATCTGAGACATTTGTTTGGTCTGAAAATGGTGATTGACCAATGACCTCTGTGGAAAATGGGAGAAAGGTTGACCCTTATCTTTCCCAGAGGAATCATTATCTGAGATACAGCGCTCCTTCTGTCATCAAACAATGTAGAATAGATTTGTTTTCTGAAGTGGAGACAGTTGCACATAGAAGATTTCTGTTAGGGAAAAGTCTTATTGTGCAATAGAGATAAATAAGTTATTACTTGGCCATATGATGGGGTAGATGGAGGAATTTGTGTAGTTTATATAATTGGCAGTCATTTCAACTGTCATATGAGTATATCTCTTGTTCCTGGGAAATTTGTACTGTACCTAGGCTACCACTGTGCAGGCTGGAGAATTCTTGGCCACCAGTGTTATCTTACATTACATGCATACAGCAGGTATTGGAAAATGGTGTGCATTATTAATGGCGTCATCTGGTATATCCCGTGGTTACTACAGTAAACTGCAACTTGAAAAAAATTAATGGAAGTGCATGTATTAGTTGCAAGGAATCACTAAGCCTCTTGGCTTTCTTGTTCCGTTTTGTTTTGAAGTGGCTGTAAAATGGTTAACGTCCAGTACAGTTTCTTGGTAATGTCATCTACTCTCTTTTTAGGTTCATTTAAAAAAACATTTCCATTTACATTTTTTTTGTAGATCTTTCAAATATCAGTTTTTCTAAATTTCTCACTGCAGATGCAACAGCATCAACCAGGATTACAAACCACACCGCATGCTGTGCAAATGCCGCAGCAGGCTGTTCAGTGGCAGGTTGCTGCACCACCGGTGGAGTTGCCTCCGGACACACAGACGAGCCCAAAGCAACTGAACAGGAGCTCCACTTCGACTGGTTACAGGGATCATCCACCTCTGTCTTGGATTTGTCCTTATTACATGTGGTGTTGTTGTTTTGTCTGTTCATTTCCCAGAACCAGGCTATGACACGTATACTAGAATGCCAGTGGAAGGGATAGACAGAAGAGATAGACAAGTTTGGCCAGTTTGGTTCGGAGCGGTTAGTATTCATACAGGTTTCATTTTTGTTGCTCCATCCTTGAATTTTAAACTCCCTCTGTCCACACTGACACTTCTCCATGATGCAGCTCACTGTGACCAGATGTTGAAGACGTACATTGTCCAACATGTTGGAAGAAAGAATGCACACTCTACTCCACTGCTCCAGGAATGTTAAAAACGATACATACTGTGAATGGTTTTCCAACCGTCCCCCCCAAAGAAAATCATTTATTTTATTGGTAATATGTGTATGCCTGGCACAGTGGTACCCCATAAATTGTGCTATTTATGATATTACCAGATTACATTTTGAATTCCCATGGGATTCTTGGGCCCAAGTAGGGTGTGGTTCTATTTGCAATGGCACCTTTACATTTCTTGTCATTACAAAAGTGCCCCTCATTGAAAGAAGTCTCGCGACACAATCTACACATCAGACTACAGTAGTTGACTCTGTGGATGATATCACTTTCTGGGGATTAACTTTTAGGGGAAAACACTTCTCCACATTTTCAGTAAGGCTTTGGATGGACTTATGATGTGATTGCTAAGCAACCAGGTTAGTCTGGAGAAAGCCGGTTGGTCACATCACAATTGCACTTAGTGTGACTACCACCCTAACAATACTGGATAAAAAAATCGCAACTCTGATGCACCTGGTGCACAATGTAGATAATAAAGTGAACCTACTGTTGATTACCTAAAATAGCACCAGCACCGATAAAACTTATTACACATGTGTAGCTATCTCTGGTGTTCTGCACTTTGTTAGTTGATCTCATTCAGAGGGCCTCGATCAACATTTGCGAGACAATACAGAAGTTATCGAAAGCCTAAGATTCTTGGAATCTCTTTGTCTTGAATTTGTAGTCATCTGTAAGGTAAAGTAATATTTCCAAGCATCCACCAGCAGGACTGTGGAGTCACTAACTGTTGCCGTGTGTTGCAGTTATGTAAACCAAACCATTAAGTTTGTCTGGGACTCTGTATTCCATCATAGAGTAGGCATTCACCAAGTTACGTACTCTTTTAAGTCGAGTGAAAATAGTTGTCAAGAACCAGTTGTGTACATATACATGAAATTTGTGACTTTTAATGAAGACAAAATTAAAACTGTTTCCAAAACCACAGTAGTGTAGGTACAGTAGCTATGGTACTATACAGCAAATGTCTCAATTTTTGGCATGAAGTAAGCACATAATCTTTGAAGTTGAAAGGGCAATGATGTAATAGAATGGTGGCTCTGGTTCATCATGAATCATGTCATTCCAGTGGGTGCATGCATGCATGGAGACAGTTATCCCTTTCTGGGATGGTGAATGATCGACTTGATGTGCAGTAGCCTGCTTTCTCCATCATCTCGGAATTCACGACAGTGTCGATGACCGTTAAAGTGAAGTTACAGATGTCGGGAGACTCGAAGGCAAATGTAAATGCTGATTCATGTGATGATGTGGAGTGTCTCACAGTGTCGATCAATTGCTTTAATGAGGCATATATATATATATACATTATCTCATAATGAGGTAATTACTAGCATTTATGTGGAAGATTGATAAGAATATTTGTATAGAGGAAAATACATGTTTCCAAACAAAACTCTTACTGTAGTACAGTATATAAAATTGTCAATTGCCCTTGAAGTATAAGGAAAGAAAGGTCAGTATCAGACATATCACGCAACTACAGTAGCTCTCTTGTGTCATACACTTGCATACTTAGCCAATATTGAAACATGATTTAGTTGTTAAACAAGATTTTGCCTGTAAAATTGTCAGCATTTGATAGATCTGATGGAATTTATGGCTATTTTCAAAAAAAAATAAATTACGAATAATATCCGATATTCCAAAATCTGATCTGTACAGCATGTCACACAACCTTTCACATCTGTTTATTGTGCAGTAGGTAATACAACACCAAACCCAGTGGAATGCTTAAGGTGTGTCATGATTCGTAATGGAGTTGCGCACACAGATGCCAAAACACAAAACTGTGCACTCAGTACTCCAGTAGGTAAGCAAAAACTAAACTGTGTGTGAAGAGAATCTCACTAAACGATGTATGAGGAATCCTTTTTTTTTATTATTATTATTATTATTTTTCTTTGTCACTTTGTCCTTTATGCATGTTTACTGTTCTGTAAAGTAAGAATACAGTTTTAGGACTAACACGATTGGACAAGTTTATCATTTTACCATCCTGAAGGTTACGGTTATTGCCTCTTTTGTGTGGACAGATACGGTGATGCTGTAAATAATTGCAGAGCAAGCACCATTGTGTTTACAGTGTGCTGATTAAAATTATGTACTACTTGCTGGAAATGTTTGCACTTCAGTTCACCAGTTGATATTTTATAAAACTCAAGGTCTTCATTTGAAGAGAGTACAGGTAAGGCAGCCGTCAGTATCATTCAGGCATTGTTAATTGGGTCTGAACCATTCTCAGGGATTTTGTTAGAAGCTCAGAAGGTGGATGTGCGGGGGGTGGGGGGGGGTGGGGGAGGAAAGGATTTATTACTGCTGATAACTGACCTGATTCCAAATTGCTGCTGTCCTAGGCTAAAGTCAAAATTGGGTTCGGAGGGTACAAAAGTTTGTTTCAAAGGTCCATATACGGGTAGGTGCAATTTGAAGGGGTGTATTTGTGTGTGTGTATAGGCTTAACAAAAGAAATATTGACGCTGCAACACTCCACGTCTTTTATTTTCATCAAATTTTGAAAAGTCATTATCGCAAAAACAGTAATTGATGTACAAAATTGGAACGGATTTTCACTCGGGGTTTCACCTCGCAAATTCTGCATAAAGTGTGCTCTTTTCTACTGTACAGATGCATTTCAGACAACTTTTAAACACTGGTTTTGTCCACATGCACACTGTATAGCAATCACAGTGTACAGTATGCTTAATGCAAGTTGGATACGCAAGGATGTATTAAATGCATTTGAAGAGAGAGAGGTACTGTATACTGTAGAACCACTTTCATCAAATTTGTTGAAAAAAAAAAAAGTTTCATGTTCAGAAACTCTGGTAAGAAAGATGCCCTCATTTATTCATCATGTGCTTCCTTAATTTTCCAACCATTGAGCATGAAGAAGTAAGAAGTTGTAAAAAGTTAACCAATACCAAATTACAGTATTCACTGATAAGGAGTATTAATATTGAAGCACACACTGTGTAGACATACTGGGTCATTTATTCATTGCATCTACAGTAAGCTACTGTATGTGTTGGTCAAAGTTTTCAGCATTGTTAAATTCTTTTTGTTCAACAGGTTGCTATGTTCAATGCTGCCTTAGGTATGATCAGCAGAAGAAATCAAGTTGTTGTAAGTAATCTCTAAAATCAAAAGAAAAAAGCAATGATTGTTTCCCCCATGAGATTATTTGTTCACTTTTCCTTTATACTCATTTTGAGTTATCTTTGTGATTTATGGAAAAGAAATTTTGTCGTTTACGGTAGTTGTCATTTTTTTATGCTTTATTTTGTTGCTGTCGTCGTGTAATCCTTATAAAACAAACTTAGAACTCGGAATTCAATCGTCAGTCACACGACTGGATGGAAGCGGTGACGTGAGAGGAGGCTGCTGAGTATTAAATCTTTTGGGGAAAAGTCGAGCAGCATCCACTATAAATACCAATGTCAAGAGAGATCATCGATAACTACTGTAATGTTACCGATGCAAGCAGGGTATGGTACTACTGCAGCAGACAAAGACAAAGACTGTGGATGTACGAAGACTCAGTGGACACTATGTAATATACAGAGCGGTTTTAGGTTTCACGAGAGTGGTCAGAGGAGAACAAACAGCACAGCGAGGATAATGCGGTTACCTACGCTCTATAAATCTGAAATGTCCTCAAAATTAAGTAAAAGGAAGCTGAAAATCCTTTTAGAAAATGATGACCACTTTCATTTTCATTATACTTGCAGAAATGTGGACTGAAAACTGTGCACAGAAAATTTCAAAAGTGCTCAGTTCGATTGGCGACGGCATTGTTTGTAGGCAGTCTGTGTTCATTGCTGGAAAGGTCACTTTCGGCTGCCAACTAACCGGTGATCCAGTAGCAGAATTTCAGGAGTGTTCTATTTACTATAACAATAGTTAAAGGCCTGTTTGAAGAAAGTTCTCCAGATCACATGTTTACAAGTTAGCGATTTCAGTATTCATCCGATAGTTGCAATGAAAATATTACTTGTTGTGTAGCTTATTTTCTCTGCATGATGCTGGTGGATAGCATGTTTTGTGATGACAATCCAAAAGGAGAAAAATTAAGGTATTGCATTAGCTTGGTTCATAGAACTTTACCTTGCGTACTGTCAGGAAGGAAAAAAGATGTTTGGCAGTGACATTCCAGAATGATGTAGTAAGGGCTTTGCTGAAACTCCAGTCATGGAGCTGCTCCTTGTGTAAAGAGGGGTGGAGGGAGGGTGGTGATGGAGGAAAGGATACTTTTTGATATCGTTGGGGAGGGTATTTATAGTGGCCTGATTTCTGTACCTTTTCCCGCTGTGACACCGGGATGGGGGGGGGGGAGGATGAAAGGGATGGTGGTGTTTAGTTGCGATATTACAATACTGTAGCGTGGCTCTTGGAAATGTTCCCTGCCAGGGCGGAGGCATGGACAATGTTCAGTTGTGACATTCTAAAAGAATATTTTAGGGTATCATCCGTAGACCTTTTGGTTTGTGTAGGGCTGTTTGTTATGTAATGCATGAAATAAATGTCTGGTGGTGACATGCTAGAAGGATGTTGCATATGCCGTACATAATACTATGACTGTATCATGCTTGGCAGAGGTCTAAATTATTTAGGATCAATAGAAAGCAGTTATTTATTAGCCCAATATCTCTATGTGTCTAGCATACTCCAATCTCACATTAATTTGGTATTAATGTTTGACATTGTGTACTGAATACAGCATATTTATTGAATGTATTGGCCATTTTTTTATTCCATGCTGAAGGCAGGCAAGGAATCTATGCGATGGTGATGTCGTGTGTGTGTGTGTGTGTGTATGTGACGCCTAGGCTTGTAAACACGATATCTCAAGAAATGGGCGGTGCTTGAACTTCAAGATGGTAGTCCACTGTGAGTAGACCTGGGAGACTTGTCGTCACTTTAATGTGACATGAAAATGAATAAGGTCTGTAATTCCAAAGATCTGTTCTGGGTTCAAAGTTCAACATGTGATACTTAGAGAGTTTTACATGACCTGAATGTGGAAGAGGTTTAATCACTCATAGTAGGAAAATAATGCATATTTATATCCTATTGAAATTTGCCATAATGTAGATCTATGTTTCATAGCAGAGACTCTAGTTTGTTTTTTTAGTCTCAGTAAGCAATCCCTTGGGAGGCAAGACTGTTCCAGATTGACTTTGTTAAATTGTGCAATCTCATGCCTGTAACCACAATTTGGTGTCACCAACTTTCTCTCAACTTGTGAATTACCCGCTTCATGACCACAGTTGTCATCAATGCTGACTGAATGACATTACTCATGACATTAGCACTTGGTAACATCAAACCCATGAGTGATGTAGAATGTGGTTGTCATTCTTGCATTTTATTTTTCATTTTGATATGGTCTCTTCCCTTCTCCATTGGGTTGCTTTTGTTTTTAAGTGATTGTGTGTGTACGAACAAATGAGATATCGGCAAGGAATCACAAAGTCATTTGGCTTTCTGTTGTTGTCTCTTTTTCTCCTTGTGGACAGATAGTGTAAAGGAGGTCTTTGCAGTCTTGTCAAAAGCAAAAATCTTATTACATTAGCCTATATTTGAAGAAAGCAGGCAAGTGTTTGATATTGAGCACATTGGTGCACTATGACTAGTGATGCGTGCCGTTGCTTGTTTTGGAACGTACAATGGTCATAGGCTAGGTCACCCAGTGGTAGAAATCATAGCAAATGTTTGTTTTCTCAAAAAGTTTGGAGATACCCTTTATCTGCTGTATTTTGCACATCTGTGGACTTTGATCTGCTAACTTTGTGAGAGCTGTGGGTTTCTTTTGACTCCCCCAAACCATTTGCAGTTTAAAATGACAGGTAAAAACACGGTATAGAAGCTAAAGAAGGTGACATCACAAGGAGGGACCAGTGTAGCTCCACAAAAATGTGCATTAAATTTTTAAACTTTACTCTTCAAATGAAGAGATCAAACTTAACTTGCATTATGAAAACAATACGCCCCTTGTAGTGTCACAGCAAAGCCTCCTCCTCCTTGAGGACAAGCCGCTAATTCAACTCTCGCAAGTTGTGCCTCCACCATTCAATTTACAGTATACGCACCTAACCATATGTGTATGTACATTGTTCCTTCACTTGTCCTTTGAGAGGGTGCCCTTGCTGTTTTGTTCATTTGTCACATGTGACATGTCTTGTAGTTAAGATCATAGATAGGTGGTCGAGGGGTTTAATTGGGACATTCAGCTTTTGATTCTGATACCTCTATTAACTTTTGTGAATTGTAATTGTTTCGATATATGGTGTAACACAGGTGACTGTTGTGTCAATACTCATGTAAAAGATCTTTGTCATCTCTTTGTGTACATGGAAGATCCTTTAAATTTTGAAGTTTGTTTACTGTTAGTGTATTTTTTCCCATTTCACAAATTTTTGCGTCGATATACGGTACACTTAGCAAAAACCATATGTGCATTTCTGTACATAGTACTGTACTCTGCCTCTTCTTTCCTCACAGATCAGTCGTTACATGGCATTTTCAATCGTCAGCAGCGTTGCAGCTTTCATTGTCATGGTCCCTGTCTCGGTTCAAGTGGGTACATCCAACAGACTCAGGCTGGAATTATTAGAGCCCCTTGATGGAAGGGCCGATTACAACAATCCGTGTTCTCACACACGTGGAAGATACGATTCATATGGAAGTGGTTTTGACATTCCTGCCCAAGAAATGATTTGCATTGAGGAGGTGAGCTTTGTCAATCTTAAGGGAATTGTTGCCGTAGTCATCGGAGAAAACTCAACGTGTTGAACAACCTCGCAAAGATCTACGGTTAGAGATGCGGGTCAATCTATCTAATCTTGATCGGATGAAGCCACTCAAAAGGATTGATTGCAAATGTGGACTGACTTTCAATGATCGACTCACTCTGAACAGGGAGATGCAATTTAGAAGTATATGCTTAGGAAAGCTTTGTGCTAATCTTGTGAGATTTTTCTCTGCGGCGTGATAAGAATTTAGATTTATGAAGGGATGAGTGCGGCCTACAGCGACGTTTTTACTTTTGTGTGATGTTTCTAGTGGCGTCCAAATAATCAGCATCCACACCTGCTTCTACCCTATGAAAAGGATTACAAAGAACACAGCTTTGATGGAAGGGTTGTTCCTTACATTCAAATTAGAACCACTGTCTCCAAAATTCAAAACAACTCTTAATTGTCCCTTTGAAAATAGGGTAGACTAAGTTTGTATTAAGGCACACAAAGCTTTTGCCATATGCAAATGGCTAAAATGGTCATGAGACAATATTTTCCTATGGCTTTTTATCGATTTCCCCCACAAGTTTTATTTTGTTGTTGCAGAAGTTGTATTTATCTTCAGCAAGTTACACAAAATACAGTCTTTCTTCTGTTGTAGGGCTTAAAGAACACACTGGAAGTTGAAAACGATTATTCTAGAGTATTAACGAGTTGGCAATTTTGACATAGCGGAGGAAAAGTTTTCCAATGTAATCTACTATAGAGCAAATGGTATGTACCCTTTTATGTTAAGTTCCCGATGTAATTTAACCCCATGGATTCTGCATAAAAGCACAAAACAGACGGTGATCTTTTAAATTGCGCCTCTCTGCTCAGCTGAAGAACTTCTACCGCAACAAGTTGGTGTGTCAGTGACAGCACTATAACTTACTGTAAGTACCACTGAAATCAATGTGTTAGTCATTGCTCTGAGGTATGCTTTCAGTGTTCTTTTTAGGGGAAGATAATACTTTGAAAACACCTCTGTGCTAAAAATGTATATTGATTGCAAGGCAAAGGCTGTGCTGAGAATTTTGGCTGGCAGTTATGTCACAGTTGAAACTTCCAAGTTTACTTTGACTCATGTATCACATGATTTATTCCAGAATGTTTCCGCTAAAAGTTGTCACATTTTGTCGTAGCTTACAGTTACATAACTAGAAAATGTGGTTACATACAGTAACCACAATGGACATGACCATGTACTAGTCTCTGGTTGCCTATGTAGGGTGAGGATAGACTGCCTGGTTAATCCGACAACAGGGACGTAGAACTGGTATGTGGACGGGGGGGGAGTAAGTATTTTCAAAAATCCAACATCCTGTCGAAACCTGGGTCATTTCCAGGACCGGAATCATCTTTAAGCAATCCACCCTAGTACACACACACAACCACTCATACACTCTAACATTAGTAAGCACATACACTCAAAGTGACGTGTCCTGGAACCCCTCCGTATCGTAAAATATTATATTTTGTTTATTTTGCTTGTTGTTTTTCATTTTAAATCTGCCTGAATTATTGAAGCCTGGGCAAAACTGTATGATTGTTCCCCCGGGTATTTCCAATGGGATGGCAACTGCCCACCTGCCCCACCTCGGATTGTAGCACACCCCTGTCCGACAAGAGACGAGTGCATCAAGTTTTTAATAAGACTTTGGCTCTCATACTCAGAATATAGGGCCTAAGTGCCTGGAATGAAGTGAACCTACAAATGTAAGTACAGTTAATGTACTCCGTTTTACGTTTTGACCTCAGCTCAAACTTATACATATGGTAAAATACAAGATTTGCATCCGTCGGACTTGAGGTTGATTGCACTTGCCTCCTGTAGGACATTAGAAATTCCTTTTGTTTATTACGAACATTTACCTTAAACATGTTAGAAAACTAATTTGTGCAATTGGTCACATCGTTTGTACAGTGTGACTGCAATAGACTGTATACATACTGGCTTTCTACTGATCGCTGATCCGCGGCCCGGCTACTGTACACATATTGCACATTCGCAAACTATATGCAGTTCAAACGACGAACGGAGACATTGCAGCAGACCACTATGCCGAAATTCCAAGGAATTGCTAGAAAGAATTTTTACATTTATACAGATGTCTCCATAACCATTTCATAAATCGATTATAAAATTAATTTGGTAACCAGACGGTTAAAAAAAAATGATTTTGAAAAATATATATAAAACGGTAGCAAACACCAACGATCTGGAAAGGGAGTAAGAAACGCAGTCTACATGGGACAGCATCTTTCGTTCATGACTGCGTCATGTGTAAAGTACATGGCCTAGGCGTATTAGGCTACTTAATATGGTAATTACCCTACTTAATATTTAAATTAAGAGCATTTGAGGAAAAATGTACCGCATTTCATAATTAGCGACATTTTTCACACAATCTTGTCACATACCCGTCTCCTTTGCTGGAAAAATCTTTTCCCAAAAGATCGGTTTGTTTCTTGATGGGAGTCGTCCGATAAACTGAACGAAAGAAATGTGGTCACGTGATCATCAGAAAATGCGACCAACCATAATAATGGACATGCTGTCATGTCCATTAACTAGGATGGCAAGAAACGAAAAAGTATAAATCACGCCCTGAGTATCACTAGTATATTGTTTTCTAAACAGATGACATGACTCTGTGAATGGAGCCATGTTCATGTACAGAACTTGTTCCTTCATTGCATCACAATTAGTGAACGGTTTGCAAGGAAGCTTTAATGGTCATTCCTTCTCGGCAGTTGCATGAAAATACCCTGTCACTGTATACGGCATCTGCAGAACTGATGCCCACTCGGCAATGTACAGCAACACAAAGAACTAAAGCAGCCTGTGATATTGCAATCCGGCACTGCTGAGGAAGATGGACGTGGAATGTAAATTTTAGAGCCCCTGTGTTAGATGCTAGTTAAGTTAGCCAAGGGTCAGAAAGGACAATATCCTCATAAAAAGACCCAGAAAGTGCAGTCATCCCTGAAAGAAAAACAGTCAAAATCCTCCACACTGTGGAAAATATGTATCAAGTGCATTCTAAATAGAATAAACACTCTAAGACATCAACACAGACTCTGGCTGAGTGTCTGGCCATTCATCCACAACCCTCTGCCAGAAGAGGCATTTTCTAAAATCAACCTGCAGTGCATCTTTTGGAGCTTAAAACTATGACCACGAGAACTCCTTGAATTAGACCACCAAAGAAAAAAATCATTGAAATCTAAATCATCCATCCCCACAAACAATTTTAAACACTTGAAGCAGATCACCCCGAAGACGAGCTCAATGAGCTCAACGGATGTGAGAGTAAGTATTTTCAATCTGTGATGATAACCAACATTTCTCATGGAACCAATCAGTCTCGTAGTTCCCTTCTGAACATTTTCCAAAATCAATTTGTCCTTTGGAAAATAGGGATTCCAAGCCTGCACAGTGTACTCCAGATGGGGCCTAATCATTGCCTCCCGACAGTATCCCTAGGAAGAAATTTGAAGTTCCATCTAATCACATTGTACCTAGAATTTGGTTCCCTTTCCTAGCAGCTTCTGTGCACTTCCTTGAAGGTTTAACAGAAAAAATCTATGAAAATGCCAAGATCTTTTTCAATTTCCAATTTTTGGATGTTAATACTACTGAGACTAAAGTTGACATTTGTCAACATTGAACAGCATTGGCCAATCAACAGACCATGTGTAAATTTTATGCAGATTACTTTGAACACATTTACCATGATGTTTAGAAGAAACATCAGCACATACTTTTGTATCATCAGCAAATTTCGTAACCAAAGAATCAACAGTGTCATCCAGATCATTGATATACAGTGTAACCTATTCCATGTTGATCATGGATGAACACCAGCAAATTTCGCCTGCTTTTTTCGATCAGTGTTCAGAGAGTAATGAGGCAGGGGTGAACCAACAATTCCATACATCCTGCTCCCAGGACGGTCATTTGACATCCCCATCTGATGGGGAGGAGAGTATATCCCCCAGTCTTTAGCCACTCTCCTAATGGCAGGGAGGGGTGAGGACCTGCCCAGCTCAGCAGCCTGTTAGCTGCGCCGAGCAACCTGAAGTGGATGATACCTGAATCAGACAACATGAAACCAAATTGAAATCACCAAAGAACCCCCTCAACACCACTGTAAACGTCTTTACTGAACAAATTATACAACAGCCTTGCATTTGTGCAGCATTTGTACAAATTTTACCACAGTTATTCTGTTGGGAGTTGTTGCCCCTCTGACATCATGATTATGGAATGTCTGGGGAGGTCGTAAACAATGCAGCCTGCAGCTGGTGGTTAGGCTATGGGAAGAAATTGTTTGTGGAGATCCCTTTCAGTGAAAGGTGAATGGATTGAACTATTGAGCTGTGACTTCTTCTTTTTCAGAGGTCGCTTACCAAATGCAGTTGTCTCTGGTGGCTGACTTCACTATATCTACTCAACTCCAGTCTGTATGTGACCAGATATTAGTCAACTCATTTATGAACTAAATGTGAAAACCTTTGGCTGAACTTTCATAAAGAAGTACTTAGCCACCACAAAAAAAAAAAGTGCTCAAGCAAAACCTAGGTGTGTGAACTTCAAGACTTATACAAAGAAACTTCTATGCTACTCAGAAGTGCCTTTTCTTGATGCTTCCTAGAGTGATTTCCCTCTGAGACACAAATTTTGAATTTCTTTTGCCAAATGGAAATTGCAAGTATTATCCCCATAAGGTGTGTAGCTGTTACAATTTTTTTTTTATTCTTTTTGACCCACCTTCTAAGTTCCTTTGTCTGCAGAAGAATTCAACTTGTTACATTTTAGTTTGATGACTATGAGACAATACCTCTTTTTGTCATTCAAGCCAGGCACATTTTTTTTTTAATGATATTTTTTCAGGTGTCTATCTAATAAGATGCTTATCAACTGTGGTTGTGCATGAATCATCATGTGATTGTTTGGATCAGACATGTAGCCTGAGAATCCAAAGAGTTTGCCCCCTGTGATTGTGTGAAAAATGTGCTATTTACTAGGTATAGAGTACTTAGATGAGTGCCATCAGGTTCTTCTCTGAAACAAAACCTACCGTATCTCATACTGTGCATGAAGACCGTTTTTCTTCCCACCCTTCCTTTCGATTTCTTCACTAGCAGTGTCTAGTGATCTCTCGTGTGACTGGATATTTTGAAAGTGATTTGTGAAATGAATATCAAAGGTAGAGAATGACAGAAAACATTTTATATTAAATGTTTTTCAGTGTCTGCACAGCTCAGTGAATGCTCACACAGTATGCTGATTGATCCGTCCAGCCGCTGCAATGTCTGGTTCGACTAGACTTGTCATCTCTGGAATATTTAAACAAATTGTTTTCTGTGCACATGAGAAAAACATTTGTGTAGTATTATGTACAGAATGTTATAAAAATGTGGTAAGATTTTTCTTCTGGAACAAACCCCAAGTTTCATCTCTGAAAAACATGATGACCAATCCTTGATGACCAATCCTTTATCTCATTTCAACACAGACTCAGATACATCTTGGAAGGTTAAATAATGTTTAGTGGAGTGTCTAATGTACTTTTGCCTTTGGCATTTGCAGCAGTGACCCAAAGAGACCTTTGACTGGCCTTCTCACTGTATGCCATATGCTGCACATACAGCAGAAACAGTCTGGCAGATGTCATGAAAATTCATAAGCGATAAACAAGTTTATCTCAGTTGACAGTATGAAGTAGATGAATTTCACCACATGTTGAATTGCTATTCTATTGTCTTTGATGTTGTGTCTGCTATTATACTGCATCCTCTGCCCGTAGATTTACGTACATGATGCACTGCATGTACTCGCTCTCATTCCCAAAATTGGGGTCACGACTCCAGTCGGGGGGGGGGGAGACACCAAGTAATTCTTGTGTCGTCATTTACTCAGTTTGAAAAAAAGTATTAAAAGTGCTACATCATCGCAGGAAAGATGAAGAAATGTATTGCAAATTATCAATTATCACATGGGTTGATTTTGGTGCATCTGTTGAATGTAGAAATTAGCTGGACATAATATATAGAAAACATCAACGTTGAGGGGGGTACTCCAGTTAAACTTGTGGTACTGAGACGCCAAGATTTTTTACGTCAGTGGGTCTTGAATGAACCACCTGTGCTATCTGATCCTGGAACATTCTTCTCTGCTACACTGAACATGTGAGACACCACTGCAGGCCTTCTTCATTAACATGCAACAGATGCACAAGACCCTGTACAAGTGCAGCAGGTTTAATGTGGATATCTGTTTAGCGGAGACCTTTGTCTCGAAGAACACTCCTGAAGGAAGGGTCTCCATGGGAGAACTGTTTGGCAGTCCCTGGTCTGTTGTTTGTTTAACAGAGCTTTCACAACACTGTTGCATTGCCTTGCTATGAACAGTCTAAGCAGGATTTAAAATTTCTGTTGGTGTTGCGCCAAATCTAGTTAAGTGTACAGTTCTTGATCGGCTCATCAGTAAACTTAATCTTCATGTTGATACAGCATAAGGTTGGGCCATTTGAGGCACAGAACTTTGTAAGGGGGTTTTCTAAATTCTCCTTGGATGACGTTAAAACTGACGCCACTTTTGAACTTGCACTGTTGGGTTTTGGATTCCTTGCCAAAGGCAGGCAAGGAATCTTTGCGATGGTGATTTGGTGCTTGTGTGTGCATGGGGGTGTGTACGTATGTGTGTGAGCAAAATCTTGTGAATGCTCCAGCTTGTGAAGGGAAAGCGCAAGGTGGGTCATAGTTGGTGTATTGATAGAACATATGAAGATCGCAGCTGGGATTGTTTTTGGTGTAGGTCAAAGGTCATCTGAGGTCATTAGGAGGCAAAATGTGGACAAAGTATGTTTGCAGTATCTCAGAAACGACGACTTACATTATTTTCAAACTTGGAAGGTATGTACTGCACTTAAGGTAAATGAGATTGTGAGGGTTTTCTTGCAGGTCAAAGGTCATCTGGGGTCATCAGAAGTCATAATGTAAAAAGCTTGTAAATACTCTAGCTTTTGAAGGAAATGTGCAAGACAGTCCAAAGTTAGTATGTGGGTAGGACATTTAAAGATCTTGGCTGGGATTGATTTTGGTGGATGCCAATGGTCACCTGAGGTCATCTGCAGTCAGACTATAGACATACCATGTTTCCAGTATCTCATGAACTGCACATTGCACAAACTATAGACTTGGAGGGTATGTAGAACTTTATAAATAAATAACATGAGGTTGTTTCTAGAGGTCAGAGGTCAAGTGAGGTCATCATAGGTCATAAAATGAAAAGCTTGTAAACACACTAATTCACAGCACGTACTCCTCCACCAGAAGGTTTGGAATTATGAAAGGGCAGTGGCCATATACACATACACACTCACAAAATTGCCAGATGCTAGACCATGGTCAATCCGGTATTAGGTAATATGAGGTGAGTACGCTGCTAGCGAATTCCCAAACCAGCCAGTTTTGGGGATTTTATAAAGGGAAGTCAAAGGGAAGTGAAAGTTGTTCGTTTTAGATACAGTGTATAAATATAATTATTGGGGTTGGTTTTTCTTATGGGTAGAAGGTATTAGAGCTCTCTTCGAAGCAAAGACTGGCAATGCTTGCACATTTAGGAAGTTCCAATTTGAAAAATTTTACCTGTCAGTTACAGTAGGTTGTAAAGTTTAGCCGCTGATCGAATTTCACAAGTCTTTCACTTACAATGATGAAACTTCATCTATGCATCTTCAGCTGGCATTATTCTGATAAAATATGTCTGTATTTGCATGCAGAGTATTAATGCTGTGGTTATTTGCTGACCTCATAACAAAGAAGTTCTGTGCAAGAGTGGTGTCTGAAAGCCCAATTTGGTTGATTAAATTCAGCACCATACCACCTTTGAGTTTCTATTTAGTTCGCAAATCAGCAGTACAGTATTTGGTATCATGCTTCTTTTATGTATTACTCTTGTTTTGGAAGCTAAGGGTGCTCACATAGTTTTCAAAGCCATTGTTGGCTTTTTATTCCAACCGAGACATTTGTTTATCAGAAAATGGTGATTCAACAATGACCTGTGGAAAAATGGGTGAGAAAGGTTGACCAGCCTATTTCTCCTAGAGGAATCATTATCTGAGATATAGCTCTTGTTCTGTCATCAAACAATGTGGAATACATTCTGAAGTTGAAATGTAATAGTTGTATCAAAGATTTTTTATAGGGAAAAGTCTTATTGCACAATAAAGATGAATATGTTATCACTTGGTTATGTAGATGGAGGAATTTAGGTAGTTGATATAATTGGCAATCGTTTCAACTGTTATATGAGTTCATCAGTCTCTTGTTCCTGGAGAATGTGTACTGTACCTGTGTTTTTACTGTGCAGGCTGGAGAATTCTTGGCCTCCAATATTGACTGACATAACATACGTACTGTAGTTACTGGAAAATGATGTACTTCATTTATGGATTTATCTGGTAGCCTGTGATGACTACAGTATATTGCAATAGGGGAAAAACCTAATGCAGGTGTATTAGTGGCAAGGAATCACTAAGCCTCTTGGCTTTCTTGTTCAGCTATCACCAGAGTTTTGTAAACGACTACTGTATTTTCCTCTTTGTATTTTGCTCTTTTTTGCAGACATTGTCAACTGCCAAGCTCCACATGGTATTCCATTGCGTCATGTTGATATACTTGGTGGTCGAGTTCTTTGTGGCCATACTCTCAGCCATTTCTACCTGTTTCGGTTTGGATTGTTGCACAACTTCGCCGAGGGGGGAGCAGGTGGTAAGCACAGCACTCTAACCTGGTCAGATTTTAAACCAAATGACTCTTTTTACAGACAGGTCTTTAGCACCATCCTTGCGGCTTTGCTCAGAGTAAATCAAGTAGGCACACGTCAAGAAATGACTGTTTGCAGACTTCTTCGAAACAAATTACTCAGCTACGCACTTAATGTAGTAGTTTCCTGTCTTGTCTGATGAGTCTTTCTGATTCCACATCTTCAGTTCAAAAACCAGATCAGAGGCCCATATATTGGGTATTTAGGAGTATGTGTTCCCCGTAAGAGGCCATTTTGTGTATGTCTCCCATCAACAGGATCTAGTCGTTGGCTGACCAAATTTCAGTCATTTTCAAGGGACAGGGACAGACAGAGAGGCTTATACTGCATTGCCGTGTTTTTTTTTTAATTTCATACACCCTGTGAACCACCTTTTGTTTGTGATTTTACAGTAATTGAAACCTTCAATGACATATGGAAGGGAATTCTGTGATCTTAAGAACTGATCGCTACTCCACTCTTGTCTTCAAGCATACAGATTTTTATACTGTAAGATGCACTTTGGTGTGCTTGTTGGGCGTGCCGATCGACTTTTGCGTGGTGCCTGTTTAAGTTGCCCGTTGTTAGTGTACACACTTTCCACTTGGTTTGCCATCATTTCTGTACTATATATGCAGGATACATGGAGTTCCTTGAATCAGAAGCAACTGGCACAGGATGTGGTGGTGTGGTCTGCCTTTAAAATGTTTGTGTCCAAAAGTTATACACCCCTCTGAACATGTCATTTTTCTGAACTTCAAGGTGGAAAAAAGTGACCTCTTATCAAGCAGCGCAACCACTCTAAGACACAATCAATACTCGTCTCAGTCTATTCATGCTAACTAAGATGTATGCAGTTACTTAATACTGTAATGCTTTCATTACAGAGAGTGCCTTTTGCCAATACGAGCAATTCGGTAGATTCACCGAAATTCCTTTGGGATAGAGGAAGCTGTGATATTTTGGGGGCCAGTGCACTGATTGCAGTAGATTGTTAGATAATGTAAGTGTCGTGGTTCGGTGACAAATATCTCTTGAACCGGTCTTCCACAGTCATGTATAATATGGGGAAGTCATGAAAATTTGAACAATTACAGCACATCAAGGCCTGGGATTGCTTTCAAATTCACTAAAATTCAGTGTGAGGCCCTGGAAAAGTCTTGGAATTTTCACACAAGTGACCTTGTTCTTTTCCCACGCATAATGTGGAATAGAATTCTTACATGCAGTATGGAAATTGATTATTATCTTCACCTCATTTTGATTTGGCTTTTGCTGTTTTGTCACAAAGCTTACAAGACATGGAGAGAGAGTTGGTGGAAATCCCTAAGTTGTTTGTCTGAAAAATTCATGAAAAATTCATTCCTTGAAAAGTTCAGTACTGTAGCCCTGCTTCTGCAATAAGCTGTTTATTTAATGTAATATCTGATCACTCAGTACGCCACCGCAGCTATTTCAGCATTAATTGTGAATGTGTCCTCATGTCTTTTTTGTCTACATTTTGTCTATAACAGCTTTACTACCAAGCCCAGATTCCCCAGTTTCAGTCTCCTGTGGTCGTTGTGAATCCAAATGAGCCTCCTCCTGCTTACACATCACTTTTGACATCTGCACTAAACCAATCTCCATCCTCTCCAGCTGCTGTTGGTGTACACTCCAGCGGTCAGCCCCAACAGGTGGCTTTCCCATCTCCAGCACCGCAGTCTGCCGGTGAGACAAGTCGGACACCGGATGCGAGAGGAACTCCAACTCCATCTCAAAATCCGCAGCCCGATGATGGGCTATATGTAACTCCTGATGCTGTACCTGACAGGTCACCGCTGGCAGCCCCTCATTCTGCAAATGAATATTCATACGCGAATACGCAGTACAGGCCGGCCCCACCGGCCTACAGTAATAACCGCTTTCATCATGAAGATACCCAGCCTGGTGAAGACCAACATTACATCACTGTCACCGACTGAATCAAATTTTGGTTTCCATTGTTTATGCTCCCTGTGACTATATTCATATGCATTCATATGACTTTTACGTTTCAGTTTCTGGTTATGTCTCATCAAGTTGGCTCCCTGGACCTCCTCTGATGTGGATATTTAAGAGGTTGGTCAGGATTACATTGTTTTTCATGAAGTGTTACGCACTGACGTGAATTATTTGAACGTGTTATACAGATATCATGCAGATAAATGTAATCATCACCGAAAATGCCATCAGCATAACATTCGTACAACCCTTACTTATTTAGACATCAAGGTCTACCGACCCTGTGATGATCATCAAATGTACCAGCAGTGACTTGATAGCATGCATGCACTTCCTCAAATACACACTAGATATCACCCATGAGCGCACACACTGCCTCGAATACACAACCAGCTGCCTCAAATGCACAACTAGTTTTGTATCCATGAATTTAATCTTCTTAATGCACCACTCACAGCATGATTGTAACATCTGAATTTGAAATCGTGCACTGCACTGAATGGATATATCATGCTGTACTTTGTGATGCAAGTCTGTGTGTTGCAATTAAGATCATTATTGATGACATAAGCTACACCTATATACAGTTTAAGTTCCGTATGGTGTGATACTGTTAGCCTGGAACAGACATTCATTTTCCCAGCTTTCAGCCAATCACTGGAGACGTGGATGACACGTGCCTCAGAGGAGACATGAAAAACATATAAAAATGGATTTTGTAGGACAGAAATATTTTTACAGTATGACAAGTTATTTATACATTCTTTGTACTGCTTTTAATGCACTGATTGATGTTTATGTATACACAGTACTGTATGTATGTATTATGATGCTGATATCAGGTGAATACCGTTATTGCTTTCATCTTGTAGTCTTTCAAATGTCAAGAGAGCCTATCCTACCTTTTTTTCTTACCTTTTTTTTTCTTGAATTTTAGATTGTCTTTGGAGTCAATGAAAGTTAATCTTGTAGACATATTTTTCTGTAAATCTATTATCATATACTCAGTCTGTTAAAGTGACAGTGAGTAACAATATAGCTGCAACTCATACTTTTTTATTAGTACATTAATAATATGCCATTGTATGATTTCTACCATTTTCTGCAATTACTTTCCTCTTTTTTTCTTGTTTTATTGTTTTCCCAGTTTTGCTATGGACAGCATACTTTCATTTTAAGATCCTTCTTTCAAAACCTTTCATAAATGATAGACTTTTCCTGTCTGACATTTTATCCCCCCTCTCCTGCCAAAGTAAATTTAGAGAGTGTGATCTCGGTGTTAAATTGCAATATTAAGAAAGCATACCACGAATGGTCAGAAAAGATTACCTGTCACAGACCTGTCATATTATTGTTACCTCGGGTTCTCAGGTGACCTTGGTGTGAGCCAAGAAAGGCCACCTGAGGGTTAGAAAAGAACAAACTCAGAGCAAATTGAACAGAACAGGAACACAGAGCAATAAGGTATAACAATGTGATCCTGTTAGTCAATTTTCCCCTGACTCTAGAAGGACTGTACCATAGTCTGTGAAGGAACTCAATAAAAGAAATTTGTTCCTTAAAAAATAGCAAAATAGGTAAAAATAAGTATGGTGTTTTATTGGGGTCTCTGTTTTGTTCTACAAAAAGCATGTAAGCATGTTCCTTACATTATGCCAAAGTGCTGTTCTGCCTGTGGCAAATGTGTGACACTTTCGTGCACATGCTGTAGAGCTGAATATATTTGTAAGGTCCAACTCGTGAGACTGAAATGGAGACTATCCTACGATAGAGGCGCTGGGAGAGCAAGTAAGTATCTTCAAATTAAATGATTTACTCACAATGAGAGAGCTCTGTATGATCACTGAAATCATACTCATGTAGTTTTCATTTGTTGCCTTACTACATTTCTTCTAAGTTCAAAAATGACGTGTGATTAGAACACTTCAAAAGGAAAATGTTGTGACAGCAGAAGTTTTCATTTGTTGGAATCATGTTGAAAGGTTAATAATCTTTATTATTCAATCTGCTTTTAAGGTTTTTGTTGCAGAAAAAAGGTCTTCCCATGAATATGTCAAACTGAAATAATGTTTCAAATATTACACTATGGCGTTATGGAGGTTTATAGAGATTAACAGATAGTTTGACAGTTGTGCCTCCTAATTTCATGCTTTGCCCTGGGTGGTAAGGGGTTTGGAATTTGCCTTTTTTCACTTTCCTTTTACACAACACAAGTGTATGATTAGATACATTGGTGCAAAACACAAATACATTGACGTATAATCTCCAATTAAGTATAGTCGGGAGTGGAAGGTCCAGGAGAAGTAGATACTTTTTGAGTCTTGTCCCTCGAAGAGAGAGAAAAACAAAAGGAAAAACCAAATCGCAGGTCGTTTGAGTTGTGGATGTGAAATATTTAAGTATAATGGTCACTGTCTGCAGTGATTACTACTCGATTTGATTGTTTCAAAACTGCCTTAACCATGGCAGGAAGTACTAAGGGTTTCAATTACAGCAGCAGATTTGGAAATATGAACCAGGGAGTTGTCATTAAGAAGGAGTAACCACTGATAGTTATATTTATGCTAACTTTATTCGATTTTTTTGGTATGATAAAATTTTGGATCCGTAAGTGACGAGTGTGGCTTATGTGTGACACATCCCCTTTCTCATTGTTATCCTAGTAACTTTTATTTGTCCTATGAATAGGATTACTTAGAGCGATACTTTGTGCCAAGGTGGTTGCGGACAATCAAGACAGGACTTAAGGCTCACAAATCAAAATGATCAGCTATCTCTTCCAATTCAGGTTCATAAAACAATAATGTGTAGTGCTTTTGCCATATGCAAATGATAAAAAAAAATGGACATGAGGCTATAATTTAGAGGAGATTTTTTGTATCAATTTCCACAAACTTTCCCAGTTTGCGTTAAGTGTTCCCATGTTCAGCAAGTTACACATTATGAAAATGGTCCACCATGATAAACGCCAGAACGCACCGATAGCGTGGAAACTAATTTTGAAGAACCGCGGCTTGCAGTGTTATTGTTATGGACAAAATTTTCTGATGTAATTGACGGCATAGCAGACGACATGAGCCCTCCCATATTAAATTTCTTTAAGCCTGTTGAATCTGTAAGTGGTAAACAAAGCAGGTGTCTTTGGCGTCAACTACTTAGTTTAAAAGGAAGAAATTAGATGTAACTCCTCCTAAATCACACCTCCCTTATAAGGGACATTCCTGAGTTTCAAATACAATAAAACCGAGAAGGGCTGTTGTAACCGTCGTAAAGCTGGGTTAAAGGTAAAAAAAAAGGGCACAACCTTTTCACAGTTTGGGGTAAAGGTTTTAAGAGGCATGCTGAAAAATCGTAATACGTGAAATGCAATACCAGAAAGGGCACTTTTTGACAAAAAGAGCACGGTATTCAGAAATTTGTCGGTAAGTACCCCCTCCCCCTGTATGACCTTCTGAGTGAACATCTCCAGATATAAATGATGGAAAGGTTTACTGTGCATTGCTAACTTGATGGTCCTGAGACGACGTTGCTCCAAGGTTCAGAGCTGCAGTTGGGTGTGAGCATGCGTAAATGGTATAAAATGACAGGGAATGTAGTAATCAGTATAAGGTCAAGGTTGTACACCGGTCACTTATTGGTATGAGGGCTACTGTAGGTAAAGAACAATATGATAATGAAGTGCACGGTTATCACTACATGAGCCCGAGCAGTGCTAATGATTTATTGGTTGACATTTTTTATTACTATGCTTGAGATGCGATGACTTTTTATATACAGAACGATAGCTAAATATTTATACGTATCTCGCTGCATATTCATGTCAATGATACGCACAAGACAACTGTCTGTCATTTTATGTATTTTTTTTACAAATGTAGCGTTATATTTGAATATTAACCAGGGATTTACTACTTGCCCAATTAACTTAATTTCAGCTGAATGTTTAACCCTCTGTTATTAATTTATTTTTTTTTTTGGAACACTTTTATGGTACACATTTTATGTAGATTATATTTCAGTCGTGATATTTTAAAAAAGATAGAGAAATGTATGGTCATTACATGTTACTGTACTGTGTTTTAATGTCCATTATTTCTGTTCTTGCGTTGTAAGTCGACAAGTAGCAGCTGTTGGTTGTAATGCGGCATGAAGTCGGTAGCCAATCTCATTAAGATTACGGTGTACTGGTACTGAAGACCCTCACTAAATATACATGGCGCTTAACAAAGATTGCCACCTGCTGTTTGTATATAAATAGCCTCTAAGAAAGCCAACCACGTCGTGCTCACTGCTTTAATACCGTTGTGTTCTCTTTCCAAGTTTTGCGTGCATATCCCATTCTTTTGCACGTATTTGCAATACAAAACAGGAACCAGGGAAGAGGAAATACCGAAAGATGGGGAAGGCTTAAAGGCAGCTTTCTGTCTGCGTTGAGTACCGGACTTTCTTTCGTCGACGGCAATGGTTTTTGCAAAACGGGTATTAAAACGTGAAACTGTGTGCACAGTGAAGCTCAGCGCATTTGAAGATTCTTTGTACATGTGGATGTAGGCCTACGGTCAACGGCGGCTACAGCCGTGGGGGGGGGGGGGGGAGTTAGACGAAGAAAATTTTAAGTATAGGAACGAGCAATCAGGTCTGAATCACACTTTTGCCGGACATTTCCGGTATATGGGGCATATAATGAAGAATGACCGGTTATTTTCTGTGGTCAAGTTGTCTTCAATAGCCTATTGCGTGTTTCCGGGGTCTCCGACGCTGGACGCGGGCCCCTGGACCCAACGCGCTACGCCCAAGATTTGAAAACAACGTGACAGAACTTTGTACTGTTTCTTTACGTAAGCCTTCAGCTTATCTGGTAAATGTTTGGTTCTGTAAATCAACCGAATTTTTGTTACAGTGCATGTCTGTATTAGTTCATGCTGTAATACGCATACACTGAAAACAAAGATGTGGGCAATTTTGGCTGTTTTGTTAAATTCAAACGAAAATATCTACAAGCATCAAATGCCTCTAGTGTACGATCCAATGTCGCGATCGATTTGACATTACGGTGAGCCGAATATTGAATGTCTCTGTTGGAGGAGACACAAACCCTGCAGGTCATTTCCTGGCTAGTGCGGTGTGTTGCGTGCTCGAACTACACGAAAAACAGTTATCAAAAGTTTGACGTGAATGTGACTCCGGATTTCCTTGAAACCAAAGAATCCACCACTCCACCCCACTTCCTTATAGAAGGGAGAACTTGGGGTGGAATTGGAGAGTTTAGTTTGCCGCCATCGCTGACTTTGTGATTGAGAATCGTAGTAGAAATACTTTAGAAAGTTATCAGTGTTTGAACCGTCTTAATTGTTCTTTTAGTACGAAAACTACCTCTTGTGATTGTTTTGTTTTGTTTAGATACGATGAAAAATTAAACAAGAGGGCAATCCACGGAGTTGCGTATCTCATCGCCAACATGCACATTGATTTCAATACAGGGCCTGCACGAGGGAATTTGTAATAGTTCATTGCCAAGCACTTACAAAACTTGAAGTTAATTGGTTTAATAGTTCTCAAGATATGCTGGAAACACAAATTTTGGGGCAAAATTGTTTTTTTTTTCTAAAAAATTAGCAAACTTTCACTCTCTCCACTACAAAAGTGATATACCTTGAATATTTCATTCTCATGAAAGTTTTTGCAAAATTTTGCATTAAACGCTCGTATACTTCTCGAGATATGCTGGAAATAGCAATTTTGGGGCAAAATTGGCTTTTTTCCCCCAAAAAACAGCTAATTTGACTCGATTTACCATTACAGTGATATTATGTTGAATAATGTGTTCTCAGGTAAGTACTTACAAAACTGTAAGTTAATTGATCTAATACTTCTCAAGATATGCTGGAAATGCAAATTTTGTTGCAAAATTGGCTTTGTTTTTCAAAAATCAGCAAAAGTGATATACATTGAAATTTTTCATTCTCAGGTAAGTTTTCGCCAAATTTTGCATTAAATGCTCAAATACTTCTCAAGATATGCTGGAAATAGCAATTTAGGGGCAAAATAGACATTTTTTCTCAAAAATCAGCAAGTTTGACTGGATTTACCATACAACTAATACATCTTGCACGTATTGGCACCATGCACAACCTTACCAAGTTTCAACTTAATCGCTCATATGCTTTTCAAAATATTCTGGAAAAACCACAATTTGGACAGGTCCGGACGCACACACACACACACACACACCCACCCACACGCACACATATTGGCACGGACACGTTTTCATTCACACCACCCAACAGGACCCTCCTGTACCCATGGTCACTCTACCATGGGGTACCCCTGGGGTGTCGCTACTCATCCACGCCAAGCGTTTCCATGGCAACCATTCTCCCATGGGTGCACAGTACAATATATAGCTCCACTAGCGAAGTGACTACAATATCTCATCTAGCCCCTATAGGGCGATGAGATATTGATAGATAAAAAAGGATTTCAAACCATAACTCGTTCCCTAAGTTGAGTAGAATTTAGCTCATGACTCTGCTTCTTATTAAAATCAGTTTCCCGGCCGCACTGATTTTCACAGAATTGTTACATTAGAACAACCACATGCGATGTGAATACCGCCAAAACGTTCGTTTTTGTCATTTTCCACGTTTTGGAACATTAATGGTATACGTGTATATCTAACTAGGTATCTCCCATCCTTTGCCACATTTCACGTTGACTTCTGACAAGGGCAATGTAAACAAACGATGATCACTGCGGCTGACACGTAGCCTAGGCCTACAATACATCTGCCTAGGAGCTTAGAAACCTAGAGGATCGTGTAACTAACTCGCTCACTGTAGGATGGGTTTATCTGCCTGTCAAGCCAAGGGGAGTTTCTTATATGACCCCGTGAATAAAGGTGACAATTTTTATCTGAAATTCTTGAGTTGATCGTCACCCGACGGTAAGTACCGGTAATAGGCCTATATTCGCACTTCCGTAGTTGCCTAGCACCTTTCAAGAATTGCTACTATTAAAATTATGCATTTTAAAGCAATATAGTAACCCCTTTCCCCGCCCCCACTAATGACGTGTCCTCTAGAATGATAACTTTTAAGGAGATAGTTTGACTCTAACTTGCAATGATGTCACAACAAAGTGGTTTTTATTCTGGTAAGTTATGACAATCGTCAGTAAAATAAAAAATTAAAAAAGAATTTTACGCTCGATCACAGAAATGAAGGAATTATAGTCAGGAGAATAACACGATGCTATACTTAGACCGAGACCACACATGTAACTGTTGGTCAAGGCAAAAACAGTATACCAACGCGTATCATAGACGGGGATAAGGTAGACGGGGATAATAAAATGTCGGTAGACCCTCACGATGTAGGCTACGTTGGCTGCAAAACCGCAAAAATATCCAGTCACTGCTTATTTTTAACTGGAGGAATATCTTGTGAACTGATTAGATGTCACTCGTTTCTAAGACAAGGCGATTTAAAACAAAAAAGGGTATAGCGGAAGCAAAAAGAACACCAAACCACGTATTTAAGTTACATTATTTCCCGTCATACCGCCTTAACCTCAGAATGAAAATAGTCTGCTAGACGCTAAACGTCAGATTAGCCACATTTAGTTCTTTAATTTTTCACTTATGACAGTATTTTATATTTAAAGAATGGTGCATTTTCCTTTTTATGCATCCATTCAATGCATTTTACACACCTGTGAAATTTACAACAGGGAGAAATAAAATGAAATAAGGCAAAAAAGACATAGGCCTATTCAGTATGTACTATGCATATACCACAATCGTTACCTATATTTGACTACAACCCTAGTAATAGAGCAACTTGCAATCTTGAACATGCGTAGATGCACCTTTTTCCCCTACACTTTTCTTTATCCACACTACCTGCATAGTCCTACATGGATGACGTCAAACTTAAAGCTGCCATATTGTGGACATCACGGCATCTTCCAATACAGATCCTGTATGGTATCTTTTCTATGAAAAAAATTGTGAGAAATAACAAAATGAGAAAAAGTGCAACTGCTAATTGTTCTATATTTCTTTCCTTGAGTCTAGTACAGCAAGGTTCATTTGTTACAGTAAATTAACGAATGAAAAGATACTGCATGTGTATCGTACAAGCGGTGAAATATTGTAAACCCCGGCGTTTAAAATAATGCATTATATTTAAAGACCAAAACTCATCACCCCAGACAGTTTCAACTCTCCCAACCACTTGGGTCTAGTTCTTCCCTCAGCCTTTCCTAAATTCCTCCACATGGGCAATCGAAACAAAGGAACCCTGTGTACGCTGTGTAATACGAGCTACTCCACATCTTTCGAATTTACCGTCAATCAAAGAGTAGTGTAACTTAAAACCAGTGGAGAATTTTGCTCTCCGGAAGGTAAAATATGGCTTAGGGTGGTGAGTTACTGCCTTTAAAATTTCAGGAAGAATTCTCTTCGATCAGAGGTTCCAAAGTTTTGTTCTCAACTCTTCGGTACTTGGTATAGAAATTCTTTTAAAGCAGATTAAGAAGAAACAGCAACAGCAGACGGTGCTGTGGAGTAGGAAGTGGGGGGGGGGGGGGAGGCAGAGGTAAACTAGTCCCCTTAGTTTTTCAAAATATGTCCTAGGACATTTTCAGGCATATTTTTTCATCGTATTTCTTTTATAACACATTCCCCCAGATTTCGTGTGTCACTGCGGGATTAAGCATCCGAATGCCTCAATCACGTTCCACAGAAATGCCTCCCTGCCTCAGGTTGAAAGTGAATGTTCAGTGTAGTGCGAACTTATAGGTAATTGAGATATTTACAGTTCCGTGGTTACCACTAACACTGGCAGGCACTTTTTGTGACCTAAATTCAAAAGCCAAGAAAACCTAAAAACTACATGGAGGTCACGGAAGATGTCTTCGATTACTATTGTCAACAGGGAGACTACTTCAACATCATTCAGTTTACTCCGGAGTAATCTACAGACACTGAAAACTGTTTCCCTCAGTGTCCTTGTTGGGACGAATTATCTGTGTGTCGGCCGATACTTAGTGTGCTGAAGATTATTGGACCAGCTTCGTTTAGAGATTGCTTTCGCAGTGACAGAGGGTACAGAATTTGTGAAATGACTACCAATATTTTCAAAACTGCAATCTTTTATCACATTGTCATTCTTAGGCATACTAAGATAAGATCTTAAAATGAATATTTCACCCGCAGTGCAAAAGCAAATGAAAAATAAACAGCTTAATTCGTTACCTAAAAAACAGAAATCCTGGAGATATATTCAGTTCAAATATAGCACCAGTTTGCATCTCCTCGACCAGGGTGACTATCAGTCATCAGATCAATCATATCACAATTTTACACTTACATACAATACCGTCTCAGGCCAGCCTATACCCCGCCCATGCCACCCTCAAGATCAAGTACGACCAACGTAACCATTCTTTTGCCCCTGCCTCCTGCAGGAAAAAATACTATCTACGCCACTGAAACGGTGTTTAGTTTCTACTTCCTTTTGTTTCACAGACTTAGCCTAACAGACCATATCAATGTTAATTCGTGCGAATATCAAAGTGATAATTAAACGTCAGAACCAAGACAGTATAACTCTCTTTACTTAGCCTATTTATAAAACGACACGCAGCGTGACTAGTCTGGAGAAGAGAACTAAATACTTAATCTTTCAAAAAGAAAAGATGTATAGAAATACTTTCCCATGTAGAAAACTCATGCTCAACTCCCATTTTGGAGAGATTCATAATGTGACTTACTCATGCAGGGACATGCCTCTCACTGAATTTCATTATTCTGTCAAACTGTTCCCTCTAAAATTTGACAAAACATACAGCGTTAAGAGAAGGAAAGAGGTTGGATTTTTATACTAAATTGCTCAGTAATGTAATACAACATATCAGTTTGTTGATTTTCTCGTGGAAATGGCACACGATGTCTGAAAATTTATCCAGTTTACGTCCTCTCCTCCATCAGTTCCTTTCTTTAATGATAGGGCGGTAAAGGAATCTCCGTATATTTTTTGTCTTTTTGTTTTGCTTCGGTCTACGAATTTTGTTTCACCACTGGGGGTGGATAGACATACAACGGGAAAAAACCTCAAGTAGAATGCTCTTCTTGAAGTGAGGTGTAGAGTAGAAATTTAGATCGAGACAGTAAATATCGTAGATCGTCACCCAGGTGAGCCTTCGCTTACTGTTCGATGGTTTTGAACGTCCCCGTACCTTCCTCCGCAACTCTCTGTCCATCCCGACCTCGTTCCTGGTGGTGAGATCCAGCGATATCCGCAGTGGCCTTGGCTGGGAAAAATCTCAACCCTAGACCACACATCGTAGTGGTTCCAATTGTGAGGAGAAACAGAATGACAAATGTCATCAGACAACCGAACAGAACCAAAAGACCTAAAGAAACAGCCATGATTGGTGTTTTGTAAGTTCGTTTGCTAATGAAACTTGAGGCTATCCAAGAACTATTCTCTTTTTATGAGAGCGTATAGAGTCACAAATTTCCGTCCGACTGGAACTCAAGTAGGTTACCAACAGATCTTCAAAAGACGTGAACCCCGTGAAATGAAATCTCTGGTATTTTTCAGTGTGTCGATAATTAATAGCCAATTGTTATTTGTGCTGTGTTGTGCTTACGGTTTCGGTTTAAGTGACTATCTGTATAGATAACAAAAGAGCGTTGAGAAAGCGCACATCAACAACAGCTTGTAATCGACAGATTGTCGTGTGAAGAACACCTCTGACGTCACAGATCCAATTACTTATCAGAACTATGCAGATTATGACAGATTTATGCGCGTATTGTCTAAAAGCTAATATGTATCCTTTATGAATGAAACCTTGGTTGCAAACGAAGAACTCTGCTGTGCTCAAGGGCGAGCTTACTTCATGAGCTTCCTTGCTCGACAGCTTGCAAACTGCAAAGTAACTCAGTGGTAGAAATCCGTCACAAACCCAATACCAAACAATACATGTGTGTGTATGTACCACAAACTATTCCCAAAGAAGATAACCTATTAGAAGTAAAAGCAAATACTAAATCCAAAAGCGAAAGTGTACTCAGGAAGAACCCTACGTGCAGCGCTACAGTAATGGAATGATATTCAACCACGACAGGATAGGATATCCTCTCAATGCCTATACTTCCCTTTCAAGAGAAACTAATACTGCTAGTCATAACAATGCAAGGAACAAACACTGTTTATGAAGTCAAGGCAAATAATAACATAAGAAAAGCATTCCTTTAGTTTCATTTTAAGGAGGTATAGGCCTCGAGAAGGACAATGTATCATAAATTCATAATGTACAACAAACGTTACTGATAACTTCAAACTATGCAAGCGAGAACATTTCTGCTACCTCAATCATGTACTGCCGGCTTGTATACGTATCGGTCATGTGAAAAAGTTCAATGATCTAACCTAATACTTGTACTGTAATCTACCAAACTATCCTACATTGGGATTATCTATGGTGTGTAATGAAGCAAACGAATTGCATATACATTATTTTGAAAGAAGAAAATGTAGCAGAAGAACGCACAAACCCCGGTTTCAATGTACTTATCAGAAATAAAGACTTTTTTTTTTCAAAAGTTAGGGAAACTGTTGGTGATTTAGTATCTCAATTGCATGTTCTGTTTTAGGAATTTGTGAATTTCTAATCAGTTTATTTTTAACATGGTGTAATGCATTATGAGAAACTACAATGTCATACCATCCATAGCAATTTAACATCCTTTGTGTTTCTTTACAATTCCAACGGCATTAAAAGAAACATAAACTTGTGTTCTTTATTTCCATAACGTTTTCACTTCAATATACAATAAATTCAATGATATAGATTTACATTGCTGTCAAATTTCAAATTTAAACACTTCAGTTTAAAAGAACGACAAACACTTTTGGCAGCACGTTTCCAGTGGCAAATGATAGGCCTACATATCAGTTTATAAACGAAAGGTTTTCGAATATTAATTTCACCATCTCAGTTGCTTTTGAAGTCAATGACAATGACACAGTTTTTTCCATCCACTTGGAAAACATAACATATGGAAGCGAGACAATGGTAAATGCAATATAAATATTTACATAATACATATCTTAAGTTTGTCTTGAACATATTCGAGATGTGATGGAAAAGGAAAAAATTACTGAAGTGTAATACTTATAAATTGTTTTCCCCTGCAGTGTGCCTATATTCCCTTTCATGTAAAATCTTGAGTTGTCACTGAAATTTACCGTTGGTGAAAAGATGTTAAAAATGTTACAGGTAGTCGTCTTAGGAGTGAAAATGACAGACCGAATCTTTGGGATCTGTTACATGCGATTGCGTATACATACCAATTCTGCGAAAGAGTCTGGAGATTTTTTTCTCTACTAGTATAGTTACGTAGTTTAAAATTGGTATGATAAAGTAGAGCGATTGATAATGCAGACGAGTCATGGAGATATTATCATGTCATAATAATGTGTGACGAATATGCAAATTAGAGAACATCTAAATATTGGTGACCACCGTGACTTTAAAGGAAGTGAGTTGCTAATTTCTGGCTAGAACATCTGCTCTTCTGTTACGTTTTTTACATGTACACATATGACTCATTCGAAGAGTGGAAATATACTACGTAACAGTCTACATACAATCTTGGACAAAAGTGTTACAAGGTATTTTGTCCAAGATTGCAGCTACTCCTTTAAACTGCTCTTCAAGTTCGTCTCCAAGACATCCTATCATTGTCCTAGATCTATAGCCCGTGCATATAGGTCTCTGTGTATGTACTATATACCACCTGATAGCATGTTTCCGGTTGTTTGTCTTTCCTTATAAGAGTCAAGATTCACAGATGGTTAAAAGGAAATAGGCCTACGATGAAAAAAATGATAACAGAAAGGAACCGATCAGCAGAAATTCAAACATTAGACTATGGGGCGTTCGCCTCTAATGTCTTGTCTTGTTCTCCCGCAAACGGCGGGGGAAGGAAAAATGTTGAATATGAAGATAAAATATCTTTCATATAGAAACGTAATCAATCCCGCGTGGAGGTGGTCACAAATGAAAAAAATAATGAAGAAAACATCCCCATTTTTCTGTGATAACGCCACGAACGAGGAGCCACTAACGTCAGGTGTACGTAGGTCATAAATTACTTTTCAACCAATCAAATTTCGTCTAGGAATTGTCTGAACGGAGTGTCGTCCGCCAGTGCAATTTAGGCCTAAGTGCGCGCAGTATACACACAGTAATACTTCCCGCGTATCCAAAAAGATCAAAATCGAAAGTAAAATGTCTCAAAGTGTCTGTTATGCACATGTTTTTGAAACAAATGAGGAAATTAGGCCATTTAACGAAAAAACTTGGAGAACTTTTTTGCATGGTCTTCAAGTATATGGGAGAATTTAGATGGTAAACAGGCCGAAGTATCCGGGTGTTTTCTTGAAAACAATTCGTGTGATGATTTGTACGTCTTACCAATACCGGAAAACGGAGGATGCCACCGTAAATGCTACCAGTATTTTACAGATATTTCCAAACAGAAACGGGCTGTGAAGAGGGTTGCTCATGAAAAACGGGAAGATTCTTCTGCTACCTGTAGTACTACTTCTGTCTCGGTTATATTTGCTAGGCCTAGACTAATGGAGCTAAAAATAAAGCTAAACGTTTGAGCAACACTCACGGTTTGCAGCCGCCCAAAGGCGCACCGCCGCTTAGTTTAGTTTAGTTTAGTAGAGTAAGGGTCAGGAAGGACTTAAGTCCTCATAAAAGACCCTGAACCACCGAAAACCCTGAATACTCCCACAAGCAGCAAAGTAACGATCAACAGCATTTTTAAAAGCATTCACACTAGAAGTGGAACCAATGGAATCAGGAAGAGCATTCCACTCATCGATAACTCGATCTTTGTGAAAAGAAGCTATTTCTAACTCCTGATCTACAATAGTTCTTCTGAAGCTTGAAACAAATGAATGCCCCCGCTTAGGCGTAGGGCCCAAACATTTGCTGTGAAAATGGTTGGAAACAAGTGCTTGTAATGCCAAACACTGAAAATGAGATTGTCTTTTAAAAATATTTTCATTTTATTGTTATAACCAATAACCAAACCACACAAGCAATAGGCCTAATCCATTAGGCCTAGGGGCCTTGCCACATAGGCCTATAGGCTATATATATAGGCCTAGGCTATATATATGTATATGTATATGTATATATATATATATATATTTTATAGCTAAGACGTTAATTAACGTAACAAGCCCAGGCTTGGTGTAGTGGTGTAGTGGTAAGCCGTTCGCCTAGGCACTTTTGGAAAAAATTGTGTTGCGAGTTCGAGTCCCACCTCGTTCAAACTTTTTTTTCCCGGGGCAAATCTTTTCTCGTCTTTTCTCACCAAACCTTTTAAGGCAGCCGGCCATTTTCATAAACATTGTGAGATAGGTCTTTTATTCGCTATTTTTTGGGGTAATTTTGCTTAAAAGAAGGCATGAAAAGTTGACAAAATGGGAAGATACACTAACAGTCCTTTGGGAAGGCTAAGATCAACGACCAAACTGTTTTCTGTTTCGCCGAAAGCCAGCAGCGGAACGGAATATTGGCGAATAGACAAAAAAACAACCTTTTCGGAAATTCCCAGAAAAATGCCGTACGCTCCTGACTCCCACAGCCAGGGCGTTTTTATGAGTAATCAGTTAAAAAAAATATATAAAAAAAAGAAACGGTGGGACTGGCAAGTAAATAGTTTTGGCCTGATTTTACGTATTTAGGAAATGTTTCTCAATGTCAGTGATTTTAGGAGTCATATCGTTTAAGTTAATCCTATATCACATGATGTTGAAAAGGGATTTTGGTTATTGGGCCAATCAGGGGGGTAAGAACCGGGGGGGGGGGAACGGGGGCACGTGCCCCCCACTTTTTTTCTCTAGTAGCAAATGTGTCCTAAAGACTCACTCTAGATATTCTTGAGCCCTAGTCTTTACCATTCTCACCATGATCTCTTGATGCATACTAATTACGGCATGGAAGACGCAAAAGGGAAAATGTTGCCCGAATTTTCTACTGAAATTCCTGAATTCTGAAATGCCACCAAAACGTGCTTTGCGCGCATCTGATTCCATGCATATACCTCCGTAGCGATGACCACTTAGTTTTAAACTATAAAATGACACTTTTGAAAAAATACCATTTCTTACGTAAAGTGCACATATCAGACGCAGGATTTTTCTTGTGGAGGGAAGGGGGAGGTCATCAAAAAATACCACTCCTTTACTAAAATACACATAACGGAAGCAAGATTTTTCTTGTGGAGGGAAGGGGGAGGTCATCAAAAAATACCATTCCTTTACTAAAATACACATAACGGAAGCAAGATTTTTCTTGTGGAGGGAAGTGGGAGGTCATTGCTGCAATATTGCTCTTTTCACATAATCGACCAAATTTTCGATCAAGTGACTACTACCTAAAAAGTCAAAAGTGTGGAGGGTTGTTAGTGTATGTGCTCAGGGGCTAGTTCTGAATTTTTAATTTAAATATCGACCTCAATTTAAGAGCGTAATTTTGTAGACATACATAGCAGGCTCGTTATTTACAGTTTCCAATTTTCTTTTTAATTTTAAGCAAATAATATATCCTTAAAACGACAATATATAACACCCGAGCCACCCCTGCAATGCATTTAGCAATATCAGATGGCTTTTTTATGTGAATTGACTTAAGTAGTTCAGTGAAAATCTGAGAAGCACACCAAGTGAGGGCGCTAACACAATTTTCAGATAATGACCCCCTACTCGCTACCCTTCCCATGCTAGATTTAAATTCGTTTCTACGAATTTTAATATCATGTATTTCGCTTCATTTCAAGGTTTCCATACACTCACAAACAGTAATTTGAACATTTATCTTCATGTGGATTTTTACTGAAATTAGCATATTTTACAGAATTTTCAATCCTGTTTTTCTGGCCACTGTGACCCGACTCGGAGTGGGATCGCATGACTTCATTTAGGAATACCATTTTTCTGCAAGAAAATCGAATTTTTATTCCCTGCCAACATGGAGAGAACAAAGCTTAATCTTTAGTAGCTATATTAGAACATGCCCCATAGTCTAATATGTAATAAGTATGCATCCCCAACTGAGGTTTAAAGTTTCTCTCAACGATTCAAACGCAGCATATTCATCCAATGCCTCCTTGAGAGGAACAAATTGGCATACTGATAGCAACGACACATCTTTTAATTGCAAAGGTTACAACAACTGACTATACATACATCCTCTCCCCGTCTCAATTCCAACATTTTCACTTTTGCGATCGCGATAAAATGGATAGTGCGTATAGGGACTTGTACGAGAAATATCTGAAAAACCAACTGAATTGAGGTTAAATTTAGCGGGGCCGTTAAAGTATCTATCAACGCTGAATGGTACAAGTAGGTGAACATTGGTTGCAAAATTGATTATTAGTAATAAAAATCGTAATTGGCATTGATAATCGTCAGGCTTGTATAATGACATGAGTGAGGCAGTTGCATGCACTGGAGATCTTGATTCTCCTCTTTCAGTGATTGGTGACCAATCGACTTAGTGTACCATCATAACCAGTCATATACAACGTAAACGTTTCCAGGTCTGGAGCATATCTTGAGTACGTGTGGAGGAAGTTCCAATTGGTAGCTTTTCTAGGCCTGAGAATTTCTCTTAACAATGTGGTCTGCGCTGTCACTTAGGGTAGGCTCAAGCATTGCTATACGGCCACGTCCGTCGACCGATTCTCACTTTTGGTTTGTGTGTAGGCTAAAACTTGACGTGTTCTCCGTAATCTTGTATCTCTTTGGTTATCATTTCACAAAATTAGTCTCTTCATTCCTGCTTTACAACTGACTGAAAAATACCCACCGAGTAAATACATCTAACGAATCCTAACGAGTCCAGCTGCATAAACGGATGAAATTTATCAGTGAAATCGTTAATGGTGTATCGTCGTTTGTAATGTACGTAACATTTTTAAATCTCATTTTTAATCACATAAAAATTGTTGCCACACTGTTTCATGCGAGACTGAATAAAGGACGATACACTATAAGCGCAATCTGATTACACAAAGCCACTTTTTTTTTTATTTGACAGCTCCCGAACATTTGAGAACATTTTCGATTTAGGCTACTGCCCACGCCCCAATCCGAACTACAATCAGGGCCGTAGCTATGGCCATACCTTTAGGAGGTGTGAAGGTAAAAAAAATCCGACTGACCGGCAGTTTTTTCCAACTGAGTGGCGAAGCCACCGAGACAGTTTCGGACAGTACGAATACCTCATGAGGAGCCGATCTAGAATTTCATAAAGAAGAAGGTGCAGTGGTCACGAAAAAGTGCACAATCTTGCTCGGAGTAACGAAAAAGAAAACAATACTAAGGGATGGAGGAGCTAAGTAATATCAGGATTATCTAAGCGGATCGCCATTGGTTGGCAGGGGGAAACAAGAAAAGCAGTCTCAAGGAGCAGTTACGCAAGGTGCCCCACCAGACTGCAACGCAACCACAGATACAGGAGAATGACACCATGCAGGCTTGCTACTCACAAACTGAACAAAATTAAGCCGAACCTTGTACGCGCGGTACTCGCTCTGTACGACAAAATAGCTCTGTTTTCAACGTTTGACATAAATAATGCATGTACCGCGAGAAAAATTCGTTCGTTCGTTCGATATCTAACTACATCTTTGGGAAAACAGCAGTAAATGCGCCAGTTTTGATTTTCTTTAATAAAATTTGTTTTAGATTTATTGCATTTATAGCAAATTACAGAAGATGTATCCATACTCCTCAAATTACGCGACACAATTGGTCCACTGTAATATTCGTCGGATGACGTAAAAATTTGAAAACTTCTGCTACCTCGTCTGTGTTACACAATCCGATGCTGCAAGGTTTCACAGGGGAGTACAAGTAAATCAAGCGAAGATATACTTCTTCAAGACACATATTCACAATAAACGTAATCATCTTAAAAATCATCAATAAAAGTAATCATCTTACTTTCGGTACTTAAAACTTAAAACTCTTTGAGACAAAGAATATCAATAATATTTACTACACTTCCCTAAAATCATCACATGTATATAACAACTACAACAAAATTCAAGACACAAAGCCTGAAGATCAGTATGCAGTTAAACATTAACGTAAACTCTTCCTCTATTTGGATTAGTTGTGCTATTGCTCTTTTTCTTGTTTAAGATATAAAAGATCAGAAAACTGATGTTTGATGAGAAATCGTAATGAGTAAATGTGCAACTCTTTGCCAATGGAAGAGTTGTATGGTCTTAGTGGAGCCTCCCCCCAGCAAAACGAAAAAAAAAAAAAGATTAAGGGAGTTTTTTTAAGCGTTAGCCTCACCAATAACCAATAATAGAAAAAAAAACTGTAATTACCATAATGATAGCTGCTTCATTAACATAGATTTCAAGTGAGTATTTAAAATTTTGATTTCGTGAGACACTGTGTTGCTTTCGATCTAATGTTCCTGTGCTAGCCGTTCAATTTAGTTTTTACGCAACTGCATTTTTTTAAGATTTCAAGTCCATATTTGTGAATGGTTAGCAATGACATAAATAACACTTAATTGTTTTGGTGTCTCCTTTATTTTTCTGTCATACATCTTAATCTAATAGTGCATTTGCTGCAGTGGGATGCTTTCACCGAGTTCATTTGTTTAAATTCTTTTTTTTTTTCACTCTTACATTCGACTAACATATATTTTGTTTCATTTCTTGCATATGTTCCAGTTATTTCTTTTTCGATGCATTATTGTACTTCTGACCAAAACTAAGGTTCATCAACGATAGTTGCCCGCTTACTTGTTGGCAGAATCATCTCATGACCACAAGACAGTTGCTACATACGTCTGATTGAAGACAAGCTCTAATTAATTGCATCACGACTTTGAAGACTGATAAAGCATGCCTAATTACAAACAGCTGGCACCACAAAAGGAACATAGCAAGTGACTACACAAATAAAGAAGTAGAACAAACGACAATAGGGAAGAAATCCATTTAGTCTAATTTTTTGTAAAGTACAATGTGAATTCATTTTCTCACAAAGCACGCCTTCTGTGTATTCTCACGAGTGTGGTGTAATCTTCAATTATCAAAATAACGACGATAAAAAGGGGAGAAAACATTCAGATGAAATTATTTATAAAAAAGGAATTAACGCGCAATTGGAGACTTGGTGCACATTACCTTAAGTACATAAAAAGAAAACTCAGCAGAAAAGACTACCGGCTGCTTTTACGAAACACTCACCGTCACACTTACAATGTCCAGATCAGTGTAAAGGCGCGTTCACACTACAACGATATCGGATCGGATTACGATCCGATTTTTTTCGTTTTTGGTAAATATCTTCTCCATCTCTGATCGGAAAGAACCAAAAATTTGCCAACTTGTGTAAATAAATGATTTGTATCGAATGACTAAGAAAATTAAATTTATACTTATTATTTCGTGACGTCACACCGACAGACAGCTTTTATCGGACCACGAGTGTCCGATAAAAGCCTTCTGTGGTGTGACGTCACGAAATAATCAGATAACAACTCATTCTCGTAGTCCTCTGGTACAAATCATATCTTTACACAAGTTGCCAAATTTTTGGTTCTTTCCGATCAGAGATGGAGAAGATATTTACTAAAAATAAAAAAAAATCGGATCGTAATCCGATCCGATATCGTTGTAGTGTGAACGCGCCTTAAAGCAATATTCTCTAAACAGATGATGACATGACAACCAGATTGTGTCAAGATGAATAACTCCAGTTGACTCTCCTTTCTCACGGAATACCATTTCTACTCACCAAACATATTTCATTCATTTTATTCCACTTTGACACCACATTTGAGGAGTAAATTCTCGTACTTGCCAAAACAAAACGCAACTGCCCAAATCTCTTTTCTCATAAAACAAATATACGTTATATTTTTCGACAGCATTTTACTCAAAAGCCCAACCACCATAGTTAAAGATGAGGTTTTTTTTCATAAATGCTGACACATTTAAGACAATAGGCTACGTCTATTTTCCATTCGTATCCAACAGAAGTGATTTTTGACGTTCCACTTTGAAATTTTACAGTATATGCAAAGGCAAGCGGTTTCGGAGTTGAATGTCTAACTCCGTGTGTGTCAAGCACAATGTCAGAAATCAGTTCCGCCTGAAGTAACCTTGACGTTTACTATTTTAAGTACATCTAATGAATAGGGCTAAAACTTCAATTTTGAAGACACGTCCTTATTTTTTTTTAGGTGATTGTAAGAGTTACATGTGTTGTAAGAGCAAAATACTACAGACAAAAAAGAACAAAAGAGAAAGGTTTTCAAGAAAATGCAATCATTTGTAGGACGAAACAATATCAATTTTAAACTTATAATTAAAATAGTCATAAATCATAACAAAGATGTTTCAGTGACTTTTAAAGAAAAATTGTGAATCCAATTTGTATTTACAGCCTCTTCGTATGTGCATAAATAATATATGTACTTTTTATATGTACATGCAGACGTGCATAACATTAATTGGTGACGAAACTACAACTTGGATTTTCATTATACAAACGTATGGTGATTTCAGAATAGCAGAGAAGACATTGACTTCAAGTCTATTACAGCTACATTAGCGATTCGTCATACTAACCACTACGCACTGGGTATATGTCAAAATTAATGTCCCACCCTTTAAAAGCAGAAACAAAAGTATCAAAACGAATCCAAGAAATATCGACATAATGACGTATAAAGAGTTTTTGATTAAGCGTTTGATATATTTCTTGGTTCTTCAGATTGCGATTATATTTATGAGTGGTTACAGTTGTGGCTATGGTTGTTACACCGTAGTAGCAGAGCTTATTATCAACAAAGATTGAGTAGGTATTCACATTCACTCTGAGCTGAGTATTGTGTTAGACAGCTAAGAGCACTTTTTCTCCCCGCTTGTCTGGCGAAGGGCCTCTGCCATCCGACGTGGTACTGTGGTGCAGAGGGTGTGTGATCCCGTTCTTCTCGGGTTGAACGCCATCGGGAACACCAGCAGTCATGGATGTCAGAGGTGCAGACATATCTTGGTAAGCAGGAGGAGGACCATTTGGATGCATGGTGACCACGTGGGCCTGGAACGATGGATTCTGTGCTTGGTAGTAAATCTGCTATCAGAAGAAATTCCAGTTGACATAAATCTAAAAGACACATGTTAACAGTTTACCAACTTATGTAACGTTGACGCTGAAATGTAGTGCTCTTTGACGTAAAATAATAGTAATAATATAATAAATATCGGTTAAACTGCCTTAAGATTTCTTACAAATGTCTTACAGAGTCTGCAAGCAGATAAAAGCTAGTTTCTCTTGTTGAGAGTGGCCATGTGCGGCTTACAGATAATAAAACACTTATCCCAATTGCAAAGATCCCATCTGTTTGAGACTGGATTGTAGGATTTGGCCTTTTTCAGGACTTTCCAGGATACGCTATGATTTACATTGTTTTCTTTAAGGTTCCAAATGTGTTCGCTTAGTTTGGTGTTGTATTTCTTTGACTTACAATTAAACGATGATTTGTGATTATTATGTCTAAGTTTGAAAGTCCGTTCTGTGTGTCCGATGTATGTTTGAGGGAAACGAGCTCTTATCTGCTTGCAGACACTAAGAAATTTCTGCTCAGCAACGTTAAACCGCCTTAGCCTAACCACAATGACAATATCACCAGCATAGCCAAGCTTGACTGCACTTGCAATCTCCTCAATGCTACTGTGTCATTTGTTCTGCTTTTTCCTATCTAGTCTCTGTATAGTCACTTGCCATATACGTTCTGATGAGTGCAGCACTACCTGTACGAAGCAACGTTGTCTCAGCGAATATGAGTCGTTTATATTATTGAATTTATTCCTATATATAGGCCCTATATATATATTTAGGAATAAATTCAATAATATAAACGACTCATATTCGGGTAATAACACATAAAAATGCTACTATTACCATAAGTAGTGAAGTGTTTCACCATGAAAACTGCCATATTTTGAAACTTTCTTCTCTGATTTGTACTGGCTGTATGCGTATGAATTAGAGATCTGCAAGTCAAAGTCCACCTTTTACTAGAGATGCTGCGTGACACCATGGAGTCAATGGTTCCTCCATGGTTACAATGGGAACTTTTCATGAACATTTAAACAGGAGTTTTTGAGAAATTTATTTATTTAACGGTCAAGTTCTCCTCATATACTTATTGCATAGGCATTGCCCCTTTTGCACGGATGATAGGGGTTATGTCAAATATTGACAAATCTGTCGACAAAACCACGTTGTAAGTTACCCATGTGTTGAAAAAGCTAGTTACTTGCAACTTTTAGAGCCACTTAACCAGAAATGAAAAAAATGACGTGTGATGTTTTGCCTTATTAAAGAACTTTCTTACTGAACGATTATATATGAAATTACGAGTCCATCAAGCTGCTGATTTCCTTGACCAGAATATATATTCAGCTTCACTGAGTAGGTTTTTCTTAAGTTAGATAAAGTCCTTTGAGAGACCCCTTCAAATTATAATCCACTGCATCACTACAATAGGCACCAAAGAGAGTCTGTTTCTGCTGTATTTTGAACAGAAATACCCTGAAACGACACCAATATTTGCAGAATAAACATAATCGATTTCAAATGCTTCAATACGTTTTAATGATTTCAAAAGGCCATTATAATTTCGTTATACTTTTTTATGGTGATAATTCTTTCAAGAAAGCTCACGCATAACATTTATCTAGTCCACTGACTAACTGAATATACGAAAATGACGTTTTTGACCAACACAACTGATCTTTCATAACGCAATTTAACTTTATAAAGTCTACCAGCTGTACAATTTCCTTTGATCCCTTTCTTCCCGTTTTCTCAACACTGATTCGTTTCGGTAGAGGTTACAAAGAGAAAGCTATACTTAAAAGCCAATTTACATTTATTTAAAATGTCGTGGATACAGAAAGATGGCCAACGTGCTTTTCGTGACTTCATCTCTGCTCTCTCTCTGTTTCTCAATATACGTCATAGAAAATCCGGGCTCGATAGCTAGAACAGTGAGCTTTAAATCACTCAAAAACAATTGTGGACAAAGAATTTGTACAAAGAATAAGGTTGCCTCTAACTTGCGACAGACCAACGAAGTCATACAGCCCTTAATGTTTCTAAAACTCACAAGCCAATTTACTCCTTCTGGAATGTAATAATGGATGAGATCTTCTACATTTTACGAACTGAAATTACCACTTTCATCCTTCTTTGTGGTCCTTTACACTAGCTGGAGTTTGTTTCACAAAAATGCGATCAGATTATAGACAGGAACTTCCTAATTTACGCAGTCAACATCCTTTTTGGACTAAACAACAACGTCGGATGGAAGTCGATAAGTATTGCAGTCTTTTTCCAATTTCGAATGGACCTTTAATGGATCAGGTTACAGAGAGATACTTGTTACATTTACACAGCTTACTTAAGAGTAATTGCACTCACCACTTGCTGCATTCTTTGTGTTCCATTGCAGCAGTTCAAACCCACACAGGTAAAGCTCGCCGAAATTACGGACAACACAAATTCCAATGCGAAGCATGCTATCACGACACTGTAAAGACCAATGTGAACCCTTGCAGAAGACGCATTTTCCTATCGGAAGATAGAACAGACATCGGGTTAAATGTAAGACATCGGGTATGTAAGACATTGAGTTATATGAATATTGAAGGCAATTTAAGAGGTTATTTAATAAAAGAGGATTTTTCTTTTCCCTGCAGACACTTTAAAAATTCCTTGTTATTCAGCGAATTTGAAGTAGATTTCGCATTGAAAAGATATCCCTGAAACTATTGTCACGTTCCTTCTTCAGTCACGTGCAAAGGACAATCACGTTGCACCTAGGTTACATCACTTGTAACCTAATGCGATGGACCACTGTGACCAACAGGTTTCTTTTGAAATCCATTTCATATCGGAACATGCTGACTTTCACCATAAAAAGAAGAAATGTTATAGTATTTCCCGTATTTCAGTCTTACTCTATCACAAATCTTTGCATGTTTCAATGTTAAATTAGGTAATTAATCATGAAAGCACAGGTAACCCTTCCATTTAAACCTCAAGCTTACTTGGGATATTTATTGAATAGTCATGTTCAACATGTTTCGAATGACACTACTATGCTTACATAACCAAGTTAACAAGATTACTATCTTGGCACTACCAGTAAACAAGTTCTGCTCACAAGACACACTCCAGGTCATAGTAGGAAGTAGTGAAACTAATTCTGTTTGATAACTACTGAATAAATTACATGTGCAAGGAATAATAACATTAACCTACTAGTTTGCAATGTGTAGGAGGTGTCCGCCACATAAACATTACACGCTGTGATCCGTAACAAAGGCAAAGAACAATTGAGGAAAAGGTCAAGTTTGTTTTGACGTCAAAACGACTAATAGCTGTAGTATAAATTCCTAAGTAACTCATAAAGCTTGCAAAGTATTTTTCATTGTAAATATGTCATTAACAATCAAAGGTGTGAAGGGTGATATTGCAAGTACATAAACAAAAACAAAAGCAAATTCAATATGACATTACCCTGAACTACTAATGTGCTATCTATATTTCATTTGAAAAAAACGCAATTATTTTTCAGGTCTTCAAAGCGGTCAAAGATCACATGGAATTAACTGCAACTGCAGAGCGTCTATAAAAGTGAACCTTTGCAACTTATAGCGACGATAGGAGTCTGCTCATCCGTATTAAATAGATATAATATTCTTTCTGCGTGAGTTCACATGTGATAACGTGTTTGCCGTTCTTTAGAAATAGAGGGCGTTCATGCACAACAAGTAAGATTAAAAGCATTGTGACAATGTTATCATAAGCCATTAAATATTAAAGGTGAGTTGCTACCAATAACTATTTGGGTTGTAAAACTGTTAAATCTATTCACCCAAAAAATATTGACTGCGATTTTGTAATATCTATTTATTTGCAAATGGCACAACGGAAATGTCACAAAAAGTAGTACTTCATCTTTATCTGAGTACGAAGAAACATTTGAATACTTAGGTCCCCTCGATTTATTATATTAATGGTAGCCACGACACGGGAGATGTTTCATTGGGCTAGCAAGTGGTGCTCAAGCATCCTTAAGTGGGACCTCAAAAAACCACCTTCACCAACTTTCGACTCAACTTAAAACGCTGAAGGGAAGTTCCATGCATGTCAGAGTAGCTTCAAACGAATTTGTTTGGAAAGCGACGGTAGACAACTCCAATCAATGACCATTTGAATGAAAACTGTGAACAATATGGACACATCAAATATTTTCACCTACGTTTCAAAAACGTTAGACGGGTGAAGGCCGTTTTGTGGGACCTTTTACTGTTGTCGGTAACGCAAATTACCAGTTTACCATACTCATACATGTGACCAGTTAGGAATACTGCAAAGGTCTAACATACCATTTTGTACAGTTTGAAATCGCAATAGACATATTCAAGGAGCTGCTGACCATAAGAAATAGAAAATGCTGATATTTACTCCATGGAGTTGACCGGGAGGAAGATATTTTAGATAGATTAGATTAGATAGATTAGATTAGATAAATTAGATTAGATTAGATAGATTAGATTAGATAGATTAGATTAGATTAGATAGATTAGATTAGATTAGATAGATTAATAGATAGATTAGATTACCAGATTTGTTACTAGATTTTTGATAGAATCGTCAATTAGACTAGATCTAGATAGATGATGATAGGAGCTTGCTAGCATTAGATTAGAAGAAATTAGAAGATAATGCTGATAGTTAGACTCAATAGGAGATTGATTCGTAGATAGATTAGATGATAGATTGGATTAGATAGATAGAGAGATGAGATTAGATAGATTAGATTAGATAGATATTAGATTAGATTAGATAGATTAGATAGATTAGATAGATTAGATTAGATTAGATAGATTAGATTAGATAGATTAGATTAGATTAGATAGATTATATTAGATTAGATAGATTAGATTAGATAGATTAGATTAGATAGATTAGATAGATTAGATTAGATTAGATTAGATAGATTAGATGAGATTAGATAGATTAGATGAGATTAGATAGATTAGATTAGATTAGATAGATTAGATTAGATTAGATAGATTAGATTAGATTATATAGATTAGATTAGACAGATTAGATTAGATAGATTAGATAGATTAGATTAGATAGATTAGATTAGATAGATTAGATTAGATAGATTAGATTAGATAGATTAGATTAGATTAGATAGATCAGATTAGATTAGATAGATCAAATTAGATAGATTAGATTAGATTAGATAGATTATATTAGATTAGATGGATTAGATTAGATAGATTAGATTAGATTAGATAGATAAGATTAGATAGATTAGATTAGATTAGATAGATTAGATTAGATAGATTAGATTAGATTTGATAGATTAGATTAGATAGATTAGATAGATTAGATTAGATAGATTAGATTAGATAGATTAGATTAGATTTGATAGATTAGATTAGATAGATTAGATTAGATAGATTAGATTAGATAGATTAGATGAGATTAGATTAGATAGATTAGATTAGATAGATTAGATTAGATTAGATAGATTAGATTAGATAGATTAGATTAGATAGATTAGATTAGATTAGATAGATTAGATTAGATAGATAAGATTAGATAGATTAGATTAGATTAGATAGATTAGATTAGATTAGATAGATTAGATTAGATTAGATAGATTAGATTAGATTAGATTAGATAGATTAGATTAGATTAGATAGATTAGATTAGATTAGATAGATAAGATTAGATAGATTAGATTAGATTACATAGATTAGATTAGATTGGATAGATTAGATTAGATTAGATAGATTAGATTAGATTAGATAGATTAGATTAGATTAGATTGGATAGATTAGATTAGATAGATTAGATTAGATAGATTAGATAAGATTAGATAGATTAGATTAGATTAGATAGATTAGATTAGATTAGATAGATTAGATTAGATTAGATAGATTAGATTAGATAGATTAGATTAGATAGATTAGATTAGATAGATTAGATTAGATTAGATAGAGTAGATTAGATAGATTAGATTAGATAGATTAGATTAGATAGATTAGATTAGATAGATTAGATTAGATTAGATAGATTAGATTAGATTAGATTAGATTAGATAGATTAGATTAGATTAGATAGATTAGATAGATTAGATTAGATTAGATAGATAAGATTAGATAGATTAGATTAGATTAGATAGATTAGATTAGATTAGATTAGATAGATTAGATTAGATAGATTAGATTAGATTAGATAGATTAGATTAGATAGATTAGATAAGATAGATTAGATTAGATTAGATAGATTAGATTAGATTAGATAGATTAGATTAGATAGATTAGATTAGATAGATTAGATTAGATTTGATAGATTAGATTAGATAGATTAGATAGATTAGATTAGATAGATTAGATTAGATAGATTAGATTAGATTAGATAGATTAGATTAGATAGATTAGATTAGATTAGATAGATTAGATTAGATAGATTAGATTAGATAGATTAGATTAGATAGATTAGATTAGATTAGATAGATTAGATTAGATTAGATAGAGTAGATTAGATAGATTAGATTAGATAGATTAGATTAGATAGATTAGATAGATTAGATTAGATTAGATAGATTAGATTAGATAGATTAGATTAGATAGATTAGATTAGATTAGATAGATAAGATTAGATAGATTAGATTAGATAGATTAGATTAGATTAGATAGATAAGATTAGATAGATTAGATTAGATAGATTAGATTAGATTAGATAGATTAGATTAGATAGATTAGATTAGATTAGATAGATTAGATTAGATAGATTAGATAAGATAGATTAGATTAGATTAGATTAGATAGATTAGATTAGATTAGATAGATTAGATTAGATAGATTAGATTAGATTAGATAGATTAGATTAGATAGATTAGATTAGATAGATTAGATTAGATTAGATTAGATAAGATAAGATTAGATTAGATAGATAAGATTAGATAGATAGATTAGATTAGATAGATTAGATTAGATAGATTAGATTAGATTAGATAGATTAGGTTAGATTAGATAGATTAGGTTAGATTAGATTAGATTAGATAGATAAGATTAGATAGATTAGATTAGATTAGATAGATTAGATTAGATTAGATTGGATAGATTAGATTAGATTAGATAGATTAGATTAGATTGGATAGATTAGATTAGATTAGATTGGATAGATTAGATTAGATAGATTAGATAGATTAGATAAGATTAGATAGATTAGATTAGATTAGATAGATTAGATTAGATTAGATTAGATAGATTAGATTAGATAGATTAGATTAGATACATTAGATTAGATAGATTAGATTAGATTAGATAGATTAGATTAGATTAGATAGATTAGATTAGATAGAGTAGATTAGATAGATTAGATTAGATAGATTAGATTAGATAGATTAGATTAGATTAGATTAGATTAGATAGATTAGATTAGATAGAGTAGATTAGATAGATTAGATTAGATAGATTAGATTAGATAGATTAGATTAGATTAGATTAGATAGATTAGATTAGATAGATTAGATTAGATTAGATAGATAAGATTAGATAGATTAGATTAGATAGATTAGATTAGATTAGATAGATTAGATTAGATAGATTAGATTAGATTAGATTAGATTAGATTGATTAGATGGATTGGATTGGATTGGATTGGATTGGATTGGATTGGATTGGATTGGATTGGATTGGATTGGATTGGATTGGATTGGATTGGATTAGATTAGATTAGATTAGATTAGATTAGATAGATAGATAGATAGATAGATAGATAGATAGCTAGATAGCTAGATAGCTAGATAGATTAGATAGATGGACAGATTAGATAGATGGACAGATTAGATAGATGGACAGATTAGATAGATGGACAGATTAGATAGATGGATAGATTAGATAGATGGATAGATTAGATAGATGGATAGATTAGATAGATGGATAGATTGGATAGATGGATAGATTGGATAGATGGATAGGTTGGATGGATGGATAGATTGGATGGATGGATAGATTGGATGGATGGATAGATGGATGGATGGATGGATGGATAGATAGATAGATAGATAGGCAGATAGACATACAGACAGACAGATAGGCAGATAGGCAGATAGACAGACAGACAGACAGACAGATAGGCAGATAGGCAGATAGGCAGATAGACAGATAGATAGACAGACAGATAGACAGACAGACAGACAGATGGACAGATAGACAGATAGATTTGATCAACACAGTGCAGGCAATGCGTTCCGGTTTAAGATTGCAACCTTGTGGTCGGTTTCAATCCGATTATTTCGTATTGTTCGTTATGTCATAACATTTTACCTTATCTTGATCACAAAAGAGCAATTTGACGACATTATAAGTCCAGGGAATTAAAACTCCATGACCAGAGCGGACAATATCTGACCAGGGTGGCTACATACATGGAGTCACTCAATTGTCTTGTTATGTAACAAATATATGATCAGATTGAGGTAATTGCATGCTGTAATATGACCAAAATCTATCAGAAAGAACAGAATTTTACGTCTCATTAGTGTGTAGAAATTCGTTAGTTTTTTTGCGGGATGTTTTCCACCATATCAAATCTTGTCCTGATGTGTTTAACGATTGCTGAATAGCGTAACTATGTTTACAAATGGACAATGTCGTTAAATGATGTAGAAAACAAACACATGGTAATATTTTTACCCATACCTCCTCGAAACACATCTCTCTGTGTCTCAATCTCTCTGTGTGTTCATCGATCGGTCTGAATGGTTCATTGTTGATCAGTACACATATCCATTCGTTGTATGAACTATAGTAACTTAATTCAAAGCTATAATTACTATAATTAAATGGTGAGTAAGAGTAGTCAGTGTGGAACCAATAAGGAACGCTGTCAGAGTCTTCTAACACAAGATGGCGGTGCTCATCGGGATGTGCAATGGTGCTCATCCTTGACGTCATCAAGTGAAGAACTGTGTTCAGTTCTGTCAAAGGCACAGAAACACGGACAAGGCCACCTGCAGACACCACACTGCAGACAATCGAACATGCCATGTAAAGCGAAATCTGTAAAGATATGATAATTGCACAGAGATCTGCAGTAGTATATAGTGGTACGAAGTACGTAGCCCCGCAAAGGTTTACACATAAATAGACCAAAAATGTATTATTAAAGAACTAAGAAATAAATATTACAATTTCTCCAACAAATTTTTGATCATTTGCGGTTAAACAAAAATCTTGTGGTTAGTACTTACAATGATTTGACTCCTTTTGCTTAGAAAGCCTAAGACAGCATTAAGCATAATAATCTGCAAACAAAATGAGAAGAAAAGTGTAACAGCGTAAAATGCAACAAACACAACCTACGCATGAACACTATCCAGCTTCATGTTAACATATTTTCACTAAGAAGACACTTTACAAGAAAGCAATGGCTTTACAATAGACAAAAACTGTCAACAATTTACAAAACGTTCGAAATTTACAGGGAGGTACTGTGGCTCATTTTAATGTGCAAGGTCTTAGTTCTTCCGTACTTACGACTGACAGTGTAAGTGGTCAGAAACAAACCCAACGAAACCAAATTTTCGAGCGAACTGTGCAAAAGGCCTTGCCAGAATAAAAACGCCATCGTACTTTTTCGGTAGTATAAATCTAACTAAAAACATGGAAATTTTGATTGCACACTCTTCGAAAATGTTTGGTAATTTGTAATTTGTTTAAGAACCGAAAAAATGTCTTAAAACAACCAACAAAGACTTTAATGGAAAATTAGGGCAAAAATAATGTTTTTGGTCTTTTTATATTTTCTGCACTTATTGCACATATATCAAACTCTAGGACAACATTGCACCCCATAAAGTGATTTCTAGAAATAAATGACCCTTGACTGTATGTTTGAGAAAGAACTTACATCAAATATTATGTGAGGAATCCCACAAAGATCAGTGGTTTTTTTTTATTCATGAAGTTCAGATTTTAAGGAAAGGAGGTGGAGTAATATGCAGTGCACACTTACCACACCAATCCAAATTGGCCACACCTGTCTATCTACGTGGTCTACCATGTGGAAAGTGTTTCTATTGTAATGTTCCATGCATCTATGATCTTTAAACCTAGTCAAAACGAGACCAATACCACAGACGATGAGAATCAATCCAAGAAATAAATGTCCGAAACCTGCACCCATTCGTACACGAGCACCTTTTCGTCGCTTTCTGCTCGTCTGAGAGTCCGGAGGGAGTTGAACTGCCGATAATGGTGCAAGAACAGGCCACTGATCCCCCAGAGGTTCGCTGTGTAATCCTGGTTGAGGCCGCTCCATCTCTGTGACGACTGTGAACAAAATAACCCTGAGTTTTATGTAAATACTAGATTTAATGTGAAGAATTGTACATATAATTCATATCTGACAATTCCACAAGCATCTAATCCATATGATTATGTGTAGCTAAAATGAACATAATTGCAATAAAAAAATGATGCTTAGGTAAGATACTTTGTGTACCCTCGAGTGATTACATCGAAGGTCTAAGTTCAAATGTCATAGTTTATGAAAACGAAAAACCTTTTGTTATCAATACCAGCCTATTGGATTGAATTTATCACATATCGATACATATGAAAACGGGACAAAGCATCTTCAGAAACATTCGTTAGTTCAAAAAGTCAGGAGGTCAAATTGGAAGAAATGATGTGACCTGATGTGTCACGAGCTCCGTGTAGATGTTTTACGGATGGTAAGATGGTTAACTTCCATTCTTTGTCGGTGGCTTTCTCGATAAGACATGTAGTGTTTGCATGATCCGATGATGCTATAGGTCATAGGTCAATGGTTGAATAGCACAAAATGGAAAGTGGAAATCTGGGAAGGACGAAGTTTTCAAGCTGGATGATTTGCTTAGCACGGTTTTCTACATTAAGAAACTGCTAGTGGATGGTGATTTGAATGCACATGGGGGGAACGACAGTAATGCTTTCCCACGAATACATGGATGAATAGTTTGGGGGATTAAAAGGCAGAGGGAGTAAGGCAGCAACAGCTTTTTTAAAGGTGCACACCTTATATAGGAAAAAAGATGAACGACCGAATGACAAAATAAAACTGGCAACACTCGCACATGGATTGCTTTGATCATGGTAAGAAAGTCAGATCGAAAGTCTACGGAGGACCGTTACGTGATCAATAGGGAAGTAGTGGTTAGGACATGGAAGCATAATAATAATAAGAGCAGGCGTCACTACAACATGCATTTTCGGAAATCTTTGTCCATTGTAAAAACATCATTTGTCACAGACGGATTTAAGGAAAATGACCCTGTGAGGAGCTTGGAGCAGGGGATCTAAACCTTTCCCAAAACAGTGTGGCGGGAGGGTAATATCTCAAGGGTAGTGACATATCGAAATGAAAGAAAGTGGAGGGTATGATATCGGGTATTGTTTTGGGTCTTCGATGAGTCCTTAATTGTTCTGTTTTTATGATCCCAAATAAAGGTTAAAAGCTGAGCATGTTTCATGCACTGGTGGAACGAGGGAACTAGATCCTTTGTTTGGGATGGGCCAACTTGTTTATACAGTGATATGGGAGAGGGGTCTTACAAACAATTATAAGCCTAACTGAAAAAAAAAAGAAAGGAAAACAACCCAAAGCAGACAACGTGAGAGTAGATTCATCTTTCCTACCGGGCTAGCTCAATTAGCAACTGTCTTCCTCACTAACTTGTTAAACAGAAGTGTGAAAATACTATCTAAGCCGAACGTACCAGATACATTTTGGATCAAAATAACCCCCGGATCACAGAACATCACTTTTCGGACTCCACAACCCCACTAAAAACAACGTTCGTGGGGCCCGTCCACAAGGGACGCAAAATTGAAATGCGATTTAGAGCGACGAAAGTATACCATAGCGGCGTCAGTTATCTCCTAAAAAAGTGCAGTCTCTATCCCTTAATTTTATTCAGCAAATATTTGGAACCAATTTTTGGCTCACCTTTGTGAGCATACCCCTCCCCCACCTTGTAACCGCCAGTGGTTTTATGTATCATTAAGCTGTTGATTGATTTGTTTAAGGTTTTTCTGAAAGGCTTAGGCCTATTGGAATAAAGGTCCAAGATGTGGACGTACTCACACTGCAAAATATCACATACACGTGCACATGGCTATATAATTTCGAAACACATTTGCGGATCGAAACACATTTGAAGAGTCCACTCTGATAAACAACCCTCACAGAAAAACTTCAAGTTGGCGGTGTTTGGTGGTACGGTGTTCCGTTTGAATTTCAAGCGTTTTCACATTCAAAGGTGTTGATGTCACGTTGCTAGTGTAAACTGGTGAAGAAACTCGACTAAACAGGGGGATCGATTTTCAAAACTTTTGGTGGACTTGTCAGCCGCTGTTGACGCTGCTGCCTGTTAAGTCCGCCACTAATATTGGCTCATTGTAACAAGAGCATGTTGAGCAGGGTTGGTATTAAAGTGGTATCGGTAGTGATTTGTAACGCTATTGTAGCACGTTCTATTCTCCCCGAAATTTTCCTCACCAGGAAAAAAAGTCAAGAAGAAACTGTACAAGTAATTTGTCTACAATATTTTGTTAAGCACGAAGTTCATGATTTTCACCCTGGCGAAAAAGGCATTGCGAAAGTGAATAGTATATTCCCATGTACGTCACCATCGAGGTATTTCCGTATGCAGTGAGTTAAACAAAGAGTTCGATTAAAGATGTCCAATTCCACGAATTTCGAATTACTTAGTAACTTCAACGTAGTCTTACACATTGGTAAATTTAACTACAACAATATCAATAGTAAACGGCCAAAGAGAAACGGGCAACGTGACGAACATTATTCACACACTGTACTAGAATGAACTAAACTGCTTTAATGTAACCTGCACGTACATAGAACACAGCAATCACGTTGACCACCCACCGGCTAAGGTTAAACAACATCCCGCCACATTAAACGGAACAAGAGCGTTATAAACACAGTGTGTATTACATACCACTGTGTTGTATACTGCCGACTAATAACATCTAGTTTTGGTAGTGGAGAGCTGATAGGTAAAAGACATGTATAAAAAATCATTCCGAAAGTAATATTATACTAGTGGCAGGAGGAAACGAAAGATAAATAAATATGCAAACGTGATGAACATCAGTCATATACTAAGAATGAACGAAACAGCCTTAATGTAACCTGCGTGTACAGAAGACAGTAAGTACGTCTCCCCACCCCCAGCTAAGGTCAAACAAGATCCAGCTAAGATCAAACATAATGTAGGATAACAACGGAGTAAAAAGCCACTGTTGATCGCAGCATGCATACATGACACGGATAACGTGTCTAAGTATCCACGGAAAACATCCGGGATTGGTCTCCAAAATCATTGGTGTAACTGACACTTATTCTCGTCAATCGGTTTACGCAGTAAATAAATTACCACTCAGACTATACGAAGTACGAAACAGCAGGGTCAGATCAGTGATATTGAATCATTGCATGTCGTGAGATTTTCCGTAAATTGACTACTTTTTATAAGAGTTTTTAAAATGATGTTGCAATTAATCAAAATGGTCTGGGGAAATATCGCATCTTTCAGGGTGCTGCTTCCTTAATCTAATTTAAGTGTCTGTTCGCATCATGTCTTTCATTGAAAGGGATAAGTCACTGAAGGAAACTATATAGTGTCTAATTAAATAGGAATTTTTTTCTCACTTGTAAAACTATATATCACAGCATGTCAGAATGTGGACTAGAAATATCTATAATTTCAGACTTTATAATGTGCAGCTTGACTGTCTTAAAGGAAAAACTGCATAGACCAAGTTGAAAATATGTGATTTAATTTCCACACTATTTTTAGACCATACTACATCATATCCACAGGTAACATATCCGCTGTTACAAGACATTTTCATGATCTCGATTCAACTGAAAATCTTTCTTGACTGGACTAGACTTTTTTCAAATAGCAAAAACTTCAGCTAGAAATATATTGATATATGATTTTAAGTGCCTGCAGGGAAAAGAAAATAGTCTCTCTGGTTTAGGAACACCTTCATTTGGTAGTGAAATATTCATTTAACTACATTCTGCGTCACCCGGCTGATGAAAGCCATGAACATTCCAGAGAGGATGAAATCCTTGTTCCTCAACTCAGACATTTTGGTTCCATAAGAGCTGACAGCAGGCTATAATCTGTATACACAGATCGTCATCCAATATCTTCATTAGCTTTCACAGCTTTGTTTGATATAGACAATTCACTTGAAACGTTGTATTACTTTGATCATCTACCCCAGGTAAAAAGTCAGAAGGTAACACCTGTATGTGTTGTATAACAAATTGGTATAGGCTCAGGTTCGCTTTAGTCAGCTTGTTAAGCCTGTTCGGCCTCAGTTGGAGCGTAGCTTACCAGGAGATTTTTTGTCCAAAAAGCTTCCCACATTGAGGGATGCTAAATGCATCCAGATATTCATCCAGATATTTTGAGATCTTGTGTTTCATAAGCACAAGCATATTTTATTACCTTTTTTTGGGGGGGGGGCTAACCCCGTATAATCGCCCCGGTATGAAATATTTTACACCTTGTATAATAACTCAAAAATATCAAGAAATCTCATTGTCTTAATATCTTGAAATTAAAATGCAATATTTTTATGTACTTATAGATGCTATATTACTCGTGACCTTCTATCTACATTTGTTTATATCGATGACACTTTAGTCATTCACTTTTACGCGCATAGGTGATAAAGAACATTACTTGGTTTCCTGCTGATAATCAAAGATATGTGTGAAGAGTAACGTCTGAAATTCAAAAATAAATGGCTGATCTTGAGGGTTCTCTTTCGTCCTGCTCGTAATAAGTAAACACAGGCCTAATAATAACTCTGTGTACTAAGTTCTCTCCATAGGCTCAAAAAACCGTGACAACAAAACGTAACGCATGCATGCATTTTAAATTAACAAACAAAAAAAAAAACAACTTTCATTCACAACACTGGCTAACATAGGCCGAAAAAGACAAGATTTAAAATAACTTACCTTACACAACTTATGGCAAACGTGTGACAAAATCCGTTGGGCTTGAAATCAACCCTGCGCAATACACTATCTCGTAGTATATATATTTGGTCGTTTCATTCCGTGCGTTCACTGGCTGTCAAAGAGTAACTTCTGTGTAACGTCTGTTTAACTTCTGTACTAAAACTGACATGACCTTCTTCACCTTTGTTGAAACTCGGTTCACAGCCCTGATTGGGGGCAAATATCAGACTTTAAAGCGCCCTCGTAAAAGATCCACTTTCATGTAATAGTTCCAATAGTTTTATTAGGCTATTATTGATGTAATCTACAATACTTTAGATAACTTTGGTCGGGTTAGTGGCTATACGGTCATCAATTAGGAAGAAACCTTTTAAGAATGTTAAAACTAAAATCATATTGGAATCATGAAGAAATACCAGAATAAGGTATGATATGCTATGATGTCATTTTTCCGATCTTACCCGTCACATGTACCATTCGTTGGTTACCAGTCGGTGTAGTCCCCTTTGCAAGTTTGCAAGTTTATCCGTCCGACTTATGATATCGTAGGCTATAGCTCAAGAATGAATAGTCACGAAAGATAATATGGCCTTTCTTTCTTTAACTGTTCTTTTTTCTGTGGGTTTAAATATCTAAAAGGTAAAATTCCTGACCTAACTTCGCGGGGTTTCCAGTGCTAGACCTATCTCTAGATCGCTGGGAGACGTTACAATATGTACTGTCAATAGCGATATGATCATTGTTAGAGGGCCGAAATTAGTCTTGGTCAAGTCGTGTGTTCGTTCTCTTAGGCCTAAGTATTTCCAAATGTAATGTAATAGCGCAACTGTCACACAGCTACTCTGACAGCACTCAGTTTTATTATCCGGAGCTTCCATTTCTTAGAAACTGAAATATATACAACACGCTATTTGTTCTTACATAGAGTTGTTACATGCACCAAATATCATGTGACGTGTGAAGTAACAGATACTTGGGACTAAAATTGTACAATACCATTGTACCGTTGAATAATATAAATAGGCCAGACCAATAATGCCGTGACCTGTCCTCACCAAGTGTGAACAAACGATGCTGTCTTAGAAGTGAACAAAGGGCACATTGTACATAGGAATTGTGTCCGACTTCTAATTGCTTTTAAATTATGTTACTCATATAAAATTATAACGTTATCCATTTAACGGCGCAGCACACTCGGCCATGGATGTGTAGATCACGCGCAAGTCTTGTGTCAACGTAGCAGTCATGCGTGCCCGTCAAACTACCTACGCCTACTCCCATGCGGATCGCGTGTGCGTCAAAGTAATCCTTTGATTTCCTTTATTTCTCAGATGAGCGCGCCACTACTCTGCGCGTTTTGCAATAGTTCTTAGAAACACGTCGCAGTCATTTGCATTACTCAATTTCTTTTCCCGCCAAAACCTACTGTAAACCCCTCAATCCCTTGGCTAGTGTACGCATGACATGTAACAGTAAAAACATACTGAGTATGGGTATTACCAAAAGAATGTAAAATGACAACTAGTTAGATATAATCGCTCGTCCAAACATGTTTCTGTAGATTGAAATATTAAGTCACATTGTATGAAAAGCTAAGCTATAATAAGTTATGTTGCACCTTGTACTAGCAGAAAGTACCCCACAGTATTATCTGCACTATTGACCTAGGATGTCACCGATCGAGTGAACAGTACGTATCATAATCAGGTACCTAACCACCAAGTTTGAACGTCACTAGATTTACTATCTAGAAGGAAATTCAACACAACTTTTCAAGGCATTTTGCCGATTAAAAATTTGACCTGTGTCCTGTGACCTCTGACTTTTAACCTTTGACCTTAAATTTTGCTGGGAGACACAACGTCAATCGATGACTGGGGTGAATGGTCACGTACCTACCAAGTTTCATCCTCAATGGCTTTGTGGTCTATGAGTAGTTGCAGACGCAAACTTTTCGGTGTCAGATTTGACCTTCGACAACTGAATTTGACTTTTACCCTCAAAACACAAAAATCAAATCTTGTATAGCGGTCATATATGTGAAGTTTCCATGTAAATAGCCATTTGGGATTAAGAAATACAGCACCAATAAGATCTTTACTTATTTGACATTTGACCTCCTTCCCTGAATTTGTATGGGCAACACAACTTCAGACAATGGGCCATCTATCTACCAAATTTGTCCCACAATGGCTTTGCAGTCTAGAAGGAGTTGTGGACGCAACCTTTTCGGTATCAAATATGACCTTTGACCAATGAACTTGACCTTTGATCTCAAAACACATAAACACATGATTTTTAGATAAAATTTTGTATAACCGTCATATATGAGGAGGTCTATGTAAGCAGTCATTTTGGATTAAGAAATACAGGAAAAATTCACTTCAATGACCTGTGACCTTGATCTCAAACACATAAAACATGACGTTTACATAAAATCTTGTATGCCAGTCATAAATGTAAAGGTTCCATGTAAACAGCCATTTTGGATTAAGAAATACAGCAAAATTAGATTTTCACTTACTCAACCTTTGACCTCTGACCGTCTACCTCAAATTTTGTCGGGAGACTCACCTTCATTCGATGGGTCACCTATCTACCAACTTTGACCCTCATGCAAACATGATTTTCAGATAAAATCTTGTTTAACGGTCATATATTTGGAGGTCCAATGTGAATAGCCTTTTTGGACTAAGAAACAGAGGGAATTTTAAGATTTTCACTAATTTGACCTTTGACCTCAAACCTTTGACCTTACATTAACGGAAGCCACAACTTCAGACCGATGGGTTACCTAAATACCAACTTTGACCGTCATCGGCCTTACGGTCTTTACGGTCACAGATTTTTGAAATTGAAATTTTCTTTCGCAGACACACACAGATACACACACATCTTCACACATTTTGACCACTACCCTAAGGGGGGGGGAGGATGTCCGGTCAATTGAAGTACTATACCAGGTTAGACCATGTCCCATATTTTCAACAGTACATAATGTTACCATGGCAACTGCTGCTTTAGCAACTGAGAGAGACTTAATTCATTCTTGCGTCCCAAAGCAACTACAATATCTCATCTCGTACATTACATGTATAGGGATGAGATAGCAATGAGAAAATGGGGGGGGGGGGGGGAGGGGTTGTTGAGGTGTAAGACGGTTTAACACTATCTGAGGTACCAAAGAGATACTGAAATCAAATCTTTCGACGTAAGTGGCAGAGGGTAAACATGACCCAATTATCACATTTCTAATGAAACAGAGAAAATTGAATGTTTCTGTAAAAATAACGTATTTCTAGTGAGCAAATTGTCTCTTGGAAGGCTATATGTTAATAATCCACGTATTTTAATTCCATTTAAAAATCCTCTTAAATAAAGTTTGTTAGGTTAAAAACGGACCTGCAAAGTAGAAGTTTCTGCAACCTGGCAAGTATGTTTGTCAAATGGGGAGGGGGAGGGGGTGATGATTCACTGCGTTAAATTTAAGAATAAACAGTTTTATCTAGCAGTGTTGGACTATCATTTTCTTTATAGTGTTGACATTTTTAACTTTTCAGGTTTTTAACGACAAAATTGACCAATTTTAATCCTTTTTGCTCAACTGAACTAGTTCCATGGAACCCAACACATGACCGGGCAACTCCTTTACTCCGAATAGTTTCCCCAGCAATGTCTCCCAGGAAATTTAAAGAAAAATGCTGTCACTGCAATTTCTAGTAATGTAGCGGTCTATACTAATTTATTTGTAGCTCTTTTCAATCATGTCTCTGGATTGTTGATTTTATGCAAATTATTTGTGTGCCTTAAACGCTCAGTAGTTTGAAACACCATGAAGAATATTTTTAAAGTACGAGAGAAGAGATTTGTAAGATGTAGCTGATGCTTCAGAACAAAGTTGAGTTGACTGCTGATTCCATACAGCGGGAGGATGTGTGGAAATTGTCCCATGGGAATATCCCGAGTTAGTAATTGTAAGGGTGGGATTTTTCTGATGCATGGAAATTCTCCGGCGGATTGACCGAAAGGGGCATTCTCCCCATTGTTGTGTCGCTGGCAAGTTGTGTCGCTTTGTTACAGACTTACGAAAGTACAAACTTAGATGTCCACAATGTAGTACGCAGAACCAATGTAACGTTTGACGTGTGACAACCTGTTTGTAACAACTAACCAAATGCAACAAACTAAGTTGGTCCAAAACTCTCTGCTCAATGTGCAACAACTATGGAAGTTGGTCTAAAATGTAAAAGTTTCAGACCAAAATGTAACGACCATAAAAGTTGATATGACATGCAACGACCGTCTTTCCGAAATGTTACACGTGAAGATTCACATCCGACGGTATTGAAAAATAAAAGATGTCGCCATATTTTTAGCTTGCCATAAGTTAACCAAACAAGGCATTTTGGTCAGTTGTTTAAACTGGATAGTAACAAAGCCCTGCGATTACTCCATTAATCTCGTATAACATGTTAATAGTGATGCAGACAAGAATGGAGTACCAAGGACATTTTTTTTCCATGAGAAGGCAAGTTATGAGTCATGAAAAGTTCGACAAAACGTCATTTTCAAGGACATCTAAGGATCATTCTCACATTGTTCATTCATTGTATCCAAAAACTATTTGACAGGAATCGCGTGACTTTGTTTAGGAGAAAAATGAATTGTGACGTCACTTCACTTGAATTAATTTGGCTTGAGACTTGGCTTGCCATAAAATGAAGTGACTTGACTTGAAAACATGACTTGATTTAGGACTTACCATTAAGTGACTTGTGACTGTACTTTGCAAAAAGTGACTTGTTAACAACTCCGCGTATGACATCTTGCCTTCTCCATTGATGCCACACATTGTTTCCACGTCTTGGTTGAACCATTATATCTGGTAACAATATCATTCTCTATGTGTTGATAGTTACCTCATTAAGTATATTTTTTATGGTCATGCATCCACTGGACAACGAACTGAGACGCTTACGTATTTGTTAGAAATATTGAATTACGCAGAATCGTGTTCTTCAGGAAGTAATACAAAACGTCCAGAGTAAATGCTTAGGGATGTTTTGGAGGGCACGCAATTATTGGGATAATTGTTGGAGAATATGTGTATATAGGCCTATGCTGAAATTTGTTTCTCTGGATACGTGCACGGTGACTGCAATGCATAAGGCCATTACATTAGTTGACTACTTAGCACTTCTATCCACAACTAGCAATCTCTATCTCTGATGATGTATACAACTCAATGCGCTTTAGGGGTACATGAAATGATGGATATCCACTCACTATGGAAAACGAAATTGTTTGAAGTTCAAAAAGATTGTCACACTAAAGTAACGTTTACCAAGAAGTAAATTAAAAATGAGTCTACATCAGCAGAAGGACACCATGCACTACTACCGAGCGATGTGTATGCAGGCTTGTCCTACACATTCATATTTCATATGATGTAAAAAATTCTAAGAATGAAGAAAATCTAAAAGGAAATTTGCGTTCCCTTGAGAAGGTACATTGTCGATGAATTTTATGAAATTGAAATTATTCAATAACAAAATTTACACGATTGCAATGAGTATGGAATAATACACAAAGTGAATCACAAACTACTGCATTTAGGGGTCTGGATAATATTACATATGGCACATCCCAGTTTCTATCGATAACATGAATACTCCATATCTACAAAACAAAAATGCAGAGCAAGTTACATTACCTGCTTTGAAAAATGTGGATACCGAAGACCCTTTTACACTAAGTTTTAATCAGGTCAGTGATTATGTAACCTCCGTGGAAGTGGCTGTGCAAATTTCTGAGTGACAGAAGCTCTTCAGATAGTGATAAAATACAGTAAAGAGGGGTACCTCTTTCTCTAAATCAGCCAATTTCTAGCATGTACAGTATTAACCGCTACTAAATTAACACCATTACACAGTTAGAAACTGCTCAGAGTTAGTAATTTGTAACACAGCCAGGTTCTCTGTCAGACAAGAAAAGAATGCGCTCTTTTTTTTTTTTAGGTTGTTTCCTCTGTTTATTGGTTCTCAACCAAAATTGCATAATTAGACATACATTTAATTAAAGAAAGGAATTAATTAAAGTTCAATTCCATTGTTACTATTAACAATCTTAGCGAAAGAATTACCTTTTATCCATGTGTCAAGGAATTTTGACGAAGAAAGTCGATTGAAATCTACATGTAGACAAAACTTTATTTCTTTAATAATGGCTTGTTGTATCTGCTGTCCTGTTTTAGCATGACCTTCAAACATGTGAGTACAATCTGGACTTCCAAACAATGAATTTATATATGCCAAATACTAACCAAATTCTATTTGAAGACTACTTTGCGCTCTTTTTGATTAGGTGAACCTAGAAAAATGGGGCATGCTTTTTCTGGCACTAAAAGGTGGATAGCGCCACTAGTTAGGGTTAGTCTGCTTTCCTTTTTCTCTGGAAGGTTTTCTTTTGTTTTTTTTCTTTTCATGCCTCTTTACTCTATATTCACTTCTCCTTGAAACTGTTGAAAAGAGAGAAACATACATCAGTACACAATGGATTCGAACTCATGATTATGAAATTTACTTAGGTAATCATTAGGTGTTTCCCCTAAACCACTGCGCCACGAGTGGACATGGAAGCGTGCGTTGTTCAAATTATTAAAACCATCATTACCTCAATATATGCCGACTCTTCGAATCTGTGTTATAATATAGCAGTGTTTGAATATCTACCATTAAAGGTAAAAACTGTCAACGGTCATCTATCATTAACGGTAAGAACTGATCAGACAAGGGGAATTTGATATCTAAATAACATTTAAGGAGCGCAAGTTAGGATTCTCACAGCGCACTAGGCGTAGAACGTTTCTGACAAAATAAGTTTGTGAAGTTTTCTGAGTCCTAGAATAGACCCCTTATCTTTGCTAAGCAAAGCCGATTGGCTTTGGAAGAAAAGAAGAAAACTGATGGATTCCCAGCCTGAAGGGAATCACGAGCTTTCAGACAATTTTCACCAAAGACTGTCATGTTGCTACGAGAGATTAGGAAGATTTCAATCTAGAAAAGTCTGTTGAAAAAAGCTCTTGTCTAGCTTTTTGTTACAGATACCACTTCTTGAAATGGGTCATTGTTTCAGTGAATAGCATGGTATTAATAAAATTGGTGCAAATAATAAGCGTGTGTTTCTTTGAGACGGGACATCCAACTAAACCAGATACTTTAAACAAGTAAATGATAAATTTAATTTTGATGATTATTATCATAAATCAGAAATGATACCGACTTTCCTAGAATTTTCAAAGGTTGGCTAGAAGCCATAAAACGAACGGGATCAGTGTTCGATCTCCCTGTGTTTTTTTTTTTTTTGAAGTAGACAGAATCTGGGAATGTGCAGCTTATTACTTCAATAATTGACAACGTAAAGAATGTTTTAAGATTAATCACCTTCAAAATTGTAACTTCATTTGAGTTTTTACGAGAAGTCAACCACTGTTAAAGTAGAGATACTACCTTTGCTTTCTCGCTCACGTTCTTGTGCTGATCATTCAGTTTCATTATAACGCTTTTGCAATCTCTTCAAATTTAAAGTCCCATCTTTGTGAATGATTAGAAATGATACAATAGCACTTGTTGGTTTCTTATTTATTTTCTGTCTCAGATTTCAGTACAATAATGCATTGGCTGCATTGAAATTACCCCAGCCATTCATTTCCTTAAACCTTTTCCAATCTTTCATTCGACCGACATATATTCTGTTTCATTTCATTCATTTATTCCACATGTTTCATTTTCGTTTTGTCATTTTATGTCTGGCCAAAATGAAGGTCCATGTATAATTCATCAAGCCGTGCTCTGATAGGCTACCTTGTTCGTCAAGAATTTCTCATCGACACGAATTAATCAAATGCGCACAAATCATCATATGTACGACAAGACACTTGCTACGTATGTCTGATTGAACTGCATCACGAGCTGAAGATTGTTAATGGAACATAAAAGGACCAAAGTGAGCTCTTACAGAAAGACAAGGTTGATGATGGTCGATGTATAATTCATCAACTCGTGCGTTGATACTTGTTTATAACCAATTTGTCATCTATAACAATAAATCAATTGAGCACAGATCATCACATGTATCACAAGACACTTGCTACAAGTGTCTAATTGGACACTAATCTGATTAACTGCATTATGAGTTGCAGGCTGATAATGGAACATAAAAAGGCACTTAGTTAACACACGATCATAGGGAAGGAATCCATTTTTTAATCCAAAGTTTGTACAGTACCATGTGAATTTAGGTTCTCACAAGGTATGTAATCTGCCCTATTCTTATCATCCTATTACCTTAAGTAAATAAAAACTTGCAGGAAAAAAAGATTCATTGGCCTTTTTTTTACGAAAAAAACTTACCGTTACACTAAAAATTTACAAGTCAGTTTTGAGGGATGTTCTAGGTGAAATAATATCCAATCTGTTTCAGGACAAGTAATTAAATGTAGCTCTTCTTGTCTTAATGGATTTCAGCCGTCCAGATTAGACGCTACATGTGAGTCTAAATTTAGAATCTACTTTGCCCTATCACTGAGTTTAAACAACAATTGTTCCATTCCAATTTGGACACCACTTTTCTTTTTGATAATTGACGTTCATGTTCATAAGCATATTTACAGACAAAGGAAGGAAGCTATTGTACTTGGTAGAAACAAAACACAACTGGCGATATATTTTTCTCATAAAAGCAAAAATACATGATATTATTTGACAATATTTGACACATTTCTTATCACCATAGTCAAAGGTAACTCTTCTCATTAAAACTGACAGTAAGTCCATTTTCATCCTATTGAAATGAGTTTTCTCTTAAAATTTCACAATACATGCATAGGTAAGAGGCTTTTGAGTGGAACGTCCAACTGCATGTGTGGTAAGAACAATGTCAGAAGAGAGTTCAGCCTTCAAGAAAGATGGACGTCTACTATACTGTTTAAGTACATTTGAAGGATTGGGATGAACTTAATTTTGAAGACACGTCGTTTGTCTCTTTTTAAATGACTGTAAGAGTTGTTATTGTTGTCAGAATAAAACAACAGTGAAATTGTTGTAAAAATCCATTCAAAAATGTTTTCAAGATTTTCAAAATTTTGCATGAACTCATACGACTACCACAAAAGATGTTTCACGAAAGTTTAAAAGTAAAATTTGCGAATTCAAGTTTGTGTTTACAGTCTCTTCGTATATGCGAAAATAATAAATATACTTTTTTTGTATTGACACTTACTGTTAAGGATAGCCTTAACAGTAAGTGTCAAGAACTGTATCATTTTCATGTACTACAAATACTAGGTGAATTTCAGAAAAGCCCCCCAAAAAGAAAGAAAGAAAAAAAAAAAAAAACTAGTCATTCTATTACAAATCTAGTACAGCTTCATGAGCATTTAACGAATTTGTCATACTAACCACTAAGCAGTGGCTAAATGCCATTTGCAAACTGCCGACGAATTAAATGAACAAACACAATGAAAATATAAAAACAAATCCGGGAAATACAAAGACAACGACAAATCTAGATTTTCTGTAACAAAGCTCATATACATCTTGGTCCCTCAGGTTGTGCCGTTAAGGTTGTTACACCGTAGGAGGCAGGGCTGTTATAATTTACAAAGATCGATTGGACATATATACCTTCATTTTGTGGTGAATATTGCCTTGCTACCGTCCCATCATTTTTCCACTGCTGTATGGGCATTCCTCCTCCACTCTCGTTGGACGCGGGCCTCTGTTACTCGACGTTGTGCAGAGGAGGTGTGATCCTATCCTGCTGTGGTGAAGCACAAGCAGGAACACCAGCAGTCATGGATAGTAAGGGATGGATGGGCGCAGGTAGCACTTGGTAAGTAGGCGGAAGCCCATTTGGGTTCATAGTGACCACTTGGCCTTGGAACGGTGAGTTCTGTTCTTGGAAGTAAATCTGTTATAAAAAGATAATTGGCCAGTGAAGATGAAAGGAAAAGACATATTTACAGTGAAATCACCTACGTAACGGTTACACTTAAAATTAGAGCTTTTTGATGTAAAATAGTGATATAAATATCGGCTAAATGGCCGTAATTGTCCGATCTTTGGATGATCCTTCGAACGACGTCCGTCCGACCGGATTTACGCCTGACAAATATCCGACATTAATCCGACCGAATCGACCAAAAACCGACGTCAAACCGACGGCAACATGTTTACAGAGAAAATTAGTTAAAGAGTGCTTAACCTCTAGCTTTCCTTACACTATTTATGGTACCAATCAAAATTTTTGTTTGTTACTTGATATTGTCAACTGCATGGGTAGACAGAATAACAGGTCCTTTATTTCTTACTTTTTTACTTACTTCTACTATTTCCACCTTTTTCATGCTATCTTTTTTTCAGTATATGTTGTAATATAATGGGTTTATGACATAGGTCATAAAATCGTTGTCTTTCTACAGGGAGTCACACATCATCAACGTTTGCAGGATAAATAAAAATCATTTCAAATGATTCAATTTTATGATTCGATTTATTGTTCTTAATGCTTATCATCGTTCAAGAAACTTAGCCAGCATTTACCTTTAACGTATTCCTAGTCAATAGCCAACTAAATGTACGAAAAATGACCCTTTCTACAACATAAGTGATCTTTGATATTACAATTTGACTAGTCTATCCGCTGTACAATATCCTTTGATAGGATACCTTTCTTGTTCCGACTCTCTTAAAACTGGTTTTTGTCTGAAGAGGTTATAATGAGAAATTGATTTCCATTTTCTCTCGGTTTTTGGTCCAGTCGGTCGGATTGATGTCGGGTAGTCATCAGAGGTAAGTTCGAAGTCGAACTGACGTCGTTTGAAGGAACATCCTTTTTCGACTAAACAACAACGTTTGATGGAAGTCGAAAAGTATTGCAGTCTTCTTCTAATTTCAAGAGGACCTTTAATGGATCAGGTTACAGAGAGAATCTTGTTACATTTACACAGCTTACTTAAGAGTAATTGCACTCACCACTTGCTGCATTCTTTGTGTTCCATTGCAGCAGTTCAAACCCACACAGGTAAAGCTCGCCGAAATTATGGACAACACAAATTCCAATGCGAAGCATGCCAGCGCTACACTGTAAAGACCAATGTGCACCCTGAGTGTAGACGCATACTGTCGGGAAATGGAAAAGTTACATTTTTAAAGGGGGATGATCGAAGTTATCCTTGGCGAATATTTGTGACAATTTAAGAGGTTCTTCAAATAGAAAATTTATTTATTTCACTGCAGACATTTTACATTTCAACACAACTCCTTTGTCCGCAGCTCATATATTCCTTTTTGTTTAGAGACAGAGTTGATTTTCGGATTCCTCAAAGTTTCAAAGAGTCATGTGACATAGGCAAACGAATGCAGTGAGTCTCAAAACGTGGCATCCCTTTAAATGCAGTCACGTTTCACGATATGAAGACACAAATGTTACTCCAGTAGTTGCATCTGCGTTACGTCGCATTTGTCGTGTATCGCTATATACGTCTACTTTTAAACCCCTCAGGAAGAGAAACTTCCTAGAAACTGCAGGCGAAGGCAAAAGTTGTCCCAACAGCGTCTGACGCTGGTTCACATGGGATAACGCGTCTGCCATCGGCTTTTACATCGGCTTGTATCATCCTCCAGGATTCATACTGCATTCAGCGGTCTAGAGTTCTCGGTTTGATCAACATTGTTCAAAGCGATGCGTTCCGTCTTGGATCTGGAAGCTATTGCTTTTACCTTCAAACGCAGATTGCGATCATTGGATCGGATCCAACTGGATCAGTGACTATTGATGGTATGCCTCATTTTCCATCTTGATCACCAAAGTGCATTTTGATGACATTACATGACATTATAAGTCAATGAAATTTTAACACCATGATCAGACCTGGCAGTATCTGGTCAAGGAGTTTATAAACAGAGAGGCACTAAATTGCAGTCCCCTTTTATAACGACCTTATGATAATATACTGTTGTGACTGCGTGCTTTTATATGACCGCAAGGTATCAAAACGAACAAACTTTCACATCTCATTTGTGTATCAGGTTTCATGTGTTGTCTCTACTTTATCAAATTTTGTCATGGTTTGCACAACGATTGCTGATTAGTAGCATCATGTTTCTAGTTGAGCATTTCAAAAGATGAGCAAACATGGTAACATTTTTAAACACCTACCTTCTCGATACATATCCTGTCTTTCTCTCTGTTTTCTTCCCACTTCTTACGATATTCATCCCTTTGTCTCTCTAGTCGTTCCCTGTAACCATAGTAACTATTGTAATATCCATAGTCATAATACCATGCAGGAAGTATGTAGTCATAACGGTACCCATCGTCAGCTGTGATATCGAAGACGCTGTTCGAGTCTGCCAAAGCTAAAGAAATAGGGACAATGCCAACTGCAGACGCCACACTACAGACAATGGAACATGCCATGTAAAGCGAAATCTGAGAACGAATTGTAAGGAGACATGTACAGTAAAATATAGTGACGTGGCCGAGAATGCAGGGAGTGAGATTTACACAGAAATATAGCAAAAAACCGTGATGACACAAAAAAGAAAACACTTTCGGTTTTTTTTTTCTTGTGTGAACACAATATCTGTGTATGTTTACTGTGATTAACAAAAACTGCTTTCTTCCTTGAAAATGTTCTACCAACTGTTTGATCACTTGGCGTTAAACAAAATATTATTGTTATTACTCACTATGACTTGATTCTTTTTGCTTAGAAAGCCGAAGACAGCATTGAGCATCATGATCTGCAAATAGTTTAGAAAACATGGAGAATATTGAATGCACTGTAGAAGGGTAGAGTAATAGAATACGCATAACCTGCAGCATTAATACAACATACATGAAAATGTGACTCTCATTGTCTTTGAAATGCTTCGGTGATTTGCACTTTGTCTCCCAGCCGAGCAAATGCTTTCAAACAACCCATAGACACTTTAATGGAAAAATAGGACAAGAAACATTTTGGTACAGCAAAATTTCTCTATAGGACTCATATCAAACTCCGAGATAACAGTTAAACTTTTAAAGTGATTTCTGAAAATATTTGCCACTTGTCTGAATCTTTGAGAAAGGTCTTGCATAAGAGAGTTTACTAAGCCATCCCACAAATTCAGTTGTTTGCTTATTCATGGAAACCAAAAACAAGTCTTAACTAAAATTTCTCCCCCAGACAAGTTGGAGTAATATAAACCGTACACTTACCACGCCAATCCAAATTGGCCACATCTGTCTATCTCCACGGTCTACCCTTTCCAATGTGTACCTACTGTGATGTTCCATGCAATCCCGATCTTCAAACTTATCCAATACGAGACCAATACCGCAGACAATGAGAATCAATCCAAGAAATAAATGGGGGAGACCTGCGCCCATTCGTACTCGAGCGCCTCTTTGTCGTTTTCGGCTAGTCTGAGAGTCCGGAGGGGGTTGAACTGCCGATAATGGTGCAACAACAGGCCACTGATTGCCAAGAGGTACCGGTACACTCTGTAATCCTGGTTGAGGTCGCTCCATCTGTGTGACGGCTGTGACATGATAATAATGAAACATTCAATTTAATGTGAGGAGTTGCCCTTCACTTTTACTTATTCGATAACTTCATGAGCATCCAATCCATCTCGAGTCTACGTTCAACGATAAGGAACAGAACAACCAGAATGGGCGCTTAGGTAAGATATGTTGTGTGTCCTCTTGCGTGATTACGTCATAGGCCCAAGTTCACGAGTCACAGTTCATGAAAAAAAAAAAAAAAAAACTATTTTGCTTTTATCGCTGTGTGTGCCTAGCCCGGGGATTTGTAAATATCATATTGTAGTGTTCCCTCACAAAGCAATGACAAAGTAGTCAAAAAATTGGTCAAACGTTTTTTTTTTCTCTACATTTTTTTTACAATAGGGTATTAATACTTTGTGCATAGAGATGCATGCCGATGATGCTGAGAAGGAAACGAAACATAGAACTTTTAGAAAACTTTCCTAGCTCAAAAATTAACAATGTCAACTTGATTTGGTCGGTAGCTTTCTCGAAATGACATGTAGTGTCTGTGCGAACGATGACGCCGTAGATCATAGGTCAAAGGCGAATGGTTATGTACCACAAAATGCGTGATTTTCCATACGGAAACTGCTAGTTTGTATTGATCTGAAAGTACATGTGGGTAAAGACCGTCACATTTCCCCATGCACGAATGCAGGTGATGTTTTGGCGTTAGAAAGGCAGAGGAGAGATAATCATGGAGAGTGCGGAAATAAAGATTAGTTAATAAAGTACATCTTATATAGGAAAACGGATGAAGACTGGGTGACACATTCAAGTGAAAACAGTGGCACGGGGATTGAATTCCTTATGGTAAGAAAGTCCGACATGTGGAGGACTGTAAGGTGATACCTACGGAAGTAGCAGTCAATTAGCAAAGCAGGCATTGCTGGACAACATGCACGTTGGGGAAATGTTGATCCATCGTAAAAAGATAATGTTGGACAAAGATTTTAAAGCTAAGCGTGCACTGGCGGCCACTTCCTTCAGTTGGGACGGGCCAAACCGTTGGTACAGTGATATCGAATGGGGCTTAAGGGGAGGGGTATTACCTCCATTTCAGTAACAATAGTATAATCCTGACTGAAAGCGAAACGAAAGCAACACAAAATATGGGAAGCAACCCCTTTTCGCCAATAACGACATGGACGCATCTTTTTTGTATGGGGTGACTCAAACGACTTCCATCATAACTCACTTACTCGAGGGAAATTGTGGAAAGTCCATCTTAGCAGAGCTTACCAGGAACATTTGAATAAAATTACACCCTGGATCACCAAATATCACCTTTCAGACTCCATAGTCCTCCCCCTCCTCAAAAAAAAGCAACATTACAGACCACATCAGGAACGGTTTAAGGCTCTAAGCAAGAATCGAATGCGGTTTAGTGCAGCAGAACTATACCATTGTGATAGATATTGATCATTGATTTGTGCGCTTTAGTGCAGCAGAACTATACCATTGTGATAGATATTGATTGATTTGTTCATTTATGAAAGGCGTAATGTGTAGTAAGTTAGTAAGGCATATTGGAAGTAAGTTAGGTCAACGCTATATTTAAAAAACCCCGTTTTTTATAATGGACGACTCTTCTTCATACTAAACAAAAATTGATCAAAGGTTTACAACAGAATCTTCCTTTGAAACTAATTCCTGCAAGAAAACATTGTTTTTTTTGGAGGACAAATATAGGGCACTTTTTTTTTTTTTCTAGGAGTGAATGCCAATTGAAGCACTTTCCCAACCTGAAGACAAATAGCAGCGACACTAAAATTGACGATTAACCAAACTGTTGTTCAATCTTAATATATATTGTATAATCTTTACACATGTTCTTCTCTAGTTGAGTTAAAAAACAAATATTTCGCTTGATGTGTATATTTCCTCAAAAGGCGCTTGGATTATTTCAAAAAAAAAATACAAACCATTACCTACATAACAATGTAAGACAATACTTTTGTCAACGCAGATTTTGTGCAGCCTGTGGCCTATTGGGAAGTGCTCCCCCCCCCCCCCCCCCTCTGTCATAGAGAAACGGGTATCATCGTTCTCAGCTCTTCAGCTAGGCCGCACTCATATATAACCAGGCCCTCAAGTCCAGTGGTTACGAAGATACCATCCAGTACTTCAACCAATACGAACAGACCACACCACGCAAAAGCAAAAACAGACGCAGACAAACAATCTGGTTTAACCCACCATTCGGTAAAACAGTTAAAACCAATGCCGTCGACAAATTCGTAAAACTTGTCACCAAACACTTGATGATAGGCTGCACAAAATCAATAGAAATACGTTAAAGGTTAGCTACAGTTGAACGAAGAACATGAATATGATATTATTAACCCACATAACACCAATGTCATGAAGAAAAAAAAAAAACAATAGAGACTTCCTACCCCGTAAAACATGGAACTTTATGGTCAAAGCAACCTGCCCCCTACGAGGGAAGTGTTTGATACGCTGGTGATTTACAAAGCTATTGTAAAATCAAATAATACTAATAAATCGAATAAATGGTTGGTAGGCGGCCACTTCAAGCTCGGATGTAACCACCACACTAAATCCTTTAGGAATAAGCATTACGCAAATGAGACAGAATTATCTAAGTACATATTGGGGCTCAAAGACAACAATACAGCTTACTCTATCGACTGGGTTATTATTAGGAAATACAATACCTGGCATTTGCAAACTGTGTTTAGTTGAGAAATTAGAAATCCTCCACTTGACCAACAATATCAATAAGCGCACCGAGTTAATCTCTATACTTGTCGCCACTTGACAAAGCCCCCTAATCGTTCCAAGAAGAAATAATCTTATATATTTGTAAAGTTGTATATAGTTGTATATGCCAATTGTCTGATAATCGTCCTGCCATAAGGCTTGTACGTGAAACACTGTGTAACAACGCAGGTACTATACTATGTTTTGATACATGTGAGCGAATTCCTACAGTATATCCTAGATTGCTTCAATTCGTTTGTAAACCACTCAGTCACACGATGTGTCTATTGAAGCGCCATTTGGACCTTGGAAGGTTTTATGATCGTCGAGCTTGTTTACTGTAAAATTGTGGTACTACATAGTTCTTAACAGAGCAATTTTTTGAAGAAGTTCTATATGTTTTGGCAAAAAACTGCTATGCACGGCAAGTGTTCCTAGATACGTATTTCTATTTTGCAAATTTATGACGTCAAGGGAAGGACTTGTATGATGTGTTTTTTACTTACTTACTTTCAAGGAAAATTGTGAATTTTACATGCCTTGAGGATTTTGTTTAAAAAAATGCATTTTTCTTCAAAAATATTGATATCCCTTAACGGTTTGAAACGCGGTAATGAAGAAATTCAAGAGGTAAAGTAATTGCCTAACAAAAGAGATATCTAAACTGTGCAACACTTCACGTCATCATACTTTTTTTCATCAAACTCAAAGCCATTTCTCAACGATAGAGCAGACTCAAGACAGATAATTATTAATATTATATATTAATACATAATATTCAATAAGATATCTGATGTCATTCCGCCATCGCAAATACTTCAATGATTTTACAGTTAATAGGTGTAAGTAGGTGTAATATGGTAAACCATACCTTAGTGATTACAATCATTTAGCGTTTATCCTACCCAAGAATACAAAAAAAAAGAGAGAGAACAACTTCTGGAGATGCCTACGTCATTTCTAACAAGAGCAGTATAAACTCAGTGTGCATTACATACCACTGTAAAGTATTCTGTCGACTAGTGACCTATACTCTCGTTAAGTGGAGAGCTGGCAGGCTTTATTCACATATGTATTTCATTTTAGGAAAAAAAAAATCATTCGAAGCTTATAGTGTGATGCAATCTCTACATAGATCATCACTTAATGTCTTCATTACATATTGTTTCATATTTCTTCAATTCGTAGACAATTCAATTGTAAAGGTCTTACTTTCATCATTATACTTTCGTTAATAGACAAAAAGCTACACTTTTTCTTTTAGTGATTTTTGAAGACATTGATAGCTCACATAACACGCGATGTACTGACACATCTATATTTGCCCAACTTCACTAGGAGAACTCCAACACATGTGATCAGCCGCGAGTGTAGGGAAGTCCATTTTTAATGGCGGGGGGGGGGGGGGGGGTGGGAGGTGTAATTTACGTTTAACCATCTAAAGGGAACGCCGCCATGAGTTGGCGCGTAGCGTACTCAGTGATTTTGTGTCCAAAAATCCTCCCAGCTGCAGGTGATGGCACTTTCAGGGACTAAAAGCATCCATACCTTTTTAACGTTGAAATGTTGTATTTTATGAGCTTACTCTTTTAAACGTAAATTTAAAGGAATGATAGTTAATCAAAATCATTTGAGTATTTTCTTTTGGGGGCTACCCCCTAGAACCGCCCTGCATATAATACTTTTTATATTGTCTAATAACTTTAACGTCAACTGTCTCATCTATCCTATATTGTAGTGACTAGATTGTTAATCTACATTTATTTATAATTGTATCGCTTTAGTCAAACATTTTTACGCCGTGATACAGAATGTAACTAGGTTTACTACTGCTAATTAGCAATAAGAGTGTAGATATGAAAACCTTAAATTCTCGAGTACGAATGGCTGATGTTTTGCTTTAATTCTAGTTTCAATAAATAAACACGGGCCTAATACTACTTCCTGTATAAGTTCTCTCAAAACTGTGTCATCAATCTTATATTATAGTGACTAGATTGTTAATCTACATTTATTTATATTTGTATCGCTTTAGTCAAACATTTCTACGCCGTGATACAGAAAGTAGGTTTACTACTGCTAATTAGCAATAAGAGTGTAGATATGAAAACCTTAAATTCTCGAGTACGAATGGCTGATGTTTTGCTTTAATTCTAGTTTCAAGAAATAAACACGGGCCTTATGTTACTTCGTGTATAAGTTCTCTCAAAACTGGCAGGACTGTTACAACATACACTTTTGAAAAGTATACTTTTAAGTTTGAAGATTATTTTCATTTACAACACTGCCTAACAAAGGGTAAAATTGGCAAGATTTTATAATAACTCACCTTACAGAAATTGTGGCAAATGTGTGGCAAAACCCTTGAACTTGAAATGAAAACTACGCAATACACTGTCTCGTAATATATGTTTGTGCTAGTTTTGTGTTACGCCCACACAGGTAACTTCTCTACAATCTGACAACAACCGTCAGTGACATACGTCACCCTTTGAGTCTTGTTGACAGCCCTGGTTGAGCAAATATCAGAGGTTACAGCACTTTCGTAAAATGTCAACATGAATGTAAAGCAATAGCTTTTCGCTAGTATTGAAGTAAAGTCACTTAACGTTGGACTGGGTAGTGGAAATATAGTTCAACTTAGAAGGAAGGGTTTTAGGAATGATAACACTAAAATCGTAATGAAATTACAGAGAAATAGTAAAGAAGATTAAACTATTGTGATGTTGGGAGTTTTCTCGATGGTATGTGTCTCTCGCAGTTCCTTCACATACTGTTGAGGAAAGGCACAATGTGCACAGCTGCACTCGACGAATTCGGCTATTTCATTAAAACCCTTGCTCAATGAATGCTTGTGGTTTGTTGGATTAGTCTCTAAAATTGTGGGTTACACCCAAGAAACTGCCCGCCAAACTTTGGGTCCTAGTTCTACTGAAATTTTTGTGATGCAAAAGAGAGGACAATGGGAAGTTTGTTTATCGAGGGCCAGTAATGGGAGTCACCAGAATACTTCATAATAAATGACTTCTCACTCGTAACACGTCGCTGCATATTCCTCGCAAATTGGCGGATACCTCTCTTCAAGCGACGTAATGACTGTTACTGCTTACGAGGATATTACCTTCCTGAAAGTATTTGAGCCTCATCATTTTGCTGTAAGTATGAGAAAAACCAGGTGGATATTTTTCATTTTTGGCCAGAAAACTGACGATCAAATAACAACTACTGCAGGTTTTGATATCATCTTAAGACTTACGTTTACATCCATTCATGCGATACTTTGATGCATTCCTTGAAACTATAGCAATCAGGCATCTTTCTTTCCTTCTTGTCAATTATTTAGTGTTGGAGTAATGGGACTTGAACAGAGGCGTAGCCAATGAAGGAGGTGGGGGTGGGGTGGTCGTAGGGTGGAAGTTGCCCTTCTCCCAGAAAAAATTGAAAATTTGGAAAATAATCTTTTCTCTCCCGCATTTCTCAAACTTTTTACTAGTATGAGAAATTATAAAACACTATTTAAATGTCGTATTTTAAACACACATTTACCCAGATTTCGTGTGTTACTGCTACATGAAGCATGCTTGAGTCGCGTTCCACAGAGATGCCACCTCGCTACAGTAGGCTGGCATTATTATATTCAGCTGCATGGGACGCTTTACTGAGTAAAACTATTTAACCTTGGAACTATGCACAATCATGGAGCTACAACTAACACTGGCAGGCACTTTTTTGTGACCTAAACTAATGAGCGAAGTTACCCCAAAAACTACATGTAGTTCATGGAAGATGTCTTCGAATACAGATGTCAACGTTACTTCAATATCATTTAGTTTACTCCGAAGGAAACAGGCAGAAAGGAATTAGGCTACTCAGATAAGGTCTGTAAACAAGTTTATTTCCTGTAGATCAAAGCGAAATGAAACAAATTTAAATCATAACTTAAAAGAAAGGAATTTGCTGGAGTTAAAATCTGGCATCAAGTATAACAACCGCTTTGCATCAAATCCATCAAACTTAATCAAAAGGTTTCCAAAGGACCATACCCAGGATGGCAATCATTCATCAGATCCATCATATCACAATTTCAAACTTACATGCAGGCTAAGACAGTAGCCCACGCAGTTGGGGGGGGGGGGGGGGGCATTGCCCAACTCGTAATAAGAAATTGACTGAAAAAATTTGCTATCGCAAATTTGCCAATAATAAAGTTGCCAACGGCAACTGGTGATGGAAGGTTAGGCTTAGTGGGCGTCACCCGAACACTTCATAATAAATGACAGCTCACTTGTAGCACGTCACTGCAAACTCTTCACAAATTGGCCCATACCTCTCTTCGAATGATCGCCATGACCACTGACCACATGACCACTACGTACGAGGGTATTACATTTTGGGGAGTCATTATTTACAAATGAAAAAAAGTAGGGGCAAAACGTATGCTGAGAATGCCAACTGTTTCAAGAATAAATGGAACAGGATGCATTATTCATCATGATCCTTCCATCATCTGTACCCGTCTGATCTGTATTACAGCATTTTCTACATTGATTTTTTTAATCTCAATTGAGAAATTGCAGGTACGTTAGCCATTTTTCAAGGCTTGGTACATGCAGCTTGGAACACCAGGCAAGTGTTTTTCCGGTCATATCTGGAGGGTTGAAAAAACCCCAAGTTTTCTTGCCAGCTCCACGCTAACTGATTGTGGCGCTTCGCTTGGATACTCCTGTCGGCACCCAGTCCCATCCCTCTTTTTCGCACCCTGTAACCCTTTTTCATGTTTACATGTGCCCGTGTCAAAAGATGTCAATTTTACAAAATGATTGGGCAAATAAGAAGCACAAATTCATCCTTGTTATGCAAACGGAGGAGAAGGAGGCCCTATCACATTAGACCTCCTCTCATGCTGCCTATCTGTGCAGTTTTTGATTTGTCATTCTGACTTAAGTCCATGGAAGGCGACAACCTTCCCCATTATACCCCCCCCCCCCCCCGATGACTGTCAAGAATAGGGATGATGAGTCAAATTTGTTCTCCCTCACAAAAAAAAAACCTGGCTACTCGACTGACCCGAGGTGAAGAGGCAGAAGTTCATTTTCTTTTTTGTCAACTAGATTACACACGCCCAGACGTTTCCTAAAATAACCACATGTAGATCCTTGTTCATATCTGGACACATAACTTAAAATGGTATGATGTCATAGTGACGCCGAGACCCCAAAATCGTTGGAGCACCAGGACTTGAGGAAAGGGAGGGGAAGTTGATAATTTTGGGAATTTTATCTAAGGGATAGTTCAGTTGGAAGGTAACGTACAAGACATTTTTGGATTAAAGGTACCCCTAAATCAACAGAAATCGCCCATGACAGGTTGCTCAAGTAAGCTCCTGGAAATGGTATCTCTTGCATAGCCTGCATCAGAAGGGGAAAGTTCACCCTGGACGCAATTGATGCTGAAGATATGAAGGACATAAATCTCAATAATTTTCATTCCGTCCACTTATTTGTACTTCGTTTATCTGTCATAAGTGCGTATTAGTGAGAAACACTGAAAATCAGGACATTTTCAGCTCATTGATCTAGTGTAAAATGCTACACAGAATATCATCATTTTCCATCTAAGTCCTTCGAAACAGCAACAGATTTCCAAAAAAGGGAGGTGGAAACTCCTATCAAAAACCTTTCCATTATCAATATTTCTTAAATGAAGAGGCTTATTCTTGTCTTCATTCTCAGATTTTCAAACTCCTACACTGTGACTCCATCTCAGTGATCAAAGACTAGGACTAGAAAATTGGGCCGGAATGACTCAACTCCAGCACTAGCATTATTTCGAATCTTGATACCTATACACTTTATGCATTTTATTTGTAACTTAGAGACTATGAAACAGAATTCATCTTTCTCTTCGTGTTAAAAACAAATTGAATTATAAACTAATTACTGTCGTCCTTACAAGGACAAAACCTGATATGCTATATACCATCTAATAAATTGAACAAAAGGGTCAACGTTATATATTCTACAAGGATAAAATGACCCTTCATTGGTGATACCACAGATTATGACTTGACGAAAAAAGTTTTTTTAGTTAGTTGCTCTTATGGTATGTACTCGTAAAACTTTTACAAACGTTTGTAATGGACAATGAAATATTTTGCAATTAAAATTGAAAATATTAAGACGGACCAGTTTCTGGCCAACCAAACCAAATGTCTTAAAATTTAAAAAAAAAAAACAAAGTTTCCTTTAGTCAAAGCAATTGAACAAGTAGGAAATTTAAAATAAAGTGTACATTCGGGCACAAAAAAATGAAATAGTATGAGTTACCATCAGTTTAATGGGTTGTGTTGTAATTGTAGGGAAATATAATGTCAGACGTTAATTAGTCTCAGATGATTCTCATTACCTCTTACTTTCGTTTTTGTGGAGTTAGCAGTTGTTTCCATAATCTTGTATTTCTTTGTTCAGAAAGTTACTCTCGTTTCAAAACTGACTGTTATCCGTCAACGAAATACAAAGTGGATCCTTAGTTGCATTCAAGCGAATAAAATTTATCTGAGGGAATGATCGAGATTAATCATTTTTTTTTTTTCGATTTGTGATGTTGTCTGTTTGCTTTTTATTTCGCTTCCATGTACATGGCTATACATTTGCTATGAATGAATACAAAGAGCCATTCAAAATAGCAGAAATACAACGCAAAGTAGGTAAAGTAGGTAAAGTCTAAAAATTCACACAAGCTTACACCATGCAGACTTACCATCTTACAAAAATCTTTGTCAATGACGAGTAACAAGAGAATTGTATTTGAAAGATTTGCAGAGAGGATGGACGAGTTACAACTCCCTCATTTATTATTGACGTCTATTGACTTTTCCTTTCGTGAGATATTGCGTTTATTTATGGGCTAACCGTCTGATTGTAAACCAATTATCCATTGAAACGCTAATCCGTTCATCCTCGAAAATTCCAGCTTTGTGAATGGTATACATGGTATACTAGTACTTAATTGATTTCTTTGCAACCTTTTAGTTTTAGATTCCTCTCTAATGATCGATTTGCCGCAGTTTAAATTACTTCATCGACCTCTTCATTTGAATCTCTACCAATCTCACATTCGAAAGACATATCTTTTGTTTTATTTTGTACATTTACTCTACATAATTCTTTGTTCGTTAAATCATTATAATTTTTTCCCAAAGTAGACCTCCATGCATAATTCATTAAATGCAATTTCTCTCAAGCTTGTTTTCAACCAATTGGCAATTTAAATAACTCAATAAAAGGCGCATCACCATATTTAGAGACTTTCTACATACGTTCGATTGAGCTAAATACGCCTTTAATGATTACTCAATTGCATCACAGCTGAGAAGGCTAATAATGAATGCGTGATTGTGTTCTAAGAAACAAGTTAAGAAATATTGGCATAAATAAAAGATTGAAGGAAGTAGAACATTTAATAAGAAGGAAACACTACATTTTTACACTATTTTTTTCAGAGCGATTTGTGAATTAATTTTCACACAAAATATACAATCTGCCTACTCTGTGCATGTTATTAAAGTATTAAAACAACAAAAACAAAAAGGAGTAAATGTTTCAGACGAAAGTACTAAAAGAAGGAATTGAAACTAAATAATTAGTACACAGAAAGTATTAAAAGAAGGAATTGAAACTAAATAATTAGTACACATTACGTTCATCGAAAAACCAAAAGAAAACTTAACCTCCTTTTGTTTTCACCAAACCCTTTTTTTCATAAATATAATTTTACATGTAATGGGTAAAGGTGATTCTGTATATTACAGTAACCACCAGACATTTTTTTTTCTACATGACTAGTGGGAAGAGCTCAGGTCCCATCAACAACTGCGAAAAAGATCACCGGTGGGACACGCACTCTGAGCTTAGAGCAATACCCTTTAAGAAGATGGCGAAGTTATATTCAGTCTGATTTAGGAGGTAAATCTAGATAGCTCTCCTGTTCTCAATGGATTGCAAGAAAAGAGTTGTGTCTTCCAATAGTAATTGCAAAAAGATTGAACGTCGGTATGGAGTATTAATTTTGAGTCATATTTGCCCTGCCACTGACATTGTGCAAACAATCATTCTCTCACAGTAGCATCGTATCCACCCCCAAAATAAAAAAGAATGGTACAGTTCAGGCAGCATTTTATGACCAGACAGTACTTTCAGACAATACTTTACAGTTGCAGCTAATTACAAAACAAAATATACTAATATCCACAAGTTAAAAATAGGGCATAATATTATTATGAATCAGGGAATAAGTATTACATGAGCAAAGGTTATCTTCATCTTCACATGATCTCTTTTCGTTGGGGGGGGGGGGGTAGATCATAAAATGGCAATTAACTTAAATGTTTATAGATAGCTTAGATGATATTATCGTTTTCAACAAAAAAAAAAACAACGCATCGACATGCAATACACAACAAGTCATGGTGGATCAGGATGTATAGACCGGCGTTACATATAACAACTGAGAGATTGTGGGGCAGTAGAGTGTACAGAAAATTAAAAAATAAGAGGCAAAATAAAAAGCAAAGTAAAAATAATGTGAATTCGAAACTATCACTGATTAACCAACGTAGTTTGTATAACGTGTATCAGAAGATGATGAAGTTCATGAATATGGAAAATTATATATCACAATAGAAAAATATCAGCTGACGACAGGTTTTATCAAATACAAAAAAGAAAGAAAGAAAGAAAGAAGAACTGTCCTCTAGTAAATTCCTCTAGTAATAAAATAATAATGTTTACACAATGTTCAACTTGTTCACACATTGAACAAATTACAAAAATGTTCATAAAATTAGAATGTTTATCAGTCATTACATTCCCTGCACATAACCAGGGAAATAATTGACAAGGAATCGTTCACTTCAAAGTTAGAATTCCCGTGGTGATACAGGTAAGCAATACCGTTGGTTCAGTATGTGTCCTTCCATGCACTAAGTCCTTTTCAAAAAAAAAAAAAAGGCGGGAACGTCAGACGTGTGATCTAAGTTTTAATGACTGAGCGTGGCAACAAACGTAAGATAAAGTGTCGCCTACCATGAATGATGGATAACGCTAGGGTGGAGGATAAGGTACAATAACCTCTATTTCATTTGGATATATGTTTAGTTTACAAAACCATGACCAGCTCATATCTTTAATCGATAGTTTGTACAACTCTTTTAACATTTTCAGGGAATGATCTTTTAACTTTAAACTTTGCTTAAAATTTCACAATACAGGCATAGGCTTGAGGTACAGTATCTGCGTGGAAGCTCTGATTGCAAGTGTGTTAAGCATAATGTCCGAAGAGTGCCTGTTCCACCTGAACATACGTTAACGTCCACACTTCAGTTACGACTATAACATCAGTATGTACGTTAATTATAAAAGCAGGGTCTTGATTTTGTTAAAGCTGATTATGTGGTATGTCAAGTATACAGCATATTTAGTGAAATTTGGAAAAAAAATTCTGAAAATGCACGAAGAAATGCTTTGAAGAGAATACAAATTCGCTTGGATATCTGATATCGATTTAAGTCATATGGTTAAAAACACTCCTTGTGAGTAACAAAGATTATTCCAGGCAGGCCTAAACTAAAATCGTGAATTCAAATTTGTATTTACAGACATTCTGTATGGGCTTAAATAATAAATGTACTTTATGTGTGTCCAGCAGCTGCGCATATTTGCAGCTGTGCATAACATTAAGATACAACGACTGTGCTATTTTTAGATGTTTCATTAGACTACAAACATTTGGGAAATTTCAAAATATAAGAAAAACAAATATTCAACTGCAAATCCACTGCGTGATCCCGTCCTGCGGGGGATTGACCACTAGAGGGAACAGCTGTCATTGACTGCTGAGGTTGGCACGGTGCAGATGAAACTTGTGGGTGGTAAGGAGGAGGAGGACCATTTAGATTCACCACGTGTCCCTGAAACGGTAGAGCCTGTGCTTGGTAGTAAATCTATTATTGACATAGGTATATGAGATTAAGTTAGTCATGTAACGTTTGCACTTACACTTACCATTTTACAAAAAATAACGACATTAAACACGAAAACACAGAAAAGTAGAAGAAAAGCAATATTGTAAGAAGCTTTTGGATCCTAATGCAACTGAAGGGTGGCAAAATACAATGGCTTTTTGTAGCTGAAACGGGATTTGCGAGCTTGGGCATGAAATCCGTCATTGATGTTAGGCCCCTTTAGAAAGATTGTGTCAAGCTGCCAAATCCGGTTGGTCTCTTTGTTATGTGGGCCGCATTCGCTGTCGAGGATCTCTAAAATCATGAATTTGAAATTGTTCGGGTAATGGGTAGAAAGGTAATCATAGAGACGCCAGCAATCTTTGCTAAAATCTATGTATACAAACCAACCACAGGAGGATTTGTGTTGATTTAGCCGAGAGCGAAGTCTGACAGAGGATCCAACGTACTGAATATTACAAGAAGGGCAGATGATGCAATAAATGCAAAAGTAGCATTATAGGAGCTTCCCTTTGATTGTAAGTGAAAAACATTACCATTTGCATAGCTGTGCAGGGAACTAGTGGACAAGATAATGTTACACAGTTTGCAACGCTCATTACCACAGGTTTGGTAGCTCAAATTGGGATTCAAGAAATCTTTACTTTGGTGAGCACGGGAGTGTTGCAAAGATTGGGTGGATTTTGAAGACTTAAAAACTGGTAGGTTAGGGACTGCATTACATATGGATTAGGATTGCTGGAGGAGAGGCTGATATTTTCTAAAAATAGCATTGATATCAGGAGGGCCGGGATGATAGATAGTGGCCAAAAGCACGCTTTCTTTCCTATGTGGTCACGTGTGGTCTCATTTTGTGCTAGCATTGATATCAGGCTACTAACCATGCTGCGGTTATGGCCCTTAGCTTGCGAATGATCTTTAAGCTCCTCGCACCTTTTTTGCGTAGTATCAAGATCAGAACATATCGGTTTTATACTGACGGCTTGGCTAAAGGCTATGCTTCTTTTTATGTGACCCGGGTACCAACTCGTACTTAAAAGATATTGATAGGAGTCAGTAGTCTTACAATAGAGATCAGTCTGGAGGCATCTTTTGTCGTTAATTATGATCGGAACATCCAAACAAATTACTGTCTTATGCGAAATATCATGAGTAAAATTAAAATAATCCCCCCCAAAAAAAAAACCTCTGACAAACTGCAAATACAGAAGCAAAAAGAGTTGAATTTAGCAGCTAGAGCATGGGGTCACAGAAAAGTGGTGTATGTATGTGGGTGCTGTTAGTGCTTGTGTTTGATGAAATTTACTGTGAAGCACTCTACTTCTGCAAACTTGGTAGGTAACTGCCCAGAATAAGGATTGTTGTGTATCCCAAAATGATAACGCCATAAGTCCAATGAAAAGAGTCAAAAGTCACCCAGCTATGCCATCAGCTAACATTTGGCATTGTGTGCATATACAAATTTTAAACATATTTAAGATATTTTGAACGTAAATATAAATGTGACAATTATGATTTTGTTCAACACGTGTTGACAATCCTGTCCAAAACGGTCACCAGGTAAATCGACATGTATGAAAAACATGTTCACTCATCCACTTAACAGGAAGAGCGTTGAACTTTACCCTTACTTACTGATTTGTAGAGGATGGAGTTACGAGGTTAATGAGATGATGTAGGTGATGAGATGTATAACATCATCGGTCAAAGTTTATGAAAAAATCCTTAAGTTAGTCATTGATCAAGAGTCACAATTGTCTTGGTCAGGTCCTTTGCTACATTTGTTCTCTTACGTATTTTACAAAAGCAATATTATACCATAGTTGTCACTCAGTTTAAATGACAGTTCTAAGCTACTGAAACAGTGCAAGCGCACAACTCACTGACAACATAGAGTTGTCACATGCAACATGTCAAATACCACGTGGAGTGTGGATGACGGATACTGGAAAAGAAATTTGTATACCATAATTGTGCTGTGGCAAAAGAGAAATACGTGGAACATATAATGATGCGAGCTACGTCACCAATTGTGAACAAACGACGCTGTCTTAAAAGTGAGAAAATGGGAGAATTGTAACTACTAATTGCATCTTCTTTAAAGTCAAACTCCGTAAATTGAATGCAAACTCAACATAAGGACACACAAAAGAAAAAAAGAAAACAGGTATAATTATGTCTCCAAATGAGCGCAAGATGATGATGATGGAAGCAGGGGATATGATATTTCCAACTGTATGAACTGCCTAAGATTTACTAACTGGATTTACCGTTTACAGTCCTGTTTAGCTTCAGTGCACCATTTCCTTCACATAAATCTGACCTTATTTCAAATGGAGTCACTATTTCTATACCACATATTAAAGATCTGCACTTACCACTCGCTGTGTTGGAGATTCACTGCAGCAGGTCAAACCCACACAGGTAAAGCTCGCTGAAATTATGGACAACACAAATTCCACCACAAGACATGTCAACGCTATACAGTAAAAAGCAATGTGGACCCTTGCAGTGGACAAACTCTGTTGAAAAAAGAAATTACATATATTTAAGCCCGACAGTTTAGATTTACTTTATTGAGTCTCTCCTATCAAATTCTTACTTCATCATTCTGTTATAATGAAACGGTTAATCTGAAATATTTATTATATGCATGATGAAAGGCATTAGGTCAAGATGGAAGACATTAGGTTCTGAATGACTCTTTTGAGCTTACGAATCTGTTCAATCAGACAAATGCACTTGCACCTTCATTGAACAATACGTTCTGCTTAGAAAGGTACCGAGTCATACTACTGAGTAGCGTTGTTAACTGTAAGCGTTCAACGACCACCAATAAATTAAATTGCAAAGATTTGGCACCCCACAGAGCTACACGATAGTAATTGGGTCCCACTACCCTACGCGGAGGATGGAACGGAAGAGGGCCATGGTCCCTGCCCACCCCCTTAAAAACAAAAGATATGAAAAAGGTAAACACAGAATCAAATAGAGAACAATAGAATGCAGTGTCCGACGCTTTAAGATAGCCGGAAGCAATTGTACCTGGCCTGTAATCGACGAATCTAACCAATCCCCCCTCCCCGTCAGGTCTGCCGGTCGGCAAAAAATATTTTCGTTAAGTGGCAGTTAAAGGTATTTGCATCATTTATGTAAGATGGTGTAGAATTTCCATAACCATAGACACTCATGAACAAAACGAACAAGGGGGAAGGGGGTGGGGGATGGACAATTAAATACTATCTAAGTTACCCTAGCGATTCAGAGCCTAGATCTTCAAACGAAAAATATCAGTGGATAGACGTACACATAAACACCAAATAAAACAGAGCAAAATTTTTAGGTTAGATGACGTATGTTCAGGTAGTGAAAATGTATCGTACACTATACGTGCCAACTGACGGAGGTGCGTCGCTTGGATAGTGTCGAGGTTGTTATCTCACACACCCATGTATTTTGATCCCATCTTAGAATCCTCTTAAATGTAAATTTTTAGGTTAGAAAAGGACGTGACAGGGAAGTACCATTTTTTGTAAAAAAGCAACGCTCTGCTGCGTAGACAGTGTGAGCGGTACTGTCTTAAAGGAGGATAGGTGCATGTGAAATACAGACTACATAACGTTTTGCATTTTCTTTCGCCAAATCGAGTGTAAGTATATTGCCAGCGACAAATTCTGTTAGAAAGTGTCCCACTAGAGAGACAACAAAGTTTATTTTTTTAATTATTTTTGAATGGCTTTAACAGATAACAGATAACTGGATAACATTCATGAGTACGTCTTTTATTCCTCTCTCGAGGTTGAACATGGAATGTTGTTTGGTCGAAAGTCATCATTGCTTATCTAAACTCTGCAAAATAATTGATGACATTTTACCCTAACAACATGGGTCCAGTCGACCTCTCTTTTTACTAGTCATTTGCTCCCTTTGTTGGTTATTCTTCTCCATAGTCTTTTCCTTTGTTCTTAAATCTGAGACGTTTTAAAACGGGTTTTCAATCTCTTTACAGTTTTTATTACTTATAACTTTGTTTTACTTACTCTGTGTTCATAAAGGTCTTAGATGATTGACATAAATGTTTTCAGATATTAAAATCACAACTGAAATTACTGTGAGAGCATAGATCATCTGACCAGGGTGTTGCCACTAGAGGAAACTCCCCGGTCTGACATCGTGCGATTGGTAGGAAACCTCTAACATGATATGATACGCATGAATGAGAGACCCCATTTAATGTGAATCATTTTGTGTATTTTTTTTTTTTTGGGGGGGGGGGGGAGACAACCGTTTGGCTTAGTAATCTGCGATGTCAAAACCGAACCTGTAAAAACTATTGTTTCGCCTGTGTATGGTAGCTCATGTCAAAAAGCAGGGGTGGGTGTGGAATGATCTTTTAGCTCCTCGTGGGCGGGTGGTTTACAGGTGGTGTCCTGTGGGTCTGGAAGTCGAGAACTCCGAGCTTTATCATCATGTTGCAAACTTTGGATCTAGACCAGGTCAGATGTAAAGAGGAGAAGGCCTTGATAATCCTTCTGTGTTATATCTTGTTTGCAAAAGTGCACTTTAATGAAATCAATCCTTTTCAGTATCTGATAAGGGTGTGATTATATGAACCTCGTGATTTCATATGATTACAGGTAAGAGTAACAATTCAGATCAATTTATATTTTGCGTCACAATTCTTTGATTGTCCCTTTCCCGATCGACTATTTTCTTAGTTTTCCAACCATGGGTGATTGATGTAGCCACATTTCCAACAGAACCGTCACTGAAAAATGTTGGAATTGACTTTTCTGGTACCTTTGCAAGTTTTACTTGACTCTACGCTGAGCATACAAGGACTGAAAAATATTTAAAAGTGCTTAAACCTACCTTTCTTACACAATCTTGTTGTAACGTGTAATCAGCGAAACGCAAGTTGTAAGGGTCATAGTAAGTCATCGTTTAAGTCGAGCCTAATATTGTTAGACCTTCCCAATGAAATCGCGATAGGGATAATGCCGCATGCAGACAACACACTGCAGACAATCGAGCATGCCATGTAAAGCGAAATCTGTGAAGGGAAGTAAAACAGAGGTGAAGTGTGTAGTTAACACTTTTGAGGTTTATGGGGGAGGTTAATGTAGTCAAACACTAGGCCCATAAACTAGAGTAGTACACTAAATTCAAAATATTGTCATTTCAAATGGACTCCCATCGGTTTAACCGTAAATCAGCTCTAATGTAATAATTAATTAACATCCTATAGCTTAGAAGTTACTTTCACCTGCCTCTCAAAAGTTGGTACGTATACTTGTGAAGATGCAACATCCACGTTTGCCTTTTTTGGAAATGTTTCCATTCTTAAAGTCTCTTTATACAGGAATGACTTCACTATTTGTATCCTTTACCTCAGATGATCCTATTCTTTTAGTTACTTACGACCACTTGATTCCTTCGGCTGAGAATGCCTAAGACAGCATTAAAGATCACAATCTGTAAATGATTGAAATATACGTGAAATGATTGAATGTTTATGATGAAACATACAAAGCACACTCTGACGTGACTTTCCCAGTACCATGTTATAACATACTTTTTCTATACCAGAATGATTTATACACTTTCTTGGATTTTCTTCTCCGAGACTTTTCCTTGTTGGTTATAACAGTGCGATCGAGTTAAATATTAATATCGTAATTAACTTGGTAAATCGTTCAAAATAACAATGTTGACAATTTAGGAAGGTTTGGAAATTTTACTTTTAGAAGGAAGTAAGAGACCCATTCTGATGTTGATGTTTCAAGTCTAATTCCTTCAAAACTTACAATTTGACATTGTGAATGACTGAGTTTAGAATGGTGATTATATATATATATATATATATATATATATATATATATATATATATATATATATATATATTATATATATATTATATATATATATAATAAAACTGAAAATAGCAATGAGTTTGAAATTCATGATGAATAAAATATGTTACCCCAATATTTCTTAAGAATACACCTTACATCGTCAAGGCAAATAATAATATCACCTGGGTGTGGAAGTTTATGGCGTCCCATAAACTTCCACACCCAGGTGATATTAAAGTTCTCCATGTAGATAATGCCTGGTACAGACGCAAGATCATGGAGTCTCTTTTCATTAAGGACTTACAACCTACCCTGAATAGAAACGTCCAGAGTTTTAATCTTCAGCTATTTTGAGCTGGTATTACTCACTTACTTCTGTTACAGCTGTTTTTGTAATGTACTGACTTGTATTATCAGATTGCTATTTCGCCTTGACGATGTAAGGTGTATTCTTACGAAATATTGACGTAATATATTTTATTCATCATGAATTTCAAACTCATCGCTATTTTCAGTTTTATTATTAGTATATGGACCTCTCCAATCTTTTTTATATATATATATACATATATACATACATACAAACATACATACATACATACATACATACATACCTACTTGACTGGCGCTGTGAGAAAAAATGCCCAGCAAAAAAAAAAAAATTGCACGGTACAATGTATACATAGCACACTTACCGCACCAATCCAAATTGTCCACACCTGTCTATCTAACCTTTCTACAGCCCGGTACAAGTAACGTCGGGAAGTGCAGCTTCGATCTTCGAACTTAACCGAGACGACGACGATACCGCAGCTAATGAGGATCAGTCCAAGGATTAAATGAATGTAACCTATGCTCATTCGCACACGAGCACCTTTTCTTTCTCTTGAGGCCGTCCGAGAGTCCGAGGGGTAGTTGAACTGCCGGTAAAGGTGCAACAGCCGGCCACTGATTGCCAAGAGGTACGTTTTGAAATCCTTGTTGAATCGACATCTGTGTGACGATTGTTGAATAAAAATGAACTACATTTCAATTAAGGTCAATTATTTGTAACGTTTGAGTAAAAAATTGTTTTCCAACTGTTAGTCACATCTGTGACGTAACAAGTTCATGAGCATCCCAGTCGCTTCAGCGTCTACGTTCAACACTAAGAAACACATGCAATTTCTCCATTGGCACAAACTTTAATTAGCAAGAATTACCTTTCAAGGGGTTCTTTAACTTTGAATGACGTTGAGTCAAAGTTTCTCCGTACAACTTTAAAACTATGGCTACTCTTTCGAGATTGGTCTTTACTGTCAGCCCATAACTTACAATGAAACACATGACAGGAATGTTCGGACATTGCTTCATTAACGAGTTTACATTGGGGGTCGAGAAACAAATTGTTGTTGACTCAGATTGTTGTTAAAATGTCGGTCCGTTGAAAACCAACATGTTAGAAAACGGCTTGAAAAAGTTTGATGTAATGCTCTCCAATTGCCGAAACAAATCGTAACATAATGTTAGCCAAATATTATAACTACACATTGAAGAAAGTGAAGAATTAATGCTAACCTATCATTAAAGGAACATGTCAGAGAGATTTTATTCAATGATGCTACAACATCACTTCCGAGCAAGATTAACAGTAGGTTGGCCTGTTGTTGAAACTGGCGCATTGCGCTTTGATACAACAAAAAAACATCAAGTCAACCTTTTCCCTTTACCAATGTTGTTACAACATGGAGTTCAGCCTTGCGCCAACAAGTTATATCTGGATACGCTAAAAGAGGATAAAGAATCTTGTTTTAATCCAAATGTATTTTCGAAAAAACCCTTTTACGTTTGGATAATCCTGAAATCAACAAGAACGTACCAATTACCACTACCCAAAAATATGTAATCATAATTCTTTTGACGTTCTCTCCCATGTGATTATACCAAATTTTGTACAATAAACTTGACGAGACTAAGGATATATATGCATATGTATTGATGCAATGTATCAAAAGAATATCGCTGTGATTTCGGTATACATTGTAGTATATGCAAAGGAAATATGCTTTTGCACGTACTTCCTTTAATGTGTTCATTCAAGCGCATTGCCTCATTTAAAGGAACTGCTTTTTGATGCGAAATCTGGTTCCAGGGAGTTTTTTTTTTTTTCGTTAATTTTTTTACAGTCATTACCAAGAAAACTGTTCCAGGAAGTATGTTTCGATTGCTATGCCTTGCAAGTATTTCTGGAGTATATTTCTGCTTTGAATCGGGTTCCACGTATTATGGCCAGCGGCCTTGCAGCTACGAATGTAGACATCGAGTAACACTCTCTGTCGATCTTTTGAATTTTCACTGCAAGGTTCATACACCATCAGTCTAAGGAGTTGAGAAATAAAAGTAGAACTCTGAAAATAATGCAATGTCTGTACAATGACACAAAAGAACTGTGTCATTGAACCGCACACCAAAGAAAAGAAAACAAAGAAAGAAAGAAAAAAAGAGCAGACCGGACACAAAAAGGAAAAGGAAGTACAGTATTTGATATTATATTGGAATGGATAGTTCATTGACCCAATTACTCACCCCCTTCTCAGGTCAGTACAGCAAACAATGACATGCATAGTACCCCGAAAGAGAATTTGAAAGAGGGTGGGGACCAAATACGGGGAAACAAATGTAAAATGGGTACATAGCTTACATTCTTATGCACATGGTTATGGCCTACACGTGCATTGGCCAAACTGAGGGTGGTTTACAACACATGTTAGTACCAATATTTCCTTGCGAACATACAATACACCAGAACATCCCCAACAGAGCATCACCTGAGCAAATAACAACCCATCAAAGTACGCAGTGCCAATAGAGTTTTAGTGAATTGTTTGTCTTATCGGCGCTGCACCCAACAACGTAACTTCATTCTATGATTTCTATGATCATTTCATTCAAACTTGACCAAATCTTACGTATCATGCCGTAAATAAATTAATCTCCAGCATTTATGTATTGAAGGAGACATAATATTTTCCTGATTTCTCCAACAGTAAAAGATTAGGAAGAGATTATTCTTGGGAGTTAATGAGCATGCTTATACTTCGTGTACATGCGCACTGTAGAGTGTACTGTGCTGGCACGGGTACAAATATGTACCACTTGCAATGTGCCTAGTCACATGACCACTTTAGTTTTTGATATCCAGTCTGAAGTTATAACCACATGAAAGGTGGTACATAAATGTAACAGGGGCATTGAAGACCTGGTGAGAAGGTCTTTTAATTACGTAATAGGGGGAATGAGAAGGAAGTGGTACAATCAATTAATCAATTGATAAGCAATGCTTGATCCGTAGACAATTTATTTACAAAACTCCTATTTTGATCATTAAACCCCATACAAATAGACACACACATGTAAATGATAATTATGTATAATGTTATAGTGTATGCTCTCCCACGTTATAATAAGCTAGCCAGTTACTACCGATTTTTTCGTTCAGTTTATTTATCATATATTGTGAAACATACTACCCATCACTAGCTTATCTTCACTTCATGAATATTAAAATGTGATGGTTTTATACCACTACTAATAAAATTTTATCAAATCATTCTCGAAATATGTAATATTTAAGTACAATATGCTACCCTCAATTCTAGTTATTAAGTGCTTGGACTGTATACTTGATCATGCATTTATATAACAATTATTAAACCGTTTTTAGACACATGTATGTTACGGAAGGTGACTTCGTTTGAGGCTTAGAATAAAAATAAGTCTGGAGACACGAACATTTGAAATTCAACAGTAAGAATATCTAAGGTAATGGTTCATTTCCCTGCAGTCTTGCCTTGTCTAGCCTTATAAGTCAACACAAGCCTAACACTGTATTACATCGTGTGTAGTTGGTTCCCCCAAGCCTTACCTAACCTACAGCATGTCTGTTACTATCAATACGCGATGCAGAAAGTTAAAAAATAAAATAAAGCTGTTCATTTATTTTAACTTTATAGATTACTTTCATCCACAATACCAGCTAACATTAGCAGCAAAATAGACAAGATGTATCATATTCAGTTCAAAAATTACATTAACTTACCTTGCACAACCTTTTAAGCCAATGTGTGGCGAATTCTTTGAACTTGAAAGGAAAAACTCCACACAAAATGCTGTCTCGTAATATCAGTAAGTTGCTTGAGTGTTGTCCAATATGCCTATGGATTGTCAAAGAGGGAAGTTCCGTATATGTTGACACTACATTGGGCACCCCGTCCTTTGAGTCAACCGTTTTCGAGTCAGTAACAATAAACAGTACCCATGTCTTTCACACTAAACTGACGATTTGAGACAAGCCGTTGTTTGTTTTTTTTTTTTCATTCTGTGGTTAGGGTTGATGTACTTTACATTACAGAATGTTTACAGAGTGTATATATATATATATATATATATATATATATATATATATATATGTATATATGTTAGACTTGAACTTGGATGCTAATAATAGACATTTGAGATTAGACATGGAATAAAAGGGTAGATTAAGGTGTTCAGCTACCGGAAATCCTCGGCTATTGTCCCGTATTGACTTCTTATGATTATCAAACCTTAATCTGCCTACATAAACTCCATTGTCACAACTGTTACAAAATAAAAGGTGTACCACATTTTCAGAGTCGCGGTTTAAATGAGGGGCCGAAAGGATGAAAAAAAGTTGGGAATGTTAATCGAGGTGCCCGTGACAATGTGTTTACAGATTTGACAGTGGGGTTTCTTGCATGGGGTGTTGCCTATGGGGGAATCAAGTGGGGTACGGAGTTGGGAGGAAGTGAGAAGACCACGGACATGGTGGTTGGGCTAAGGATAATAAAGGAGGCTAGGTGGAAACTTTGGGGAGGTGGGGGTCAGTCCTCAGAGACAAAAAATTGGCCTTGATGGATCTGGTTAGGGGAGGGGTGAGGGGGTGGTAATCTGACGTGAGGGGAATGCGGTCGTTAACAGATCTGGCTTTGTACTGTAAGAGATCCGCACGTTTTAAAGCACAGGATTTGTGGATCCCTTCTTTAATAACGTGGAGAGGGTAACCGTTGGAAAGAAAATGTGTTGTTAGTTTTGAAATTTGAAGGTAATCGTCTTTGGAGTCAGAACAGATACGTCGGTGTCTAAGGCATTGACTGTATACTGTAGATTTCTTAAGGGATATCGGGTGAGCACTACTGTAGTGAAGGTACTGGTGATTATCGGTGGGCTTATAGTAGACACTGGTGGACAATTAGAGAGAATGGTTGAGTTTGACCATAACATCTAGGAAGGGGATGCTGGTTCTGGAGACCTACGTGGGGAATGTTGGAATATAATGAGGAAACGTCCATAGTTACTAGCATAGTTTCTTCTGGAACTTGACTGATCGAATCGATGATTCTTAAAAAATGGGTAGTGTCTTGTATATGGCTGGGGATCGTATGTAGCAAAGGATTTAAGAGGGAATCTACGTAGCCTGATATATATATATATACACATACATACATACATACATACATACATACATACATACATACATACATACATACATACATACATACATACATACATACTTCAATTTATATTTATACTTACAATTTTATGAAAAAACCTTTACGTGTCAAATAATTACCTTCTCTCCGACATGACCCAATCTAATGGTTACTGGTTATCTTTTAATGAGTCTTCTAATTTCGAGGACCCTTTACAGTATAATGAGTTTTACGGTGCCTTACAAACAATGAAAAATAAGAATTAGTCGCCACAGAAGACTTTTCGGTGGAATTACATGAGTTTTATGGAAAATATCTGTAACTTTTTATAAGGCGAGAGGCAATTGTCCGCCACAAAGAGGCATCGTGTTGTTTCATTGATTCCCAAAGGAGACAAACTTTGAGTCTTTCAACTGAAAAATGGACACCGAATCTTCTCCTAAATGTGTCTCATAAAACTGCCTTATCATGTTTTGCAAATCGCATTACAACTGTCCTTTCAAAGTTAATCTTTGAGGAACAAAGTGGTTTTACTTCAGGAAGATATACGTTGGGGATAGTATTAGGACAATTTATGAGGTAAATGCATTGTTTACTAGAAGTTCAATATACACAGCTACGTGGTTAGAGTGGTGTTCCAGTAAACGACAGGCGCTGGGTCCGAATCCCTCTCATGGCTTAATTTTCTCTCTTCATATTCTTTTCCGTGTTAATAATTTCACGCAAAAATATAACAAACGTGAAAACAGAAGTGACCTTTTGTTACTGTTATACTTAAAATTCGGTAAATTCAGAAATGCGTTGAACATTGGTACCACAGGGTGAAGTGATAAGAGTTATTATTTTTATGAGTTTTTACATTATCATAAGCAACTTCAGCATTGGGTTTGGCATCAATAATTCATTCAGAAAAACTTTTGTGCTTTGTTGCAAAGCATTGCACTACTTCTTAGAGGAATTAACTACTTTGTCGAAGAAAAGTCTGGTAGGGTCATCAGGAGGAGATATACAATGTAAACTGTTCTGCAATGGCTGGTCATCTTCTGGCTTTAGTCTTCTCTCTCAAGCAGAACAAATCTATATCCTTTACCTCTTCTAATCTCGCTTTATTTTGTTCAAGTTCAGAAATTCTCCCACATTTTTGTTTCTGCTCATTGTACGTCTGATTTAACACTTAAGAAGATCGAACGACGAAACGTTTGTTTTTTTAATAGAGTTCTGTAGTAACACGTTTTTTGCGTACTTATTCTTTCGAATTATAAAAGATACTGGTTTGCAGCACAATTGAATCAGGAATAAACATAACCAATTACTCCAATTTCTCAAGGGAGAGAATGTCATATGATATGTCTTATGCCATCCTTTCTTTACTTAACCTTTTTTAAGGAATTTGAAAATGTTACATGCCCTGAGGGTTTTATTTTTGCAGCATGTATCGTCTTTTTTTTTAAATATATTGACATCACTTACCAATGAAACAAGTGGCCTAATTAAGAGAGAACGGAAACACTGACACTGTGCAATATATTCCACATTGGCAGTTTTGAATTTTCATCACACTTTCTATCAAAACTCATCTCAAGTCGGTAAGAGATACAAACGCAGGGGTGACATTGACCAGGGATGACAATTGTAACGCAGGGTTTAACTCTGCAACTTCTAAATGAGACCAGCTCTTTTCTAGATGCATGTTAATAGATCTTTAAAGAATTTCGCTGGCGCGTAAGAGGCGCCACCCCAGGAATTGCATACTGATAATTGTTTCTCACGTATTCTGCATACATGATGCAGTACATGGCTACAGTTGCTTTGAAACTTTGCCCACGATTGCTTTCAATGCATATAGTATTACCAGCCATTGTGCATGACTTGTACATACCCTTTACACGCCAATTTGGGGAGAATATCTAATGTACTTCACCTCTATTGTGTATTCTAAAACTGAAAAAAAAAAATGGAACGAAAAGATTAATGAATATTCCTGGAGTATAGCATAAGCCAGGTCACCCTTCAACGAACATATCGTGTTTCTATTGCACGCTAAACGCTACAGTAGGCACACGTCGGTATCGCAATCTAGTAAACAGGTATACCCAAATATATGTTCAAAACAAAATGTCAATTGCTCCTTGCTTGTTCTGAAATTCCCTCTCCCAATTTTTCCCCAGCATCTGCTATGCAGATACAACAGTGTGTACTGCAGCATTTCAAATACCTTGATCACATGATACGCATTACGTCAATTGTTATTTTTGGAGTAAACCCTGCCTTGCGACTCCGGAGAAATGATCTTTCACACCAGGCTAAATCACAAGAAGGAAGTTAAGTCAAAGATGTCTGAAGATTTGAATAGCAGTATCTTTTAAACTCAAAGTGTCAAAGAAGAGATAAAACTAACAGTCACAATCCTTAAAGTGCTTTTACGCCAAAAGCGTTTCAAGCGTTGGCGATTATTACGTTATTTTGAGTCTCCACGCCTACGTCACGTCGTCTCCCTTGTCAACTAGCCGAATCAAGGACTACAAACAAGGTTTACGTCCTTTACTTTGTGATTTACAGGTCTTACTGGAATTTACTGAACAATAAATCGTGGTTTTTTGGTGGGACGTGGAACGAGATAACGGTGTGGAATTTCCGGATCTGTGGATGATTAAGCTTCAACGAGTTGCGCTTTTTAGATCTTCTGCGCATTTGGTTGGCACGGGGTAGAAGACCTGAATCCTTGAGACCCATGGACATTGTCCATGCATGTACACCTACTTGGTACGCGTCTGTGTGGATTGCTCAAAATTGTCTGAAGATCTCTGGCAGCTGTTCAAAAGGATTTAAATTTTTGAGAGAAAGTGAAAGATCATTGCTTTGAACAGTCTGGACATACTATTCTCTCAGCTTAGGCTATAGATATTAACATCTGTATTTCACGCTAAATATTTAAGTTGTTGTTTCCACAATCGATTAAAAAAGTAGAGTGAAAAAGAGTGAAAAGGAATATGTTCACGACAAATTGACCAAGGTACGCCATAATAGTTATGGATAAGTCGGATTATCCAACAATGTGTGAGTGCATACAATACAACAATATAACCAATATGTACGTGTGTTCTATTAGTATAACATAAGAAGATGAAACTGTAGTTAAGTCATAATTCTCCTTGAGTCTTATCATGTATTCTGCTTTTTTTGTTGTAACAGCGTACTATGCACATGACGCGATGATAGACTAAATTGGGTCATACAGCTTGTACATATACGCACGGATGAAGTAAGCATACCGCCATTAATTTGCCCCATTAAGTTGCACGTGTAACTAGCAACCGTAGAAGATCTGTTACGACCCATTTGTAACAGCTGACTAAAATGCAACAACTTGGTCCAATATGTAACAACTTTTTGCCCAATACTTTTTGCTTTTGTTCATAAATGGGCAAAGGAAACACTGGAACCATAACACATTGAGAAGAAAGCAATGTTCTTAAAAAAACAAACCGATGGCTTTTAAAGATCGGGGAGGACTATCTACTGTTGTGAAATGTGAATCCTATCTTCATTCAATAGAAGTTGCACACTACGTTGTTTTTTTTTTATTTTCTATCTTAGGAATGTGTTGATGGGAAGTGTTGAGTTCTTGATTATTTAACCTTTTCACAGAATTTCCACAATGAGCTAAGTCATGTCTCGAGAAGACCTTTTCCACACGACAGAGCATGACGTGATAACCAGATATACCATAATGGTTAGGGTAGGGTACCTCTCGACAACTGATCACCATGTGTGATGAGGATGTATGTGAGGATTGGCTGGAGTTTGTCTTCCTGCTATTGCATTTGATATATAACTTGTACTCTTTGCACCCAAGGAGAATTGTGTCTATAGTTCTGTCGTTATAAGCATTCTCCTTCTTTTAGTTTCATAGTTTAATATCGAATTTTACTTTTAATAAGAAGTGCTTCATAGTATATCAAGCCTTTTTTAAGTGTTGCAGTTTGCAACATACGCCGTCACGTTCTGCAGCCATCTACCGTCTACACCGAAATACCGTTCCGTTTATCTGTCTCTCATATGTTCTTGTATTCCTCTAGTCACTTGGACAACTCTCCTTTGTGTTCATGACTTCGAGAGTTCACTAATTTTTACACCGAACACTCTGGTTAATTCTATAACTCCTCTAACTCGCCAACAACATCTCGAGGATTCCTGTTAACTTGCCAACGTAAGGGGAACATCTCGAACTTTCAGAAGCAACTCACTCGCCTCTGTATACAACGAAGGGTCCTCCAACAATCTAACCCATACGCCTACCAGTTACCAGCTACCAGCTACAAATACAAGTACTTTGTTTTCTTTATAATTTATGTTTATGTAATTTATATACTTTATTGCAATTAAACAAATTCTTCTTTCTCCACATGTGTTCTTTTATGTCCGAATTAAATCTCTAGTGGGGATATGGACCGATTCATTTCGACTGTATCAGTGACCCTTACCCTTGTATGATAAAGATAAAAGATTCACATATTGTGACTAACATATTAAACTTTGAACTGTATTATTTTCAATTGCATTAATACCTGATAAAACAAATTTTAATGCATTTCATTCATATCCAAGAACTGTCGCTGGTGTTGATTTATTCATTGATCAGCCAAATCATTAAAATTTCAGGGAAACAACGTTTTTGGTGACTGTTTTGATTGACGAAAATTAAAGCTAGAAAGCACCTACTCAAAAGATATGTTGTACGACCTCTGGAAATATGAATATTTTGTACATGTTTACAAGGCACATTCTTGTTTTACAATACAATCATTTAATTTGACTTTATCTTAATTACTGCTTTGTTGCTCTGGCAATCACACGTACATCACATATCACTTATTTATTTTTCAAAAGCGTCCTGTTAGAAGTATTATGAAGATGAGATATGGTGAGCACACGTCTTATATTACAGTATTTTTATATATGTATTTACAAGCACCAATCAGTAAGAAATTCAATAACATATCAATCCCAGCAAATATTAAAAACTTTTCACTAAATGAAAGTATGTTTATTCCTACAATAGTCATTACAAGGATAATTTTTAACCGTGATTTATCATCATCATCATCATCATCATCATCATCATCATCATCATCATCATCATCATCATCATCATCATCATCATCTAAACGCCATCCTCCCCGGCATCCTTTTCCAAGGGCGGATCCAAGGGGGGGGGGGGCTACTGGGAGCAGTTGCCCCCTATGACCAATTTGGCTCCCCCCAATACAGGAAAATGCGCCCCCGCCCTAAGAAATTCAGTTAAACTACCACTTGCTTGCTGCTAATATTGGCAGGCTATATTTATCTCACATTTACTTGTCAAATTTACATCAAGCAATAGCATTGCCATTTGTGTGACTGTATGCAAGTACGTGCGTCTAGATGAGATACGTACTACACACTACGTGCATGCTAGGTTTCTTTCAACGCGTGACACATAAGATATTCTGCACATACAGACTTACGTAGCGTTGCATAATCTCATTGCGACAGTGATCACGGTGTGCACGAACCATATTTTTTCATGCATGCTAGCGCCCCCCTTTTCAACCCCCCCCCCCCCCATGAGCTAGAGGCTGGATCCGCCCTTGTCCGTTTCTCTTGTTTTCATGACGAGTGGCTTGGTTACGAACATTGGTTTTTGACTGGTCTTCTTCGCTTGTATTTCTTTAATTTATTATATAGTTATATCTTTTTTGTTATATATGTATGTACTTCTTTAACCAGTCACCAGTATTCCTCGTATCTCTTAAATACTACGGTACGTTTTTCGTTACAAACTTTATTCATCGTTTAAAATACTTTATCGTGGAGATATTGTTCACATGTGTAAACGATCGGAAAAAAAATGTCTTCATGTGGGCATCGACACTTTAAATTTTGTAAAATATTTTCTTATGGCACTTAAATATCAGAGCAATTTTGTATGCACTTCACATTTTAGATGTCTACCGAAGTAGTAAAACACAAATACATGGAGGAAAGGAAGGTTCTACAAGGTTATTTACATGTACATACGGAGTCAGGTGAAGGTAAAGTAATTAAATACAAAAGCTGTACAATACAAATACTTGCAAAAAAAAGACTGACGTCCTAAAGAAAATCCCGAAAAAAAAAGGAAAAAAAAGAGAAAAACTAAGTTAGAGAAGAAGGACAAACTAAGTTACTTTCAATCTACCCTAGCATAGGCCTATCATAAGTGATTCACAGACATGGACATCTTGGTTTACATTTAGAAATCTCAATTATGGTAACTTAATAAATTTCACCGTTGAAAGTACGCGGCTCCCAAAGACGTCTTCAAAAGTGTCTCAACCGTCACTGCATAGTAAAGCTCATTCGTAAAGGTCGGAATCCTGCGGATGCAATGAGCTGTACGTGTCGTGTCTGGTTCGGGACCGGGGATCAAGATCTGCGTAGGTCTCTGTATCTCGTCGGACCGGTCTCGCGTTTACGTATTCCGTATCGACGCCACTGTTTCTATGGGAACCCGAAGATGATAGAGCTGAGTCCGATTCCGATGCATTTTCTGTGGTTTCCTCAGTTATGTCGTCATCCCCGGTTGATTCGTAGACGATCGTCGGAACTTCCGACACTCTGTTGGGCTCTTCTCCGCTGTCGTAATAGTTGATCTCTGAGACGATCCGCGGTCGCTCAAGGGACGACCTCCCTCGGTCAGGTCTGTGAGGCCAGCGTGATGACTTCCAGCTGAGAAACGCACAAAAGGCTATCGTGCAGAGGGCTACCGTGGCTTGGAATGTTATGAGAATAGCTACTGCGACCGGCACGTGAGAACATGATAAAGTGGCCTCCGCGCCTTGGATTCCTCCCATGTCTGTTTTATCAGAGAGACCGCCAGCAGAAGTCTTCGATTTATCAATTACCTCAGATATCGAGGAATCCCTGTTCGTTGTGACATCATCCATCGCTGGTATATGTTGACATGGACATGAAACACGTAAATCCACTGAAGTTACAATAGGATCAACTTTTTGTTTGCCTCTTACGCAATGGTATGTTCCTTGATGGGACAGTTCCACTGCCTCAATGGAAAGTACGCCGTCATTTGAGATTGTATATCGGCGAACGTTTATGTCTTGAATCCAATTTCCATCGGGTGACAACCAGTTTGTCTCGTATTGCGATAAATGGTCAGGAGGTGGTGTGGTTGTCGAAATTGGACATTCAAGGAGGACTAGCTCTCCTAGAAGTACCATTTGAACTTCGTGAGCCTCCGTGCCGTTGATGAACTTCAACTTGCTCCTGTCGGAGATGAGTTCACCAACGCTGCGTTCAGTGTGGCTGCGTTCGGTTTCTGAAACAGGGATGGTAGTTTCCTCTGGGATCGGACGGTTGCCTCTAAGTGGTGAATTCGCTAGTTTCAGTCTGGAGAAGGCGACAAACTTGGACGAGGTTGCGGTGGTGGGATCGACGCCTTCAAATTGATAATTTGTGGTAGCAGCAGATTCGGTGGTGACATCTTTGTGACTTTTACCTGAAGGATTGATTGGTATATTAGGATTTCCAAGTGATTCACTCTGACTCTTACTTGACATTGTATTTTCGTTTGCCATATCTGTTGTCGGAGAACGTCCAAAAGGAGAAGGATCTTTCAACAGATGAAGCAGGTCTGTCAGTGGTGAGGTACTTTCACTCGAAAATCCGTCAAAGGTCCCTTTTGATCTCATATTCGTAGTCTCAACGTACCGTATAGTTGGTGAAGGTATCAGGGATCGCTCTTCACCTTGCATTACGAATGGGTTGGTCACAAAAACGGGTGTGACGTCCTCGACCTTAGCAAAGGGTATCGATGTTGGATTAACTGTTGCAGCGGATATATCTTCATTTACAAAGGACACGCTTTCTGTTTCCCTTGTATCGTTTAAATTAAATGAGACTGTTTCTAAGCTCTGTCTCCATGACGACATAGTGGAAGTTGACGGGTCAGACATGATTTGATCCTCTGATGAGAGTGAGAAGGAGGCTTCGTTCTCGTAGTTGTTACATACCAACTGTTTACGAATCGAACCGAGCAGTCTCCCTGCCACTTGAGACGGTTGAGAACATGTTCCCGACTTTCGATAAGATTCATCGCTGTTTTCACGGAACCATTGCCTGAGAAATTCCAAACTGCAATCACAATACAGTGGATTACCTCTCAAGCTTAGCTCCTCCAACTCACTTAAACCTCCTAGAAACTCTGGAAGTGACGCGATATTATTATTCGCCAGTAGTAACGTTCGCAATTTAGACAGAGTACTAAATGATCCATAGTAGATTGTGTGAATGTTGTTTGAGTCCAGATCTAAAGTGACGAGAGAAGTGACGTGTGCGAAAATGTCAGGATAAATCACCTGAAGTGCATTATGGTGAAGCTTCAACACTTTGAGGTTTGGCAATAATCTGAAAGTTCCTGGTTGTACGTCGTTGATTCTGTTTTTTGACAGAATCAACGATCTCAAATTGAGAAGCCCCTCGAAGATCCCAGCTCGTAGTGTCTGTAGGTTATTGTTACGTAAATCCAACGTTTGCAGGTATCGTAATCCTTGGAACGCCCAAGTTGATAACGATTGAATAGAATTCAGCTTAAGGTCCAGGGTGTTTAAATTTGGAAAACTCTGGAATGCCAAGGGGTCGACAGTGGTTATGTTGTTGATCGAAAGGTCTAAGACCCGGGTGCTTTCGATGCAACATGGTTTTGGAATACACGTCAAGGTAAGACCGGTACAGGAAAACCGAGAATTTGATGAGGAATAGTTACAATCTAGACCACACGGAGACCTGATGAAGAAACCGGAGACAGGGCCAATCAGGAGAAGACATCCTACGATGACGTCAGTTGAGGTAAGAATTGTTCGTTCCATCATTTATAACCTATAAATGAAAAGTAAAGGAAAAATTTGTCATGAGATTAATGGGTTGTACATTTATTCTGTCCCTTATTCCTCTTTTTCTTAATTCGTTTTGGGTAGAAAGGACAGAAACTTTTCGAAAACTTTGAAAATCACAATACTTGTACCTAACTCAGTTTTAAGAGAACGTAATGTCGCCTTGAAAATAAGTAACCCATGTAGGGGGCGCAATGTCGCTTTGTTAATTAATTTCATAAGCTGAGTCTATCTCAGCTGAATCTACCTATTTTTTTTTGAAAAGTCAGGGGATGTATGAGCGACAGAACTTGATAGAACATTGGCCCTATCGTTTTCCTCTCATTCATAAGGAGAAATGATGACCTCGCCTTACATAGACAAGACCCCCAAATTATGTCATTTTATCGGTTCATAATGAAAAGCATACTTGAATGACGGATAGGCAGTCACATGGCTTAAAAGATGGCGCTGACTACATGAATTTGCAGATTCTTCATGAGAAACTTTCCAAAAATATATACGCGTTTTGTGATTGATAATTTGAACATACCATACTCGTCTATTTTTCCGCAAGTGAATGGTCAGTAATGTGATTCAACTGAGGTAGCTTCAGTGGCCGCACGTGCATGGCCCTTCGCTTCCGTGCGATTTGGCACTAAAAGTACATTCACGTTCGGCAAAATATAGCACTCAGCACGATTGTGGGTTCGTCTCCGTATTACATGATTGATGTTTTCCGGTGAGCTACTGTTTCAAGCTACACGGCAGACTCTGCTACTTAAGAATGTTTCCACAAAAGATGCCCAAACATGATGCAAACAGTGCAATCTAGTTTGGGGTCATTATTTTGACGACCATGATTAGAAGATTACGTAATCGGGAAAACTTTGAAAAAAAAGTGAGCGTACATAGCGTTACCGTCGTCGTTATGTAACATGTATCATATTGGTTTCACTTTCAACAAGAAGGTCTTTAATCTGAAACGTTAGTCTGGATCATTACAAAATACTTTTACCAAGGACACCATAGGGTAGTAGGGTGAACGGTTCTTGATGAAAATTGTTGGTGAGCTCCCAAATTCTACTGGTTTAACGCCATCGTGCAATAATAAGAACTAAAAATGTAGGGACAGTCTAATTTGGAAGTGAGGTAGTTCAATGAATACCTAAGGGACATTTTAATGAAGGTATGGGTTATAACTGCAAAGGAAGTGATTTAATTGCTAGCAATTAGTGTAATGTCCCGGTATGACTTCATGATTTCCGAAACGATTCATTAGTTTATTGTCACCGGTTAAAGATATTGTTCAGTGGCAATGAACACTATAGGTAATCCTCAAAGATTAAATGGAAGAATGAAGAATTTCCTTTTAACCTTTGCAACAAATGCCCCTAATGCAGAACAGGACATTGGGGAAGGCATGACAACAAATTAAAAAAATATTCCTTAAATGAACTTACCGCTCCGCCCTCACCTCCAGCCACATCAACCGTCACCTCGAAAAGGTTAAACTGTTCATGTGAGTTACAAAATTTGAGGCTGGATAGGTCGAATTAATGTTGACAATACGACGATCATAAAAGTCAACACACACAACAAAAAAAAAAACAAAACATATATATATATACTTTTCAGGACCTTCTTCAAACCCCTCACAACCCCATTCTCCATCATCTTCAAGTCCTCCCAAAAAGAAAAATAAATCTGGATCACTTTTAGAACACTGAATTTTTGGTTTATTTCAGAAAGAGAAGGTGCTTCTTAAGATTTGGAGAATCAGGGAGGGGTGGGGTGGGAAAGAAAAAAACTGCCCTATGTATTGAACTTCATTCAACACCTCTTTACATTATAAGCAAAGGTCATTCAATTCATTCAAGAAAGCCCTTAAAAGTTATGTTATTTCAAATTATCAGTGATTCATATGTTTTGTCCTCAATTTTTTTCTTTTGTGTTCAAATGTTATTCATACTCATAGTTGCTGGTGCTATTTCTGTCTTCTGGAGTGTGTATGTCTACAAGCTTCCTCATGCTTTTTATAGTCACTCGTCAGTCTCTTTCGTTTTTAACATTCCTTACTTGGGGAAAAAGAATGCTTTTCGAATCCTAGCCGGATTCCTCTTCAGCTGCAATGTTCCCCCCCCCCCCCCTCTGTCTCCTCTGTAAACACAGGCAACAATAGTCAACAGTAGTCTTTTCCCCCAAGTAAGTCCTCTTAAGCGTTAGAAGTGGTCATTATGAATCCATCTAAATTGTCAATTAAGACGTTGGCCAGAATCAGGCAATTGACTAAGTCAATCACCTACAAGAATAATGATATTGAAAATTGAAATAAATGTTATGCAAACAAACTTGGCCAGCGTGTAGCCATAAGTGAATTATATTTAGTTACGTAACACATGGACAGAAGGTTTGGAAGAAATTACGAGGGTATGCATGCATTGATATAATAAGATGATACCGATCCAAATGTTAAAATATCATCATTAGTCCAAACTATTGACTTGCACCTAAAATTCCACTCGAGGCAACATAACACCATACAAAGATAATGTACATCCGTTGGAAACGGTTACTTCCGAGAAAGAGCTTAAAAGGAGCCACGGGGAGTGAATTTCCTTATTCCTTATATGCTCAGTTACTATGGCTGTGTTATTTGAATATTAGAGAGTACTGGTTACGTAAAAATCAGGAAGACTGAATTACGTTATTAATTCTGTGTTATGGATGTTGTAAAGTTGACTCGGTGACAATTCCATACAAGTGATAAGTAAGAGGGGTGAAGGTAGTTGGGATTACCCTCCAGTTTTACCTTAGAATCTACCATGATGGTGGTCAGTCTGAGGTAGCTGCAGCGCTCACTGCACATGTTATGAAACATCCACGTGTTATGATATATATATATATATATATATATATATATATATATATATATATATATATATATATATATATATATATATATATATATATATATATATATATATATATATAAAACATTTATATCACGCAAACAAACGACCAACTATTAGGATTACAGGCAACTATTAAGATTAGAGATAATGACAATATATTCGAGTGTGTCGGACAGGTCGAATGCGGTATGTACTTTAAAGTTGATAAAGGTCTCTTAGAATCAAGAGTATCCTGTTACAAGGCTTGATAACTTCAGTAATTAGTTCATTGATTGATACTTTAATTAAAGTATCTCTAGAAGTAAGTCCTACATTGGACTTGGATAAAGTGTTGTGTGCAACGACTATGAGATGAAAGTACGCAAGTATGAGTGCAGTTATGTGGCACGCTTCCAAGTCAGCGAAAACATCGTATTGTGTTCGGGAGAGGCAGAATTGATCCATTTCTATAAAGCCACTAAGCGGACGGAAGCATTACTGCAATCGAAACTTAAGACGCACGGAGATGGACATTTCCTGTACATCTCTCCAGTTCACCACCAGACACAAAGGATTATCTTCACATTTTCCTGTCTGAAACGACATATTCGACCCTGCAGCCAAATTCTATTTTAATATTAGTTTAGAAGTAAAATATGATATATCCCATGCATAATCGGCCATACGAGGGTCACGTTTAGTATAATTTGAAGTAACCTTCCATTATCCACCAGAAAAATAGAGAAAGGAAAAACAACTGCAATTTTTTTTTAAACGTGTTCAAGTTTCACCTTCTCTTTCCTGATGAATTTTGGTGGAAAATTCAACATTAAGAAACATGTGGTGGGTGGGTTCGCCCATCTATTTACGTGTTGGCCCCACCAAAAATCAGACCTGGCTACAAGTGTGTGTGTGTGCAGAAAAGTAGTAAGAACTGGGACTACCATTCGATCGTAATGTAAGCTAATAACAACGCGCCCATCTCTCATTTTTATGTACTTTATAGATGCATACGACTATGAAAATATACGGTATGCTGTTAACAGTAATTTGGAATATGGATATAAGCAAAAAGAGTTGAAACTTTCACACAGACTAAGCCATCAGGGATTTAAGTAACAGTAAAAGCTGCAGTCATGTCTGAACAAAATTTAACCCATTTCTAAAAGAATCTTTCCTTCCTCACTTAGAAGTTAATTCCACCACCCGACGTATGATACAAGAGTTTGTTAGTGTGTATCCGTGTGAATGGTAGTGGGGAGGGTAGACTTCACCCAATCAAATTTGATGCCTTCGTTACTGTCACTTCCGACAACGAAACTTTTAACAATCAATAAAAGAAAAATAAAAAAGAACAAAACTAAAGGCCATGAATGGTATATAATGTACGTATATTTCGGGCCGCAAGTGTCAAATTTACATGTGAGTGGGCCTGAAAATTTCAACTTTGACGATTAAACCCGTCGAAACCCGAGGCGAGACAATTTCCAAATTTTGACCTTTTAAACTTGAAACAATGGAGGTGCTACCTGGCGGGTACTTGTGACATTTTTTCCATGCGTAAACCGTACATCTTTACTACACTAGTAACCTAGTTAATAGGAAGTCCGGGGGGGGGGGGGGGCGGGGGGCTGTGCTTATTCCTGAATGAAGCGCAGGCCATTTGAAACATCTCCATTTGTCGCTCAGGTAGATTGTTTTTGACGTCTCAGGGGAAATGTCTGAATATCACATACGGTCCCTTGAGCATGCCGCCAAATAATATGATTCAAAAGTCCTTTATTTTTATCTTAACTTGTATCCGTCGATTCTTTGAAAATCTAACTTATATTAAAATTTAACGGAAAAAAAAATATACATATAAATAGCAGATGAAATTTTGCAACTGTTTTTTAAAACCAGTTTTCGAAATGGGGTCAATATCTCTAAGGTCGATTCGGTATTGTTTTAAATATACTGTGCAAGCAATATTTGCTGGTAGCCGTAGCCTTTCTTTCTGGTAAATACCAAGTCTACAGTTGGCTTAAGACGAGTTGCACAATCAAGACTATACAGGTCCACTCTAAAATCTGCCTCATTGCGTCTCCCATTTATGTGTTCCTTTACTTTTTTTACCTTTATCCAGTATTTCGCCAATGCAGTTTTCATTATTTTGATCTGATATTTTGTTTTCGGAAAAATAATTTACTACTCACCGGAAAATCTTGAACGTAAAGACGTAAATAAAACATAGATTGTACCTTTCTTACGTCATGCTATCAAAGAATTTTTTGTTTATGGCATACCACACTTATTTCTGTTTTTCTGTCTTTTATGTAATTTTTCTTCATAATCTTGCAATTTTTGCTTTGAAAGTAAACGTCATGTGCCTAACAGAACCGACATTCCGATTTTTGTGGACCAATTTTGATTAAACTGGAGAAGATTACAGGAAAAGTTGGGAATATCTTGGGAAAAGAAACTCAAAGATGTTGCTTTAATTGACAGTTAAATTTGATTTCGTCATTCAAATAGTGGATACTTCCCTTTGGAAAATACTTTGCTGAATTTTGATGAAATAACGTCTTTCTCTTTTTTCTAAATTCCTTATTAAAAGCAAGAAATTGTGACATAATTTGTATTTTAATACGATACGTTTCCCAAGATTTTGTCTGTGTTTCGCCTTCCACAGAAAGCCATGAATTACAATATACAATATAAGAATCATTGACCCACGTCCAGATAAATAAAGCCTCCCTAACTAGAAAAAAAAAAGAAATAAAATAAAAGTGATTCCTCGTAAGAGAAATTCAATAAAAGTCTGAACTGGATTGTTCTTTCTTACCTACATTATTTTGTGCAAATTAATTGCGCAAAAACTTTGACAAAATCTGCTGATAATCTAGCCTTAATGTAAAAAAAAAGAGTTTCCTTAACAAACCTGACAAGTTTGGCCTTCCACGAAAATCCTTGCTGAGTCCTGTTCCTTATATATTACGACCAGCGTAAAGTTTCCCCCGCGTATATTCTGTTACAGGTACATCGCGGTGTCCCACGGTATGACTCTTCAGTTTTATAATCCTCTTTTTCTTTCTTCACCTCCGTTCAGTTCTAGTACGAAGGGTAATGAAGTCTGCCGGGAGGATTAAAAGAGAGAGATCCAATCAAGTTTGACTAGCCACGGTAACGTTATACGTCTGGCCTATCCCAATGCGGAACACTCCATCATTACCTTTAACCGTTGTGTCCTTCGCCTAGGGAACGGAAGTCCGCAGTTGAGGTGGCATAGAGGTTAAAACAAAAAAAAATGTCCCCCTTATATTTCGTCGCTTTGCTCTAATTGGGTCTTATCTAAAATCCGTCCAATTGCAAAATGCCAGCCAACCGTACAACCAGATCCTTCCGACAGTGTTCATTGAGTCCTTTTTTCGTAAACAAACGTGTATACCCATATAAATGTCTATCTGTAATATATATATATACATATATACATATACATATACATATATATATATATATATATATATATATATATATATATATATATATATATATATATATATATATATATATATATATATATATATATATATATATATATATATGGAGACTCAACCGGATCGTCTTAACTTACAGATATGATGTATTGTGCGTTGGTTTCATATATAAAAACTGTCTTACTATAGTGGAGTTTGGTAATAAAGTAAATCTGTCAGTACTGTTAATGTGCTGGTTAGTGCGCTTACAAATATGTTGTTGTTGTAGCTTCACAAACATGTGAAGTTAACTGAGCCTGTGTATGGAGGTGAGAAATTTAAATTGTGTCCTCTGATGCTTTCTCGTTACTATGTCATTAGGCACAACATTTTTTCGAGGTTGAAGTTCTAACCTTGGAAAAAGAAAATTCTGTTTTGAATCTCAAATTGTTTTCTTCTTCTCGTGTTTGTTAGTTCATATACGATACAAGTTTCTCATTCTCACCAGACGTAGCTGTTTACGAAATCATTTACTTTTTTTGTTTATCATTTTTATTGAGGTATATTTATTAAATTTGACAGATCCGTAAACTCTGCTCTCGTCTGTCGACCTTGGAAACAATCTTTGTACTAATAAATTTTAATTTGTCGCGTGCAACTTAACCGCCGAAAATTACATTGTGGTTATGCGCAAGCAACAGGGCGAACAGGGTGTTAGCCTATAGTAAAGTCCTATGTTGAGAGTAACACAGGTATAACACTTGTTACAGGAAATAAAACTCAATTAAGCCGATTGTTACTGCTTGAAACTTCTTCGATGTGATTGCAATTTAGTCATAAAATGAGAAATGTGTTAAGTGAAATAAAAAAGGGAACATTTTGCAAATTAGTTGGGTATTTAAATAAAAAAGCCCATGACTGGTAAGAATATACTAATTCTTCTGTTTGGACTGTTTGCTGTCAAGAGTACGGAACCTGCTTTCGGTTACACAACGGGTTAGTTACGTAATAGGCGAGTACCATCCATAGCATGTCTGGCCAATCTGTTTCGTTATGTAAAGTTAGTTATTTAGTTAGTGTGTTTATCACCGGCAAGTACTTTAGACAGACAGAAGAAATAGTCGTTTCAGCAGCCACGGTCAACTTTTGAGAAAGAGAGAATTGTGTTGAGGAAAGGATGAAATATTTTTACCAGTTACATCGAGAAACACTTGGAAATAAAAAAAAAAAGAAAGAAAAGAGAGAAAAGCAGAGAAATAAAGAGGAAAGAAAGGGAGCTGAACAAACGTTCCTCCCGAGTTACATTTTGTTTCAATTCGTCTGGTGAACAATGTTTCAATGGCAAATGTCAGTACAAGTGACAGTATTAACAGCGACCATTAATAGCCTGTATTCAACAGCACCATTCTAATAGGCAAGAGGTCATGGACAATTCGTTGATTTAAAATTCAAGTTTGTTTGAAAAACACCAGATATATCGTCCTTTCAATTGCAACAATGTAGTCCCTCGAACCGTGGTGCCATTACCGTTTTGCCTGGTTGTGTTGTGATTTATCAATAACTTTATAATTACATACATAAGGCAATTATTGTGGAAGCTTTGTGAAACACCGAAGGGTACTAGGTTAAATATATTCATGAATTGAACTCAAAAACATCAACATCCACACAAGGCCGGTCGAAATAACAGGAATTTCCGACTCATAATTGGATTACAATCATAACAGTAACATGAATCGTCGTATTAACAACTTCCTAACATACAAGCAAGTTGAAGACAGCTCATTCAAACCTCGCGACGTGGTATGCGATTGCAATCTGTAGAAAGAGTGAGAGAGAGAGAGATGGAGAGAGAGAGAGGTGGAGAGAGACGGTGGATGGAGGTATAGAGAGAGGGACGGTAGGGGGTCGTTAGGTTCATATCAACTCTCGGTATTTGACGCAACTCTTCTGTATCTTTGTTTGGCTAGGGTTTTATTTTTAAAGGGCACAATACAAGATCACTGCAATGCAAAAACCTCTTCTGAGGTTCGTCATACGTCACTCCGAGACTATAGACTGCATTCATAATCTCCTACTAATGATGGACAAATCATCTCGCCCTGTTTTATCATTTTAATGCTTGGTAAGAGCAGGGAGGTGCAAGAGAAGAGGAGGAGAAATAAGTTCACGGTTATCTGACCAGTTGGATCATTAAAGGAGAAGGCAAGTCAGGACTTTTGACAATGTTAAATGAGTGTTAACATATGGTGAACACTTACCAAATTTCAGTTAAATACGTTGCTTACTTTCCAAGATATTGCAATTTGAATATTCTTAAACGAATATCAGGAAGCTGCCATTTTGAAATTGTGATGACATCACCAGACCACATGTGATTGAAAAGCTTTTTTCTTTATATTTCATTGTCAATAACTTTTAACAGTCATGCATAGATTCAAGTCATAGTATTAATGATTTGATTATTGCATGATACACCTCAGTAATTTAACACAAAAAGTGTACCAGTGTGTTTCAGATTGATGGAAATAACAGGTAAAGAATATAAAGAAATGCATTAAAATTTTTGCTATCAGTGGTTATGTGACATCATTATTCGACTTACTCAAGTTGTTTTACATTCAACTTAGGCAAAAATGGCAGCACCCTTCTCTGAATTTCAAAAGTGTGTAACTTGGATAGGAAACAATATCTCTGAATGAAACTTTGGAAAGATGTTTGTCAGACACTTCTGCTTCATTTTGATGAATATATTCCCAGGGTTTCCTTCTTCTTTAAATTCACACTTTGTAACACTATACATTAACAACGTGTCATGTGATCAATTATAACGTAAAGGTTAATCTGGCCATGATTTGTAAAATTTCCGTTTAACAAGCTTTTCCTTGATCATTTCGTTTAAGCAACAAGGCATAAACATGTCTCCACGTGTTTTTATTTATCTTTTTGAGTAATTTTTTTTTTGTCTTTGCATGTGTATAGCTTAAAAGCAACATGGCACGTTCTCAAGCGGGTAGCCAGGATCTTGTGATGGGGTGTTTTAATTACAGCTGAGACAGTAACGTGGGGGAGGGGTCTCATGGATCCTCTGCGGAAAAATGACTATTTAATCCCTTAGATGCGAAATGACGCAATATAGGCTATGACCTAAAACGGGCAACAACGATGTCGTACTTATTTTGTGAAATTTTACATACTTGATGCAAGAAAAACGCAAAAAGGAACAGAAAAGTTTGGGTACAGTGACTTAATCATGATAAATGTCAGTATTTAAGAACGAAGCTTAAATAGTAAAACAGTGCACTGATTTCTGTTATCCAAGACGCCAATATGGAAAAAGAAAAAAATCAGCCTTCCCCGGCCTCTTCGCCAAGTCAGTCAAGATGTCGTCTTCTTGAACTGGGGCATCTAGGTGAATATTCAGTAACGCCACAAAGTGAAACCTTATCATGTATGACATAATGTGAGGATTGGCTGCGATTGCACGTTCATGGCCAATTTGACTGACAAGTAACTTGTAAAAGCTATACCTGAATAGCATTCCACTGTACGCTCCTGTGCGAGTAACGTTTATGCCAGCGTAAACTTTTCTTTTTTGGCTTTGACTAAGGGGGATGTTCGAACCCCCCTGGACACCCCCCCCCCCCTTGACTACGCACCTGCACATTCTTCATTTCTCAGTCATAACTGTCACACATATGAGAGTTACCTAAACTAATCGGATTTATTTGAGGGGAGAGGTGAGTGTGGTAGACGTCCTATATCTTTAACGGAATTGAAAATTAATTAAAACCATCCTGTTTACTTATCACCGCTGTATTTGTAAAAATGTGAAAGTGAATCCCAATGTAACTACAAAGTTGTCAAGAACGAATTGTATTACAGCAAATGACTAGATAACAAAGTAAAAATGAAACCCTAGGCTTTTTTTTTTTAAACGGTGACTCTTCTAATTAGGTCACAGCAGTGATTGTGATATCTGGGTATCTCCCGGTTGTCCTAATTACATAGTGACGCTCTTCGAAGTTTTCAGCGTGATGGCTCCATAGTTTCGGTGTCCATGGTACTACGCCATTCGTCTATGAAGTTACGCCTCATCGTTTCTGTTACCGAACACTTTAACGTTTTATTTTTGTTTCATTCGAGAGCCAGCAGATTAAAGGGACTAATGAAGCAAACAAAACCTACAACATCGCAGCAAATCCTACGATTAGCTCATTCTATCTTTCCCCTTAAAATTCACTCGGCAGTTGTAAGGAGTTTAGAATCAGCATATAGCCTACAGCCTAAGGAAACAGAGTTACCAAAATTGTGTTGGCTGCGAGGGCTCAGAGGGCTCTGTGGAAAATTTTGCTATAACCGAATACCCTCAATCGCAGTTTCGTTCAAGAAAACCGTACAAATAAGAAGTTAATTTCCTTTTAAAGACAAGTTCCTTTTCCTAGGTATAATTCTCTTAGATACAAAATAGATACAAAAGAGCGTAATTTGTGTCACATTATGGTCCCCTGCCTTTGGATGAGGCCATGGTCCCTCTTGCTTCCTCCTGCTGATCCGTCCGTGACCAGGAGGTTAACGGGATAAACACGGTAGGATGTATACTACAATTCCGTCTGATACAGTACCTTTAATTGAATCAATTTGCAATTGAGGGTAATCTCTAGAGTTATATCCTGTTCTACTAAACGCATTTCATTCTAAATTCATTGATCTGTTTCTCCTCTCAGCTCTTGTTCGCCGATGGGAAACAAAGTATTAATGAAGTCATTATACCGTAAGCGATACGGACTTCTTGTCCGAAATGATTCACAGAAATAACCTCAGCGTACGTATAGGTCATGACAGATCTGAGACAGAAGGACTGCGTGGTCATTTAAAAGCCGTACCACCGAGACTGGACAGTGGTGTTAAGAAACTGTTCACGGGCTCCTCACATTATGACGTCACTCTTTGTTACCGTACATAGAGGCCGTAAAAACGAATTCGAGTGTAACGACAAAGGTGCCAGGAAGTTTGAAGAGCTTTTGTTGCATTATTCAACAGATGTGGTAATGTATATTATCGTCAAAGTGAACATATACACAAGGGTCAGTCCCCTCTCCCAAATATGTCTCCCAAAGCCACCCCAGTAAAAACAAGTAGGCAATCGACGGAGTTGCATATCTCATGGCCAACATGCACATCGATTTCAATACAGGGCCTGCACAAGGGAATTTGTAATAGTTTATTGCTAAGTACTTACAAAACTTGAAGTTAATTGGTTAAATAGTTCTAAGATGTGCTGGAAATACAAATTTTGGGGCGAATTGGCTTTTTTTTCTCAAAAAATCAGCAAATTTCACTCTCTTTACTACAAAAGTGATATACCTTGAATATTTCATTCTCATGTAAGTTTTGCAGAATTTTGCATTAAATGCTCAAATACTTCTCAAGATATGCTGGAAATAGCAATTTTGGGGCAAAATTGGCTTTTTTCTAAAAAAATCAGCAAATTTGACTCAATACACCATTACAGTAATATTATGTTGAACAATGTGTTCTCAGGTAAGTACTTACGAAACTGTAAGTTAGTTGATCTAATAGTTCTCAAGATATGCTGGAAATACTAATTTTGGGACAAAATTGGCTTTTTTTCTCAAAAATCAGCAAATTTCACTCTCTTTACTACAAAAGTGATATACCTTGAAATTTTCATTCTCAGGTAAGTTTTTGTAAAATTTTGCATTAAATGCTCAAATACTTCTCAAGATATGCTGGAAATAGCAATTTTGGGGCAAAATAGACATTTTTTCTCAAAACTCAGCAAATTTGACTCGATTTACCATACAACTACTACATCTTGCACGTATTGGCATCATGCACGACCTTACCAAGTTTCAACTTAATCGCTCATATGCTTTTCAAACTATCCTGGAAAAACCACAATTTGGACAGGTCCGGACGCACATACACCCACACCCCCACGTACACATGCACACACATTGGCACGGACACGTTTGCATTTACACCACCCAACAGGACCCTCCTGTACCCATGGTCACTCTACCATGGGGTACCTCTGGGGTGTCGCTACTCATCCACTCCAAGCGTTTCCATGGCAACCATTCTCCAATGGGTGCACAGTACAATATATAGCTCCACTAGCCAAGTGACTACAATATCTCATCTAGCCCGTATAGGGCGATGAGATAATAACTAAAACGTGTCACATACCGGCTGTGACCATGGCTTGAATGTACGTTAACTTAACGAGGCTCTGCATACAGTTTAATCATGTATAACTTAACTGTAATTGAATACTTCACATGCTACAATGTACTTAGGCCTGCTATTAGTTATGAAATGCCAGTATGCTGCGTGCACTAGCCACAGTGGACCCTCAGTGGACCCATATTTCCACAACAACGGCTCAAGACAGAAGAAAGCCGTGCGCCCTATTTTGTGGAGACATTTTACGAAGCATTGCAGGTCGGTCACTTTAGAAAAAAAAAAAACATTTCCACCAACAGCGTGTCATGATTAAAGGAGAAGGCAAGTCAGGACTTTTGACAATGTTAAATGAGAGACTAACATATGGGGAACACCATTACCAAATTTCAGTTAAATACGTTGCTTACTTTCCAAGATATTGCAATTTGAATCTTCATAAAAAATTATCAGGAAGCTGCCATTTTGAAATTGTGATGACATCACCAGACCACATGTGATTGAAAAGCTTTTGTTTTTCTTTATATTTCATTGTCAATAAATTTGAACAGTCATGCATAGATTCAAGTCATAGTATTAATGATTTGATTATTGCATGATACACCTCAGTAATTCAACACAAAATGTGTACAAGTGTGTTTCAGATTGATAGAAATAATAGGTAAAGAATATAAAGAAATGCATTAAAATTTTTGCTATCAGTGGTTATGTGACATCATTGTTCGACTTACTCAAGTTGTTTTACATTCAACTTAGGCAAAAATGGCAGCACCCTTCTCTGAATTTCAAAAGTGTGTAACTTGGACAGGAAACAATATCTCTGAATGAAACTTTGGGAAGGTGTTTGTCAAACACTTCTGCTTCATTTTGATGAGTTTATAGCCAGGGTTTCCTTCTCCTTTAAGTTCACTCAGGTAAGGTTACGATATCTAATAATCCTCAATCTCCATGATACATTTATACGAAAATGATTTTCGCGAGAACCCACCCATAAATTACTTTAAAACAGCAATTTCGAGGCATGACGTATGTAAAAATCATGACTTACCTTCAGATGTATGTATGCCGCTTACCTCACTGAGATATCTATTAGCAGAATGAGGTAATTCCGTCATCCAGCTTCCCGCATGAAATGAAAACTTCTATGCATAGTTAAGATCTATATGATGTATCTTGCCGGCGTAGATCCCACAGCAGCACCTTCCTAGCATAGAGTCATATCTCATTTTTCGAGGTCAATGATCTACATTTGACTCTGAAAATGACGCAGTAAAATGAAGGAAGCTATTTCCTTTCTCTGAGATAATATCTATATCCACAAGGGAGTTGTACTGTTATCACCGCTAGCAACATCAACCGCTTTCGATCTCCAAACCTTTACAGGGAAGTTGACGGAAATCGGAAAGTCGTGCAACTTTCCTTGACCACGGAAGAAGAGTGGGATACAATACACTTAGCTACATTAAATCTGCAAAACTGGATATTTTGGCAACGTTAATCTATTTTGGTTGAAATAGTTTCAGAGCATAAGGGTACCGCGTTATTTTGAGCTGCCAGCCTTGGGTTAGAGGGGGATGGGCATTAGGGCATGACTTGAATGGATCTGTCAACATAGTGGGAAATATTCGTCACGGGGAATGTTTCCGTTAATCTGAAACCTTGAACTGAGTGGGGGGGGGGGTGGGGGTGGGGTACGACATCGAAGTGGCTAGATGAGTCCGCTTACCGCTTAACCAATCACAAAATGGAGCAATCATTTTACAATAAACTCTATAAAAACAAAAGCAACAAAAAAAAAAGAAGAAAAAAAAAAAGCGATATTCCATACACGTGGAATTTTTACTCCAATCTGGGTGAAATCACCCTCCTTGGAGTGATCCCTCAGCACACTTCTTTTGGAGTGAATGTCATTCTTTTATTTTCAAAGTGTATGATGAGATAGGCCTACATAGTCGCAAAATATTTGTGGGTCAGTCCAACGGAGATGAAATTCAAAGCAAAGTTTTTTTGTTTTTTTTTCGCACTACTCTTTCATTCTTCAAGACGCACTAGGCCTCGAGGGTGGGAAGGTGGACGTGATTGGAACTCACACTTGTTGCACATACGATCGACATGTATGGGTCAAACACTGACGCCTTGAATTTTCAAATTAAGAGATATACTTGTGTGCGAGATAGTACAATGTTGATTGCTTAGAGGAAACTTATTCATCAGGTTACACAAGGGAACCTGAGACAAACAGAGATGCTTGACACCTTTTTATGTAACTTTTGTTGCAAATCTGTTTTCCGATTTCTATGTTTGCTAACTTTGGTTAAGTTTGTAGATTCCCGTTAGGCATTGTGCAAAACAAAATAGCGCCACGACATAGACTACGGTGGTTTACAAGGACATGTAAAACAATGCCAGGAGATAAACGAAAAAGACTTTTCCTCCAAGGTCATTAATTATTTCGAGTTTTTTTTCCTATGAAAAAGTTTTTTTCCTATAAAAAATTTGAAAGTTCTCCTAATGAAGTCGAAATTTTGACTTATCTGATAATTTTTTCTGAACACTTTTCTAGCAAACAACTATAGCATGATGATGCCAATGGAATAGACGTAGCTTGCTTCCAGAATTACGAAGATCGCTATACGGCTTGTGGACAATCCCCCCCCCCCCCCCCACCAACCGAAAATTCTCTCCTGACACTTTCATTACTCCTACGTTTTCCCGAAAGAATTGTCAGAGAGAGAGAGGGAGGGGAGTTTTCCTAAGTGGAATTCTCCGGGGTTGGAAATTGCTGAGTGCGAATTGTCCGGTGAGGTTGTCCCAGGGAAAAATTTGTGGGGGGGATTGTCCGTTCACGCTGATGAACAACACTGTGGCATGTTGAATAGCCGATCTGCAACATGTTGAAATGAACGGGTAGTTCTATTCTGGTTCATGGTCAACCGATAACGCGATTCCAACTACGACACATTTGGCTCACTGAAAACCTTTTTTTTTTTAATACAGAATGTTTGGAATGGGAAATTTTCTAGTTTTCCGTAGTTTCGCTTCCAAAATTCATCAGGAAATAAGTTAAGGAGATTTTAACAAATGTGTCACAGTACCCAATGGCAGTCGCTATTATTTTGAACACGTTCCACGAAGGACACGGAATGACCCCTATAGAAGTTGACATCAGGTGATCGAATTGACAAGGGTCCAGGGTGGTAATGCTTAGTTCGCTTCAGAATTTGGTAACATAATTAGGGATTAAGGGCATGTTACATGGGTCAATCTACGACTGCGGACGTAAATTAACAATTATGAGGAAAATGGGTCAGAGTCATTCTGGACACTTGTTCGCTATATCAAGGGAGTAAGTCAACCTTAGATGGTCTTGTATTCCAACACTTATTTTATGGAATGTTAGCTTGCCCCAATTTTCATGAAGTCAAATTATTTACTTTCTTTTTTTTCAACTAGTTTTTCAAGGAACAAAGTTTTCAATTTGCGGAAAGTTGACCTCATTTCAAAATTGAGGGGTCATTACACTAAACTTCTACCTATGCTGGTTAAACATCTTACCGAGTATGATATTGATATACAGATTTGGCCAAAACATGCTCGGCCATTCCCAGGCTCTTCCCATTGGCCCCTCAGCGTTGCCTCCTTTATTTACTGTGAAAGTCAGTGATGCAGGCCAAATGGGGTAAAGGAACCGACGACATAAATTATAAAGTTTTTTGCTGTTGACAAATTGAAGCACTTCAGTAGATCTGGTTGGCTGGGAGGATTTACAACAAACTATTCATTTTAAATGTTCCTTAAACTAGAATTATAAAAAAAAGTTATATTCTACTGGAGAACAGATTTTCAATCCTGTCGACCCAACCACCACCTTCAGAGCTTGCTTCATTGCTGTGTTGTAAACTGTTGAAATATATTCAGTTTATTTGAAAAAGTCGATTGGGCAATACTTTGTGATGTCATTCTTCCACAACCCACATCACCTGCTTTTGTTTCTTTCTGAAATTCAACTGTTTAGATAACCTTTCGATTGAGTTCTCGCCGAAGCATGTTGCATGGAGAGCGTCGTATACCCCATAAACGTGCTTTATAGACCGCAAAAAGACACTTGCTGCGACACAAAAACCGCTGGCAGGTGCGGTTTTCCACTTGGCATTTTTTTTTTTTTTGAATAGAGACCGACCCAAGAATACTATGGTAGCAGGTTAGTATTCAGCTTTAAGATTAAGTCTTTGACTGGTTTCATAGGAATGGACCAAATCAGTTATTTAACCCCCAAAAAAGGGGAAAAAAAAACTTGAAGCAAGATGGTAAGTTTGGATCACTTTGGTGCTTTTTGGCTTCCACCATTTAATGCCCTTTTCAAAACATCATAATATATGGTTTACTTAACTCCACTACCTTGGCTAATCTGCATAACCAATAACAACAGATAAAAATATTGCCTCAAAACTGAAATTCAAGAACCACATGTGGCTAAAAATGCTTTAAGAATCAACATCGGTACGATGAAATAAAACCAACGCATGACAATGAGATAACACGTAGATGAGTATCAATAATTGTCTTTTTCAATTTTATTGTACTTCTTGCACAACAGATAAATTTCCAAGGAGGTCATGATCAAGGACGACCCTTGATTAATATAACAGCGACACCTAAGCCAATCTCAATACCGCCCCCTCTCACACCCAATCTACATCACTCCTAGTTCATCTTCCTGATGAGCTGGTTGATGTAATCCTCTCTGTTACCGTAGTCACCGCCCTCTACCCAGTGGTTTCCCTTCTTCCTGTACCCGCCTCTCGGTGGGTTCAGCTTGAATGGCCAGAGGAAGTTGCTGACCCTCTTGAAGTTGGGACCGACTGTGTAGATCTCGTGGATGATGTCCTCGATGCAGACTACGTTTTTCTTGCCTGTGATTGAAACCAAATGAAAGAAACATGATTAGTTTTTAAGCCACATGACGAACTGAATATTTTCAAAGGGGATGAAATCCTGTGTGATTCTGTTGAAGGTAACAAGTCCCTAGTTGGGGTATTATTAGTGTTGTTGCAATACATGAAACTTTTGTAAAATCAATATGGAGAACACATATCCTTCATCTGCCAAATGATATTATGATAGCAGTAAGTGTGAACCAAACTGCAACTGGAAAATGTGTGTAGTGAGTGCTGTGGATTGTGCACAGCAGCTACACTGTGCAATATAAAAATTTTAGGGAATACAGTAGCCCGTGCAATCTTTGCATAATGTTTATAACTGTGTAGTTTTTATCACTTAATTTATATATTTGTTTTATGAGTAGTTTGCTTTATCTTCTTGTTGTATATATTTATTGCTCTTTGCTCTATTTTTATGTATTCATCTTCTTCCTTTCTTTTATGCTTAAGTGATTGATGGAAATCAATACAAATTCCTACATGTCATAACTATTCAACCATCGATAAAAATTCCTATGGCATCATTAAAAGAACTTAATAAAAATTCATACATCATACTTATATCTTATTCTCTGTATGAACAAAATGCACTCTAAATGTTTTCAAAATTGCACTGAAAGTCAGTCATTCACTTTTGATATTTTAAAGAAATTAAATTTTGAAGTTCATTGTAAAAAAAAAATGGCCAAACTGTGAGATTCTTTCTCTGGATTTGGGTAATTTGAGGAGGCCCTGTAATTATAGTTTGAGAACTCTGAATTAATCTTCCCCCATGAATTTTACTTCCTGCCATTTTTGTTTGTCTTGTAAGATGTGATCCAAACCTCACAAACCAAAAAATTGTAAAATAGTATTTTAGGAGATTTTTCTTGCCGAGTGACGGTGCTGCATATGAAGGATCAACTTTTTTTTTGTAGAGAATGTTGTTATCAGCACACACATACCACATCGAGTCGTTTCGTCAGTATCAGCAGTAGTATTGTCCTATGGGGAATCTGTGATGTCAAACCAACCACACTAACGGATATTCATTTATGGTGTTTACAATCCAAGGCGTCACACATGCACACACAAACACAGACACCTTTGGCAAGGAATCAACCAGAATGCAAAAATGCATTGTGGTTTCCATGATCTAATTATGAGCATTTTTTTCTGAATCTGACAGTATAGCATAGTATGTGTCAAAGGCTACCTCTGCTTTACATCAAATATTATCTTTGGCCCCCACCAAAATCAAAAGGGATCTTCTACACAACATAATACACCTACATACCAAATATGAGATTTGCCTAAACTTCCCATCTTGAGATCGTGTTTACAAGGTTTTCACAATTTGACCCTTGTAGACCTCAAATGACCTTTAACCTCTACCAAAATCAAAAGGGACCTTGTACTCAATGTGGTACAACTACGTTCGACATCTGAGATTTGTCCAAGCTCCCCTTCTTGAGATATTGTTTTTACAAGGTTCTCACAATTTGACCCCTGTGGGCCTCAAATGACCTTTGAATCCCACCAAATCAATAGAGATCTTCTACTAAACACAGTACACCTACATACCAAATATGAGATTCATCCAAACTTCCCACCTTGAGATATGGTGCTTACAAAGTTTTCAGAATTTGACCCCTGTTGACAACAAATGACTTTCGACCCCACCAAAAGAGCAATATGATTCTTGTACTCAATGTGGTACACTTATGTACTAAATATGAGATCTGTCCAAGCCTCACTCCTTGAGATATCACATTTACAAGGTAGGCATCACTAACACACACCGCCACGTGATAACAAAGGTTGCAACTTTATCGAAATCAGAAATCACTAGTCTATCTGTCCTAATACAGTTCCAATTGACACATCTGAGAAAGTACCTCTATTTTGGACATGTAACCATAGTTGCAATCTTTGTGTGAACAGAGGCAACTAACTTTCATGCTTCTGATGACTTTTCAAAGGGTTGCTCATACCTTGCACAATTTTGGGAAAGAAATGCAATGTTGGACAAAATCGGGTTACTAGACTTTCAGCTCCGTTGAAGTGGTACATTGAGTTGATTTTGAGGAGTTTGAAGGATACAACCACAATGCAATTGCTCATAATAAGCACATAGTTAGTCAAGTTCTGCTATCCAGTACTTGTGACTGTCAACATATTTGAATTTTGGCCTATTCTGGCAGTGTGCATACGACTTAGCAAGAATGTGAAAGAGTCTGGTCACAAATTTTCAAAAACCAAATTGAATCATTAACCACTCATTCACTAATGTCCCTTGTGGTGTGATCATGGAGACTTTTTTAGTCGTATGCACACGGCTAGAATAAGCCAGAATGAAAGTCTAGTACCATTGTCATTAGTATACGAATGGAACTTGACAGGTTTGGAAAAACAGTGAATTTCAGGACACAATTCAACGAGCCCCTTTAAAGCGGCTCACTGAAAAGGGAAAACTTTAATTTTGAACGTTATAGCTAGAGGAGTTGAACCCATAAGCTAATTTAAAAAAATAAATCATATTTGTGCTGGGGAAGCTCACCAAGTTCCTTCTCGATAAGACCGTTGTCTGTTAGAGGGATTCTGGAGCCCCTGATCTTTCCATAACCTCTCTTGTAGATCAACTCACGGACAGACTTCAGGTTGGGATAGCTGTGAAGAGATACAAAATGAATAGTCAATTGTTGAACATATTAAAATTATTTCTCTTGCTTTGTTTCACAACTCGTTGAAACAGCTAAACATGAAAGATTACACAACAAAAGAGGGGGCAGAAATTGAGGTGTCGAGAACTTCTCACGATGCACCAGTTTCCATGAGGATAGTTATGCTCAGCATAACATGACTACAAACTTCTATACATTGTTGCATTTCTATTCTAGCACCTGAGGAAGAACCAGGGGACCGGAAATTTGTGTAATTTGTTGTATATAATACACTATGTTGGAACCAAAGGCATTACCTCTATTTGTTCTATCTTTATTTGTATGTTTCCAACAAGTGGAATTTTCAATTATGCATATCTACCCAATACTTAATGCCGAACCGCTCCACGCCAGAAGAGCAAAAGAAGGGCTGTTACACAAACTTGCCCAAACACGGTCTGATATTTTGTCAAAATGTAAGAAACTGGATCTCATCCGGAAAGGACTACGTCTTAAAAACACGCTTTCAGCATTTTTTGGACTAAAAGCGGATGTGACTTGTCAGAACGTCTCCAGAAGATACACAATTTCGCCTTGAAATCAGCATATTCGAGACGGGCGTCCTTACGACAAAAACTCGAACAAAGCAATCTCGATATTTTGATTCCAGATGAAGAAAAGAGATCTCAGGTGTCAACATTTTTAACCCACTCATCCAACAGACACTGTCACCAATGCTTTGCTCTAAAGGAGAGAGAACTCAAATCACTGGCAAAGTTAGACCTGATTTTGAAGAATTTCGCAGAACGGGTACCTCATAAACTAGGACCTGCGCCAACTACGTCACCCTCAAACGTAATTAGCTCGTCGTCACATTCTTACGATACAGAACAAAGTGTTCTCAATAAGGTCTTTCATTTGGCCCACCTTTCAAGTTGAGGGACATAGAATTATGTCAGGACACCTCCTTACATTGCCGACGGACACAGCTTGCGGAACGGTCCAAAGATATCCAACCGGATGATCACGATTGAATGTGATCCTGCCATCAAACGGCACTCTCTATGTACCCCTCCGGGAGGCCGTACCCCTCCAGGAGGCCGTACCCCTCCAGGAGGCCGCAACAAGTATACAGACACAAATGTGAGGTCGGGCCAAACACATTGAGAAAATTTTCTACGTTCCATTTGTGAGTAGACCTAAGAATCGTTAACTTCATGATAATCTCAACCAGTCTCAACGCTCAACCCTCAGGGACCTACAGAGAAACGTCAATTTAATCATCAAACCAGCAGACAAAGGAGGCGCCACAGTGATTCAAGATCGTGCAGATTACATACGTGAAGCAAACCATCAACTACAACACACCTTCTATTACAAACCCCTCGATGTAGATCCCACATTCAAGCACATTAAGGAACTTCGGGGCCTACTATCATCTTTCCCAGCAAAGCTATGACAGGAAGTCGACACCTCAATGCCTATTAATCCAAAACCTGGACGTTTTTACACACTGCCAAAAATACATAAGCTGAAATTGCCCATCTTTCTCCCCGTGACAGTTCTGCTGAAAGAGAGATACCCCCAGGACGCCCGATCATCTCCGGCAACGGAACCCTTACGGAGAATATCTCTGCCTGGATCGACGACCATCTCAAACCTCTTGTCAAGCAAACTGCCAGCTTCGTACATGACACCACAGACTTCATTAATAAACTGGCTGCTCTATCTACCTCTTTTACTCCTTAGACCTTACTTCTCACCCTGGCCATCACAGCACTTTACACTAATATTTCCCATGAAGAGGGCATCCGAGCAAGTCAAAAATTTCCTTTCAAGGAACCACAATGAAAGCGTTGTCGATTCTGCTTCATCTTTTATTGATTTTGTTTTGAGACAATGTTTTTGAGTTTAACAATAAACTACTCAAAACAAAGGTATCGCCATGGGAACCACAATGGCCCCCTCTTACACCAATCTTTTCATGGCTGACCTGGAAGCTTAAGAACGTATCCTTGGGGGCACAAGCTTCAAACCCACTTGGTATTTACGTTTTATTGATGATATATTTTTGATTTGGAATCATGGCTCACATAATTTAAATATTTTTGTTAACTACCTAAATGAATTTCACTCATCTATCAAATTCACGGTTGAAAGATCTACCTCTCAGATAGCATTTCTTGACACTTCTGTTAAGTTAGTTGACGGCAAAATACAAGCGTCAGTGTATTCCAAACAAGCAGACCGTCACACTTACCTGGATTTCAACAGCTACCACCCCCTTCATGTCAAAAAATCGATTGTATTCAGTCAATTCTTATGCTACAAACGCATATGTACGGAACCAAATTCCTTTCACGATCAAGCCATTTCTTTGCTTAACCATTTTTGGAACTGTAATTACCCTTTCAAATTCATCAAGGACATTTTCGAAAAAGTTTTATCTATTCCCAGAGACTGTCTTCTCCAATACAATAATACCCAAACTCCAAAACGTATTCCCTTGTGCTCACCCAAACTCATCAGAAAGAATGGCCAATTTTGTCAACTGACAAAGAAATCCAAGAAATTTTTGCCAACCCCCCTGTTATAGCAAGAAGACAACCCCCTAATCTCCACCAACTTCTGGTTAAAAGCAAATATAAAACCACCCACCCCCAGTCTCAGGGTAACTTTAAATGTGGCAAAACACGATGCAGAGTCTGCGATCACATGGTCCACCGTTCTCCTTAGCCCCTCTGGCATGGTACTCAGGCCCGGCTTTTTCAATTGCTATACCTCTCATGTACAGTAGTTTATCTTATCGTCTGCACCCTCTGTCCCAGAGTCTGCGATCACATGATCACTGACCCCACCATTCTTCTTAAACCCTCTGGCATTGTACTCAGGCCCGGCGTTTTCAATTGTGATACCTCTCACATAGTTTATCTTATCTTCTGCACCCTCTGTGGAATGTTTAAAGTGATCTCCTTCAAAGTTGAATGGAATGAGCTGAAACTTGTGCCATAGGGTATTCAGAATTTACAAATGAAACTGCCTTTTTGACTAACTCTCCTATCCCTTGTACAACTAAAACATACACACATCTTTATAGTTTATTCATGTTTGTGATAATTTGAAAATAACAGACTGGACACCATGATGGCATTTTGGGTCATAACAACATGCTGTGACACTGGCATTGAACTTCAGAAATTGTAAGTCTCACCCCCAGGCGACGTACGGCTCCACCAGTCGCAGCATGTTGGATGTTGCCTTGTTCAGACGAATGAAGACACCATTCTGGATCTGCCTCAGACGAAACAGTTGAAGGATTTTGCGAACCTTTGGGCTCACTCCGTTGATACTGTCAGTGAAAATGAGGATCGTTGGTACAAAAAATTTGCAAAGATACACTTTCTCAATTTTGAACGTTTAACAACTGTTTAACACTTTTGACAAGGAGGACGGGCAAATACTGCCCTCTGTCTGACATAAGTACTAGCTAAATGCACCATGCATTTCACCATCCTGCAATGACTTTTCGTTCTTTCACCTGAGTTAAGAGACAAAAAGCACACACTGCTATCCTTCCAAATGCAACACAAGAAGGGTAATGTCAACTTAAACAGAAAATCTAAAGCAGCAGAAAACACTGTCAAAGGAAGGATGGTGTCACAGCGAGTTTTTTTTTTTTTTGCCGATTTTCAGAGTCCCCCATTTTAACGGTGAACTTGGAACTTCTTTTTAAAAATGCAGTGATTTTCAGATAGATATTCCTGACTTTTCTGTGACACACTTCTATCATCACATTGGCCTTTACAGCAAAGTCCAAGGCTTTCCTTCCAAGAACCACAATCTCCTAACTTTGTCCAAAAGTGGTCATTTGATATGAGATTACCGTCAGTACAATAGTCTCATAGCCAAAAATGAGTAAAGTACAGTAACCTGTGACCATAGCAGGAAATTCAAAATATTGTTATCACTGTAGGTCCTGTACAAGCTGCACCATCACTTTGAACTTTTTATGACTGCAGCCTTCCAGGACGCACTGTATTTTGACCAAGGAACTCAAACTTCAATGCTTGGCCGGAGGGACACAACTTACTTTACAGGTTACCAATCAAAACTTGCTTAAAACTTCAATTTCCAGTATTTTTTTTCCCCCTTTTGCCCCGAAATTGCCTTGAAAGTTACCAACCAAATAAAAAAGAGATAAAGTCAACAAGCTCAGTTCTTTCAACTCCATAGTACAGATCACTTACAGAACTTCCCCAATCTTAAACCAATATACTACAGTTACAGAGAAAAATCTAACCACACACGCTCAAAGCAGTGGTAGAAGAAAGTCTCACTACATTGCTTTTCTTTTTCTAACAAGGTCAAAATGAATTCCAATGATCTCACTGGCTATTTTTCAGATGTCTGAAAAATTTGTCTCTTTTCATCTATGAATGCTGTACCGAAACAACACAAAGTTTCCAAAGATGACATTCCATTACAGCTTTATGTGTAAACAATGCGTACGTGCAGTAAGACAGCAACAAGTTTGTACACAAAGTTTGTAAACACTAGGCCACATCGTCACTTTTGCGGTCACTATAACATTCTTTATGCTGACATCCTTTCTCATGCACATTTGAAATGGTTGTTCTGAATACTGTTGCCTTTGTAAAGCGTCTTAACCTTTCTTTTATGTTGCCATTTACTCATGTTTATTTGCCTTGTGACTCAGAGGGCATTGTGAATTTCATACCTCAGAATTTTTGTAATTGTCAACTAAGGAGTGAGGCAACTGATTCACTGGCAATATTCAAAGTTTAAAATACACTACAGCAACAGGCATGTCTGAAGAATTGAAAGGGAGCTGGTGTTATTTCAGTCTTTCTGCCATACCTTTTGCTGCAATGTATTTTAGGAATAGTGGCTGTTAAAAATTGTCTTTGGCCAAACTTAACCCATAAAACCTTGAATTCTCAAAATACACAATTTCTTCTGGAGTAACAAGGCTGTTAGACCAACCATAATTACAAAATAGAATAACAGTTGAGAGACTTACCGAAGCTAGTCTACAATATTACTTCAAATTTATATCAGAAGGTCCTTACAAGAGAATTCTGTAGCACTCGCAGTTACAGTATGGCCAAACCTATCTAGCCTATATAAGCAAGCACTCCCAGCACCTGCGCAGTGTATAAAACTACAATGGAATGTCATTTTAAAAACTTGGCGTTGCTTTGGAACTTGAAAGGAAAATACAAATGTTTCTGAACAGCTGGCAGCAGACTACGCACCGGCCAATAATATTACTATTGGAATTTATTTTGCTTCCTCAGAAAAAATAGTAGAAAAGTTTTCTTTGTTATGCCACTGCTTTCAGCATGTCTTTTTTTTTTTTTTGAGAGTTGTCATTGTAACTGTAATATACATTGGTTTAGGTTGATTCTGGAAATATCCTGACTACAGAGTTTGGCCATAACATACATAGGAACTTGGCTCCTTGACTTTGTCACACTGTATTTTTTTAGCAAATTTGGGTGACAGAAAATAATGAAGCAATTTGTGGTTAAAAAGAATTTACTGAAGGAAACCGGAAAGTTGGAGGAGTTTTGAGTCCTTGGGTGAAAACTGGCAGCCTGGAGGCAGGATTTTCGTAAAAAACACTACCACATGACGACACCGTGGCCAATTGCAATAAATTTGCAGGTAGTCTGAAGACTTACCCTCTGATTCTGATGACAAACGCAAGCTTAGGCTCATCTGGCACGTAGTAATTGCCATGTTTGCGAGCTTCACGAGCCAGGCGAATTTTATCTTGTTCTTCCTTCCTGTAGGTGAGCGCGTACTTCTCAGCACGGTAGAAAATTTCCCGCCTCTTCTTAATGCGGTTCTAAGTAAAACGGAGATGAAACTATGTTATAATGATCAAGTGCAAAGCGTACTGAACATGTTTTTTTTTTTCTAAAGAAAGAAGGTCAGTGGATAACTTATAGATGATGGCATCTTCCATAATTCATCCTAGAAATAGTTTTAGGAGCTGAAACTATTGCTGATGTTCATCAACGAGCCTGAATGGTTATAACAATGATTAAAGATATTTTCTTATATGTATTTATAATGTTTACCCCTCGCAGTAGGATGACACCAAACTGTCCGATACTTGAATAAGCAAACTGGTAAAATTGTGGTAAAGCCACTGTCAGCAAACATGTTCAGCGTGCAAATACACGACCAAATTGGAATTTATTTTAACGATAAAAAAAAAAGCAAATCTTGATAATTTGCAATTCACATACACCAGGCATATTATGTAGTCATGAAACTAGAAAACTGCATGAAGGAAGTGCTTCCTACAGGACATACCTCATAGATATGATTTCATTGAAGCCAAAAAATAAAATCAGGATTTGCTTACAGTAATTAGTGACTCCAATGCCGTAAAATCAAGATTACTGGTGAGGACTTCTCTACTTGCTTTCTTCTTTTCTTTTCTTTCCTTTTTTTTTTTAAACTAACATAGTATTTTTAGATCAACACAAAAGGTGAGGAGTGCAGAACACACACTGTAGTGGATGCCTCTTAACTCCAACAATTGATTGTGCAGCTACTGACACTGGACGACACATACCGTATACTGTAGTTACTTTTCAAAGCATGAAGAGCGCAAACTAGTGAGATGAACCAAATGATAAGCTAACCTTCTTTGCTGTTATCTTGTTTTTCAGTTCCTTGGCTTTGCTTGCATGCCTCTGCTTTCTGCGTTTCAAAACAGTTTCCGGGACAGCAGGCTTGCGGGCTGCTTTGCTGTAAGTAAATGACAAAGAAAAAGTGTTAAAGACCTCCTACAGGCACAGCAAACTTTACAGCATGCCAGATCTACTGAGAAACTTGTCAGAAGGGCCGTGTCAAGTGGCAAACCAAAAATGTAGAGCCATATATCTGTTCGCATTACCCCGTCGGATAACCGAAACAGGAATAAGTCTGAATTTGGGACTAGCCATGAAGGAAGGACAACAAAAACATGATTCGTACAATAGAGTGGCCTGCATGTAATCCTACACATGAGCGCTATCACAACCCTCAACGAAACATCTTTCTACAAATTCAGACCTTGAATCTAAATACTCAAAGCCATTAGAATTGATAAATTACAAATCATCATTTAAATGTTTCTTTAAATAACACCAACTATGTGTAACTAACAAACAGTTGGCTATTTACTTTCACATTCGATGAAACACTCAACTACCAACTTGGTTAGGCTACTTGCTAAATCTTATCACATTATGAAATGATTATTGTAAATTTTTTTAGTTGCATAACTTGTACAACAAGCTGCATACATACAGGAACTTGCACAACAGTAAGGTACCATTGAGAAGGTGCATGGCTTGTGCAACAGCAAGTATATGGAACCACTGAGTGTGTATGGATACCATAGATTGTGTAGGAAGCCATGTAAATCGGAGCACTAATTTGCAGCGAGAAATTCTATCTGTGACACTTCAAACCTCCTAATGAGCCACTAGAAGTTTTGAAGTATCAACAGTCTACAACAGTGAGCTCACTGTATGGAACCACTGACTAGGTGCACAGCTAGTACAACCATACAATAGGTAATGAGCATATCGGATCTATGATTCATCCAGAGGATATCAAATATACTGTCAGCATTCATGCAGTAGTTTGATAGCTCAACCTATGCAGAAGAGCTAAAGCAATTCCAGTGTAATGAAGGGAGGAAATGTTAACCTGAGGGAATTTGAATCATTCGCAACATATTCCTTACTAATTTCAATTCAGCACTATCTCTAATCAAAGTATTTGATACATAAACCACCTGTGACAACATCAGGATTTAAGATTTGGGGGTGGGGGGGAAGAGATGCCTAAAAGAGTTTTTTGAGCGGGCAATAAATTTTGCACATTGTGCGAAACAGAGTGAAAAGTGTGAGCTTAGTGAGTGGGGTCTGTGTGTCATGTAAATGAAGTCCGAAGTCCAAAGTCCATTGGGTACTAATTTAGAATTGGTGACCGGAAGTGACGTATTCTTCCTAAAATCCTTGTTTTTGCTCAATTGCACCCTAAAATTAACTCTCTCAATTCTGACCTTGATTGGTGGTTATTTACGTTAAAGCTAGGCCTAAATAGCTTTTTACACCTTCGACTTAGTTTATTCTCATCAAATATCTAATTATATCCATCATCAATAAACTTGACTGGTGGTCACTGATTCTAAATTTGAGCCGAGCATTGCATGATGAACGTTACGGTGAAGGGTTCAACACGGACATGTGATGTAACGTAAGACCATACTGTAACGACGTTGTGTTACACTAAGCTATAGTAGCGAAGGCCTAACTAACGTTGAAGGATACTCCTAATGTCAGACTCGAACATTCCCCTAACCCTGCGAGCAGAATGGAAAAGACAAAAAAAAACATAACCCGTTAAGGGACAAATACAACTCAACGTTCATCAAGACCAAACATGCTTATGTTTTTTTCATAACCTAAGTTAGGCCTAACTCACACTACAGACTTGGGACGTTAACCACATAGGCTTACGTACAGGCTTAGTGAACGTAACGCACACACAGGAATAAGTCAAATGTACCACTTAAAATAACACAAAATAGAAATTGCTATCTCACAAAAGAAACAGTATGTCATAGAAGAATTTGACAAGGGGTTCTTTTTAATGTTGTTGTTAAGATCAGTAAAGTGATGCTAAGGATAAATGCAGATAGAACTTCGTAACTGAATTCACGTACTCGTTCGCCATGATGGCCAAGTAATAAGAGACCGATGTAGGGGATACTTGTGTGAGCGTTAACGCACTGTACCTCGTGTGACACTTTCTTAGAACAGCCCTAGTATCCACTACTGCACGGTGTAACAGGGTCACTTTACCTCAACTAAATATTTTCTTTGTCTTAAAGCAGTTTTGTGCAACCGATTTTCAACTTTTGTGAACTGGTTTGAACTGAGAAAAATCATTTATGCTTATCATTTGTCACACTTTGTATTTCGTACGATTCCGCCGCAATTATTGGTAGCTAACAGTCAAACCTGTGACATGTAATGTAGAATGAAAACATGTATCTTTATTGGAACAAGACGAAGGTGGCATCTTGAAAGCAAATACAATCTTTAAAGTCGAAGTAGCAAATTGACAATACATCATTGCTTATTTCGTTGTTTCTTTCCATAGGGACAGTCAGGTATGTATGACGCCCTAAGAACCAATCCAGGATCAAAACTGGCTGTATCAAACAACTACAAATACTGTTGACACGTACATTTATTAGCAATCAGTTCCGCGATATACATGAAGTAAGCTTTGAAAGCAGGCCTTCTATGCACTAAATAGACTGATACTGAATAAATACTAAATGGATACTTTTAGGTACTTAATGGATACTACATGGATATTAGACAGATACTAGAGACAGATAGGCAGATGCACAGATAGAGAGATGGGCAGTTGGACAGTGGACAGATAGACAGACGGATAGCTTGTAAGACAGACCCACAAACAGAAAGACAAATCGACAGACAGACCGACCGAAAGAAGAACATATCGACAAAAAGACGGACAGAAGGACAGACAGATCGACAGACAGAAAGATAGATCGATAAATAGATTAACAGATAGACGGATAGACAGGTAGACTGGTAGACAGATAGATAGGCTGGATATATAGGCTGGATAGATAGGCTGGATAGATAGGCTGGATAGATAGGCTGGATAGATAGAATGGATAGATAGGCAGCATGGATAGATAGGTAGATAGATCTAGGCTGGATATATAAATAGGCTGGATAGATAGATAGATAGATAGATAGATAGGGTGGATATATAGGCTTTATAAATAGGCTGGATAGATAGATAGGCTGGATAGATAGATAGGCTGGATAGATAGATAGGCTGGATAGATAGATAGGCTGGATAGATAGATAGGCTGGATAGATAGATAGGCTGGATAGATAGATAGGCTGGATAGATAGATAGGCTGGATAGATAGATAGATAGGCTGGATAGATAGATAGGCTGGATAGATAGATAGGCTGGATAGATAGATAGATAGGCTGGATAGATAGATAGGCTGGATAGATAGATAGATAGGCTGGATAGATAGATAGATAGGCTGGATAGATAGATAGATAGGCTGGATAGATAGGCTGGATAGATAGATAGATAGGCTGGATAGATAGATAGATAGGCTGGATAGATAGATAGATAGGCTGGATAGATAGATAGATAGATAGGCTGGATAGATAGATAGATAGGCTGGATAGATAGATAGGCTGGATAGATAGATAGATAGATAGATAGGCTGGATAGATAGATAGATAGATAGGCTGGATAGATAGATAGATAGGATAGATAGATAGATAGGCTGGATAGATAGATAGGCTGGATAGATAGGTATGCTGGATAGATAGGTATACTTTATGAATAGACAGATAAAATAGAATAAATCGAAGAAATTTGATGGAGTAACATGTCTTTCCTCCTTTTCTCAATTTATCTTTTATCCAAGGAGTAAGAAATGTACTGTTAAAGTGAGTTGCTAATCATAGGACACAGTATGTAAAGCTCACTTTACTAGCTGAGGATCCTACGGCGTGATCTGATTCTGGCGTATAAATTTTTCATGGGTATGGTGAGTTATCTTTTGGTAAGTTTTTTTTTAATAATTATTAAAAGAGAGGCCACTGCCTCAAACTCCACTCATCCATAAGGTGAATACACGTCATAATTTCTTTTCTCAAAGGGTGGTCAATGAGTGGAACAGTATACCTGAGGATGTGGTTCTCCTTCTTACTGTAATGTGAATCGGTTTAACTCGGAATGCGTTAGATAATTCTTTGAGGTTAGTAGCATGGGTTTAGGGTTTTGTGTTTATTTATTTTTTTTCACATGGTCTAGTTATTTACTCATTATGTCCCTCCTGATCCTGTTTCTCTCAACTAAGGTAACCTTCATTCTTATTTTAGGCTCACATACTTCCATGATTTCACCTGTGTCCACTGCAGCATGACGATTGCCTGATTGTGTTCCACAGAAATGTGTCCTCTCTGTGGTCAACTACTCTTATTCCACACAATGTATACTGGGCAGATTTGTAGCGTAGCAACTTTCATAAGATTGAAGCAAAGCGACTCATCTTTTGGTAGCCGACATGATATAGCGACGGGACTTTTTCAAAGTAATATATCAAAGTTGGAACGACAGTTGGCAGTTTACATCTTGTCGTTCTCCATGGGATTATTATTTTAGTTTAGTGAAAAGGGTAAGAGTAAGAACAGACACTGTAAAAAGTCAAAAACTCAAACCCTAACTAAAAAAATCAGGTGATTCAAAGTCAATAGTCATTGACTCGGGTCAACGAAATGCGACCCACAAAATAATCTAAACACTATGCCACTCTAAATGATCTCCAATGCTGATCGAACGTTACATGGTTTCTGTGAGCATCCGTACATAGCATTACGGCAACGTCATGACTTGCGTACAAGCGGAAAGTTCAGGGGATTTTCCCGAGAGCCAAATATAACAACTGTACGACGAAATAAGTAAAAGAAATAATGAAAATGAAAAGGGCTTCATGATGTAAATTTAGCTTATCTGTAATCAGCGGGATGGTAATGAAGCAAACTTGGGAAGTCAACAGTCAGTAACTGAGAGCAAATACCTGCTTACAGTATGATGGCGTCTCAGAGGAGTGCAATCCTGCCATAAAGACAAAAGATTGTTCCCCTATAGGCTTGGCGATAGTTACAGCACATCTGAAGCCGTGTGGAAGCATCGTATAGAACACTCACACACACGCACAGACAATGGACAGTATGGCAAGCGTTATAGCAGACATGGAAGGGACCGGAGGGGGAGGGGGGGGGGGGGGAGAAAGCGCAGACTTGACACTGAGTTGAATGTAGGTGGAGCATAGAAGTAAAAGACTATAGCGAAAACGCAATGAGGGTATGTCGTCCGGGTGAAGCATTTAGTGTGATGAGATGGTGTCCTGCAATCTTTAGATGAGGGTTATTATTTCTCAATATGCATGGTAGCCTACTTACAGCATGTAGGCCTCTAGTGAACTTTCACGTTGGAGAGTTAGAGGGAATGGTTTGGAATACGCGACGGCATGGGTAGGGAGGAGAAACATTTTCTCACAGTTTCTTGCTATCTTACGAGTGTCCCTTGGGAGGGAGAGGGTGGGAATGTGTGTGTATGGAAGGGGGGGGCTAAATTTATGTGCGTAATTTAGGAAATCATGTAACACTGAGCGAACAGTTGATAACAATTTATTTGTGTCAAATTTAGAGTTCGAAGTCTTCCATCACCTCACCCCGCCAACAAAGGTTAAGTATAACACATGCGTAAGTGAGCAAGTACAATACAACTCGAATCCCAAATGGAGATGGAGATGGGAAATGTACACAGCTTTGTGGAATTTTCATTCAAGTTTTCTTCCAAATGATTTAAAAACATGAACGCTGATTGTTTCAACATCCTCTTTCCAATCAAATTGTAAGTTGACTGATAGGAAATGTTCTTTGAATTTCCACGTAAATTGTGAGACCCGCAATTAAGAACAATTGACTTTAAGCTGCTGACACCTTTTTCCCCTTCTCAGCCATCCATGCAGAACAAATTTTTTACTCAAAACTTTTGGTGGAAGGCATTTTATGTTCGAAGTTTATTATCAAGGCTACGTGTTCTTGTCTCTACAGTATGTGTTTTTGTTGAAAGGGTCGGACAGTTTCTATTCGTATAATAGGTGACTTTATACTTGTCGCCTACTTTTTAAAGTTTTATCACCGTTTATGAATGGTTAGATGTTTGAAAAATACGTGAAAACAACATCGGCAAAAATAAGGCTTACACCAAAGAAAGACGAAATATCGTCTTCCATGGGGTAGCAACCACGTTGTCACGGTTTTCCAAGGAGTAAACTGATGAAAGTCTACAGGTATAAACACAGTGTACAGTACAAGCAGAGCTATTGCAAAAGTCCCTTTAGGTAAGCGATGTCGTAACCATGTTCGCTTCTGGGATGACTTTTAATGGGACTCTTAAAAACACTTGCAAGTTGTACGATTGTTCCATTCGTAGTCAAGAAAACCCCCTCAAAAAAAATAAATAAATAAAAAAAAATAAAAAAAAACACGCGCACAAAGAAGCCAAAATATGTAGGCCTATTCGTTAGTAAGTTAATAGGTCATTGCACATAATGAACGGTAGGAAATTTATTATTTAGATGTCTTAAATTACTTCAAAAATGAATCAGATTTGAGGAGTAACTGCTGCCATGACAACTATACCGAAGAATGTAAAAAATCTAAGCACTTGATGATAACTGCCTCTGCACAATGTTTTGATTGTAATTATTAATTTTAGAGTTATTAAAAATGCATCAAAATAGAAGGAAACTGTTGTTTTCACTTTCGAACCTCCATCCAGAGGGAGGATGCTAATTTGTAAAATCGAGGAAAGACCACTTTCGATTCTTTTTGTCCATAATCGACTTTTATAGTTAAAGGGACACACTGAGTTTGAAATTAAGGAAAGGTACAATACGACATGTCCTGGCTTCGACGAATGATAGTAAGCAGTGCGCATGTGCGTGTGAGACTGTGAAGGTGGGCTGTAATTGATGATATTTCGACGGAGTTGCGTCTCAGTGTGCTTTGGCGGGGGTTTTTTGTGGGTCTTAGTGCTTTCATTGAGATACAAGGCAACAACTTCATGCATGAATGGTATACGTCCAGTCACATGAACGCTATGACCGCGTCACATATTACGGAAATAAAAACATATTCTGGAATCTATTTTACTTGTTTTTTTGTTTTTTTTCCAAAGAAGTACTTGCTGTTACCATTTGATTTTATCAGTTCGACAGTGTAATGTATTGCGACATAATGTGCAATGATGTAAATGCAGACCTGCTGAAAACTTATCTACCTGTACATATCCCTTTAATTGCCATGCAACGTAAAAACCACGGAAACATGTTCTACATGGCGGCTCTACGTAGCTAAGTAGGAACCTTTTTATATGACTATTTCCCAACCACCTAATTGAATTAAATGCTCTGACTTTCGGGTACTTTACGACTTGCACGAAGGGAATTTTGGGATTAGGTGTTTGGTTGCGGACAATTTGTCGAGAAATATTATGAAGACTATACCCGATACTCATTTCGAAGAGGGAAATGTTGTCGCAATTAAGTCATATGAGCTCGATCGTGCCGTCCATGACTTAAAAGCTTTTGTAACTTTTTTTTTCCTTTCATAACAATCAAAGTCTTTGTATTGTCATTATCTATTTAAGTTTCCTTTGGAATTGATTCAAGACATACGATATTACAACATTAATTCACTTTTCTGTGAGTTCATTGGTTTTGCGTCTGTGTTTGTGTGTTTGCGTGTGTGTGTGTGTGAATCTGTTTCGGTTGGTGCGTCCATGTGTAAGGATTTGTGTGACTAGTAGAAAACCCCATCAAGCAACTACCGTATAGCCTCAGTGGGCTTTTAGTCTTGAAAACCAGAAACTTAACAAAAATGGCGGACGATGACCAGCCGGATGGCTTCCCAAGTCGAGAAAGAAGATGTTCTCTTGTCGATAGAATTCTACAGACTCTGTTATCATCGCACAGAGGCGGGTAAGTGCCAGTCATCTTTTGTACGCAGACAGTATGGAAAACGTGCACGCTTAAAGTTGGGAATCTTCAATTTCACACACTATCGAGGGGTGGCGATCTTGGGGAACATCCCCCTCACGAAAATTGGGTGAAGGGGCTTTAATACGATCTATCCCAACATAAATCTCTCCATGTGCCAAATAGTTTCATGCCTATATCTACTGACATCACCATGTGCGTTAGGCTAGTTTTATTTGGACGAGTTTCTATGCCTTCAATTCTGAAATTTCTCTCCCTATGCGTGGTTATGAAGGGCTAATTTTGCTGCTGTGCACAGTGTTATAACACTTTTCTTCTTGATATAAGACATCTTAAATAGACAAAAATCTCTTATCGGGATACCCCTTATGCCCCAGGGAGTCCAATGACCGGTGAAATACGTCTGTATCTTGCACCATACATCACCCCACACGTCTCAGATGAGTTCACGCACATTCTGCAATGCAACATTGTAGCAATTTCCGGAAATAACGTTCTAAGCTCGCTCTTTGTCCAGCAAGGCTTTTTTAAAAATCTAATTTGAATTATTATAGTACCATACGTCATTGATTCTATAGACGCAATCTTGAGTAAATAATACCAATCTTCGCTCAAAGAGTTTCCAAGTCGTGAGGCAAATCCATCATTGCAATGCTTATGAAGTTTGTGTGCTTGGAGTTTTCTTTCGTCTCGGTCACCAGAAGAAAAACAATTATCACCTTGTAGATAGGAAGGAAGGTAGGCATGTAGATAGGTGGGTAGATAGGTAGAAATGTAGGTAGTTAGATTGGCAGGTAGAAGGTAGAAACGTAGGTAGTCCAAGTTGTAGTATAGTAGCTCAAGTTAGGCAGGAATTTTTAAATAGGTAGGTGGATAGGTAGGTAGGTGGATAGGTAGGTAGGTAGGTAGTTAGGTAGGTAGGTAGAAGAAATTCTTGTGCAATTATCGGGTTTCTGAAGTGATTCTGATTATTAAAGTGTATTGGCCACAAGCCACTTCTGGAACTAATAGGTGTTCTCAAGACGTCCCGTAGTGCCACACATGCATTTCAGGCTGTGATATATGTAGCGAAGGGCGTTCGCAAAGTATCTGCATGCTTTGCGTCCTTGACGATAAATAACATTTAAGCTGAAATAAGGGAAGTTTTACTTGAATTTCCAGTCTTTCTGCCTATGTTTCAAGAGCATGGTAGACATAAATATTAATTGAAATATATCACCAGTCTTAATCAACGCTGTTCCTTGTCTAATGAGTGACCCGCTACACTTTCGACTGATAAACTGGTCACCTATAGTATAATCTGCTAACTGCAAGGCGAAGTCTGGCAAAATAGATTGTCACAAGTGTGACCAAAATGGCGTCCATCATCAGTCTCTCAGTTAGGACTTCTAATAAGTCTAGTATTCTGATTTCATTTGTACAATTTTTGTCTGTGGTTGCTACACGTTCACCATATCGATATTCCGCGGTGCCCTTCATTTCGCTGTTGAAAACAACCAAAACACGCCGGCCATGGAGCAGGGTATCTCCCCGCCACGGGCCTCTGCATTTCAAGAATGTTTTGTGCGAAATTGCACGCTGAGATCACATACTTCTCACGAGTGTGACGTAGCACTACGTTACTCGGGGTTATGTTACGTGTTACGTCACCACTCTCAGAGTGACGTTTAGCGTATTTTCCCCCTGAGAGAGCCTGATAATACTCTCCAGGAGCCTAATCAACTCACGTGACTAGAAGAAAAGAAGAAGAGAAAAAAAAAAACACACACACACACTGTAGGTTCTACTAAATAAAAATATATGCATATCATAACTGGTGATGAAATCCTTAGCGAGGAGAATTTTAAAATCATGGTATTTTACGGATTCTATCATTCTACAAAAAGGAAAAACATGGATAGTTCCATATTGTATTGCTTTTTCAATTCTACCGGTGGAGACGGGCCTATCAGAAATGATTTCCACTCATCTATCTGCATAATAGTATTAAACAGCACATACGAAAAGTCTCTCCAGTTACGAAACCGCGTAGACTCTATCTCATACACGATGGTTATATTTCACGGTTGTTTGACTGACGGATCTCAGGTTGATACGTTCATTCATCATAACCACGAGACGACCAGCCAAAAGTTCTTCGTTGTTGTATTTCTCCTGATATGGGCATGATGGAGTATAACGACAAGGCCTTTCTAACATCTTTTCTTTTTTTTTAACGGTATTAGCTGACGTTGGAGCTACGTCCCTACGTACATCGTGTCTGTTTTTAATACATCATGGTTGTAGTAAATAAAGTGAAAACGACCCATTAAAATGACTGTTTTACCTGCCTTATCTCCTCCACTTCTCACCGTTATAACAGGGGGTTGTAATCGTTCGGATTCACTGATTTGACCCGGGTGCTTCCTGGAAGTAGCTTCGTTGTTTACGTTAAATGTTACCAGAGTCATGCGTAACAGGAAACGCGTACTAGCGAGATCCGAACGACATGTTTATCACTTTACTCCAAAAATATGGATCGCGAGAGGACGTGATATGCATGAGTCTAGCTATCGCGACCAGGACGCACGACGAGGCTTGAGTGCAGGAGGTGCCGGTAGACTGGGAAAAAATGGACTAAAAAAAAAGAAAAAGAAAGAAGCTGATCATATAGGGAAGAGGATGGGTAATCCCCTAAACCAGTGGCAAGAGCAAAGGGGAAGGTAATCATTACAACACCTGGGTAGTCTGTGGTGATTCCCAATCGGGAGATTTCTCGAAATGGGCTTATCGGCGATGGACGGAATAAGTTTTTTAAAGGATAAAATTCGTGAAAATGAAATGATTACATTCCACACAATCAAAAACTAGACGCAAATTGCACAATTCTTCACCTCAGTTGAGTATTATTCACTTCGAAAAAAATCTGCCTTAGAAGACATCCGCCATGTCAGTCGAGGAACGGAAACGAATATCTCACAACCACCCCTTCCCCACAACCACCCCCTCCCCACAACCTATCATACCCTGCACTTCGCAAAGCAACAGGTCATGAACTTACAAAAGACACAATGTTCCTGTAAGATCTTACGTTAAATTCAATTCACTTGTAAGTCCTTTGTGTAATAAACTAAAGTATGGTAGTCCAAACGACAGGGACATGACCGGGTATGGCGAACGAACATACACTGGGTGAAGCGACCGCTATAAGACCGTCATGCTTTTATTGTGAACTAATTTAGTCAAATGCCAAACAGTGCATAGCTTCTTACAATTATTAGTAATAACTTACTAATAATTGGAGAATTTTAAATTGGAGAATTCGTAAATGTAACTTACACTGAATCATTTTTGGAGGAGGTTCCCTGCTGCGCCTGCACCTAATTATCTGTTACCATGGTGATATTGATGAACATAATTGTTGATCCGATTTACGTAACGCCAGATCCACCTTTAAAAACGTCATGGTATCAGTCTATGTGTGAGTGGTTATTTATTTATTGGGGGAAGGGGGGGGGTGGGTAATGTCAGTTCATCATGATTTGAAACAAAATGAAGAATGAATGTGTCATTTATGCTTGTGTTTATGAGTTTTTTTTTTTTTATTTTTTGGCAATGCAAGCTCATTGCATCTCAGTAAAGAATGTCATCTACACTGTACTTTTCTACTTAGAGATGACGTCACTCTTGATTTTAAGGAATACAAAAGAGAAAAGCACACACACACACATGCACCCTCATCCGCTGGGGCACACTCGTTGTTTTCAAGATGGACGTAAACAAAATGACTTGTCAATACTAAATCTTTTTGAATTGAGTTATACTTTACGATTACTTCCTGTTAGTCAAAGATTGTGAACCGTCTGGATAGGACACCGTGACCGACTGAACTCATCTCGATAAATGAGCGACTTTGTAATGTCGATATTGGTTCTTATCCGAAGTTGAGTATTAATAACCGTGAACCGTTTCGGTGTTAATGGGGACAGTCCTTGGGATGAGTCGCAGGTGACGAGATGTCCAAATTCCAACCTTCCATCCTTGGACGACGTTGCCAAGAAAAAAGGGCGCCCCTGCCCTCCGTGGCGGACGACGATTCAGTATATAGCTACGAAAAACACATAGCGTCGACAGCTGCACAGAGACGCTACGCAGGCTGCGATAAGGGTTGATGTGCAACAGCTTCCGTTTGGATAGATCACGAAGATGAGGTGGGGGAATACTTGTAGGTGGGTGGGTGGGCGGGGATGAATGGAGGAAGGAGGACCAAGTTCCCGTCGGAGGATTGATAGTGACAGCCTGCCAGGTTAAGAGCAGGTAAAATGCAGAAATCTCACCCATAAAGTAGCAAAGAAACTGTCTTTATTGTTTTTGAATAGTCCACTGAGGTATCTACGAAAAGAGAAAGTGAGTGTTCATTTCTGTCTTTTTTTTTTCTTAAAAACATTTCTGCTACGTCATGCAACATACGTGATCTACAACCTCGTCTTTTTTTTCTTTCTTGTAATTATTTGTTGTTATTGGTTGTCATTGCTCTATATTGAGTGACGAGACAAGTAATCAATTGATGACGCCTTCTCTTAACCATGCAACAGTGACCTGACATTTATATATTTTACACCTCTGCCCTAATCAAGTGACCTATACTGTTCACACTGGCTCTAGCTCTAAAAGCAAAGAAAAAACTGTCGAGTCCTCGGACTTACAAATTATCTTACAATGCTTCGCCATGCTTAGCAGAGCATTATGTCCATTGAGTCTTTTTAATGTAGCCAATATCTTCAGTAACAGTATGTTTGTAAGTCTTCTGGTTAGAACGTGGGCCATAAACTACGCAAAGAGAGCCGTATTTACGGCTCTGACGCCACTAAACTCATAAGTACACGAGGGGGTATTTCGTGGAATCGCTTGAAAATATACATTGCTTTCTTGCACGAAAATTGTCTCTAGATTTAGCACAGATCTAAAGCCAGTATTTCACGAAGACAAAGTTGCACATTTATATTGCGACTACTGCATTTTCGAAAATGTCGCAGAAATTAATGTGCGAAGTAAGTGAATATGTATCACGTGGAACGCCAAACTTACGCCAGAACGTCGCAAAATATTATCACTATCTTCGTACTAAATTATCAGGTCGTGAAACAACCTAGCCAAAACCAGAAGACATTTGTTTCAGAGCGAATTCTACAGCATGCGCGACGTTAGTTCTACGTAAGTGGTACGTGACTGAGATTGTTGTACTAAGACGTTGCTATCGTTTGGTCTTAGACTAACACAAAATCGTCACAGAAAATTTTGAACGTATTCAACAATGCTGGAGATGCTTTTGTGATTCCTGCGAATTCAACAGGCAGCTTTGCTATTGTTTTGCTATATTTGACGAAATTGCGAAATTTAGTCACAAACCATAGGCAAGTGATATACTAGCTACTAGATACTGAAAGCATACCCACTGTAGCATACCCACTGTAAAGAGGTGATTCTTTCATTGTAAAGTATCTAAGGGTGGTCTTAGTCCTAGCTACATACTTATCGAAAAGCTGGTCTCTTCTCACAAGGTCGACGTTCAGTGTTGCTTCAAATTTTAATCCAACATCTATGTTCAACATCACATACGGACATGTCCCAGCATGTTCAGTGCATCTCACTGCTTCGTTTTTTTCAAATCGCAAAACGACAGGTTAAGAGTCTACATGTACTCACGGTAGTTGTTGCAGTAACCTATATTCAAAGCCTGAATGGAAACATATCAAAGAGATACTATAGTGTAGTCTGAAAGATTAGATCTACAAAGAAAGAACGTCCTCATTTGTTCGTCTAGTTTACATTTAACTTCAAGTCATTGGCTCATAGTTGCTAAACCTACACAGATGTAGAGTGTGCAAAAGAGCAACATAAAAAAAAAAACTATCAATACAGATCCTTTGCTGACGTCTGTTGTAAATCTTTCAACAGGAATGGTCCGCTGTATGTGAAGCACTGATGGTGCTAATCAAAGATGTCTCTTTTAATTTCGAAAGCAACGAAACGCTATCTAAAGAGGCAGCTTCTATCTCTCCAAATGAGACTGTGAACTAAGCAAAAAAAATATCGAATGCAATCACCCTAAAAATGCCTGCTCTAGAGAGGAAGTGGAAGTCAACATGCCAAAATACTTCTAGCAAGGTTCATCACGTGGTACGGAAGACAACCTGTGCACGACCTCTAAACGTTGACCAAGATGAAATGCCGACCTGGCATTGATGTAATAATAGGATCTGACCGACATTTTATTCCTTGCACGTACAATATTTATTGATGGGAATCAGGAAAGCTGAAATGCCTACACTGGGAACGGAATGGACAACACACTGACCTAGAAAGAAAACTAGATCGGGCCCAGTCATTTTTTTACCTTATCTGAGAGAACTCGGGAACATTGCAAGGTGTAGGAACCCAAGGTATGACCAGAAAAGACTTGGTACATTAGATACTTTCGTCACTGCCCCTTCACAATTTTTTCATCCAAACCTCTTGGTGGCCCTTATGGACTTTTGACCTTCTGTGGTCCCTCGACAGGTATGAATTCGTAAAAACAAAAACAAAAAAAAGCAAAAAAACATGCCACAGACATTACACAGAAGCTATAACACAGCAACGCACATGCTAACCCCTTGAAAAGCCAAGTCCATCAGTGGTTGGGTCAATGTACTTACTGGCCCAAGGACGATTTGTAGAACATGCTTGTTATTTGCACCACGTTGACACAATAGCGCCATCGCTTCCGGTCACGTACATTACGACAAGGGGATACTAGTTGTTCTCGGGTACAATGGATTTGGTAGAGAGGTGGGGGTGGGGGTGGGGGATGCATACTCACCACTGCTCATATTTAAGTACATCAACTTTTGAAGCTGCCGGGCTCCCTGACTGAACTGCTGTATCATGGCAATAGTCTAGTTATGATCAAGTTCTCCAATAACTCATTAACGATGGCACTTACAAGTTTCCGTTTCCTACTTTGATTAGTATGTTACGTTTGTTCGCAACTATACTCAGTTCAGTGACGTCTGCGTCAGACTGTTCAGCTTGAGGTTGACACCGGATAAAAAAAGAAAACAGATACCTTTAAACCGATCGTCAATAGTCGACTACAGACTAGTGTGAACTTGCTGATTAACTTCACTTTCCACTCATCAAGTTAGCCTTTGCTAGGTAAGCTTTGTGCGACAGCTGCCTAATTCGTACTATTACTAGTACATAATTTCGGTGACAAGTCACAGCAGTGTGCATCGAACTGACAGGTTTGCATGAACAACTTAACGTGGGACTGTGAATCCCGGATATATGAACTGTCAACAATGTAAAAGGTTCTGCTTTTGATTCGGACGGAGGTTGAATAAAAATTGGACCCCTTTGGTTTATCGACGTCGATTCATGGGAAAGTTAATATCAGAACAACCATTTCATAGAGTAAAAATGCCCAGACCAAATTTATTCACGAAATTCTTCCGGTGAGTACAAATCATGTATTATTTACGTATCGCAGTTTGAACTACTATGACTATTCGTTGTCGTATTCGTTACTCCTAAGAACATGAAAGTGCATACCTTACAATTTCTATGATGTATACACATGCATAGGACTACGGAGGAGTTAAGACGATACTAACAACAGCAACCCGTACGTCATATCACAGCGGTCGTGGTTTATAGTGTTGTTGTAGCTGTATGTCAATATATCTTAACTTGTTTCTCGAAATTTTGTTTGTTTCGTGCATTGTGTTCAGTAATTCAATATATTAATTAGATAAAGTGTGTTAGTTAATGCACATTTATGTTCTCGTCCTTAAGTCACCTCTTCCACCTGATTTAAAATCTGCTATTGTAATTGCTCTCGGTTAATTTTTTTTTTCGCCTGAAAGGCACGCGAGAAACCCAGATCGATCAACAGCGGAAGGCATGCGTATCTGTCATTATCCCTGTGCAATAATATATTGTAGTACTGCGGGCAATTGTACACCCACCAGAGAAATCACGTCCGTCTGTAGGCCTATTTATATATTTTATGCTAATGCAGTATGAGTTGCACCATGCAAGAGGGAACTTCCGTTTTTCATTTGACGTTACGAGGGTCTATGTGCAGCTTCGCGGGACAGTTCCGTGTTTCCTCGGTAAGACGAAATGATGATAATGATGCTCAAGTGCGATCTCACATTCCTGAAACGAGGCACGAGGCCCGGTGAAAGTGAGATGTAACATATGGATGTGTCGACGGGAGGTTTGGATGTTAATGTTAGTCTGCAGGAATATAATTCATGCACTTTGGGTTCTTCGCATCTTTCAAGAAGAAACACACTATAGTGAAAGCGTCAGTCTAAAATTTGAATGTCAGTAACAAGGAGGGGTGGGGGGGGGGGGGAGGGGCCAGATGGAGGAAAGGTTTTCCTACCCTTTAAATAGCTAATATACGTACAGTATGATTAGTTGCAATGTGAGGAGGTGATTAAAATTAATAGCAATTTCGTTAAAGGAATATCGTACTATCAATATTTCAACAACGCCCCTCACCACTCTCATATAGACCCACATCTCTTCGGTCATGTAGACACAAAGTCGTTACTGCATCATATATAACACTAGTGATAATGTAAGCGGTTCATGTATCGTTGGGTATGTTTGCGGCTGTTTTTGTAAACATCACTTGGATACATTTGAGGACGGTATTCCCCTACAGCATGGGGATAGTTATGTATCACATTCTCAGCCAGTCAGTGTGCCTTTTCCACCTCACGGGAACTAAGTTCAGTTTGGTATTCCTGCCAGTGTGCAAGGACTTCATATAAAAGAGAATAATAAAAGAATGAAAAGAAAATAAATGACCTCCTCCCCCCCCCCAAAAAAAAACACGGCATCTTTAGTTAGACTATCCATTGTTTGAAGTCGTTTATCCTAACGTATCAAAACCACTGCTAAATTACAACACGTATCAATTTCCACCAAGCTTGTCACAGCAATTACCACACGGCTAGCTGATCTTTCTGGTATACCGTTGGCACTAAACAGCCGCCTCGCTTATATCGATTGTCTTGGTCTTTATAAATTATTTTAATGCATAGACCTAAGCTCAAAATCTAACGGAGTATACATGTCGGTTTAACAGGCTCTGCAATGTCAATATATAGGCACACAGCTTTGTCATTTTGTGCTATAGAACGTAAAATCTGATACATCTTTAAAAGTGATGGCATTTCCTTGAATAGCCTATCACTCACACACATACGTACATACGCGAATTTTCCAGTTGTCGACGCTACAGCGTCAGACGTTCAAATTATACGTTCACGCAGTGCTCCCAATATTTTCTTACATACATATATCACCCTGCATAATGTTGATAGCGACGTCTCCTCCAATGCACTTTTAAAGTACTAAAATTTGTAGTGTCCCCGTCCACAGCGTGACTCATTCACTGACATTATACATCATGGCGCAAGTTCTGTGAAAACCCCTGGGGATATTCTATACCTGAATAAAATAGTATGCAAATATATGACTTTACAGTCCTTCGATTTCTGTTCTTTCTATTTGATGCGAGTGCTGCAGACAGCCGTTTAGGTGTATTGACCAAGATTTGTGCACACAATAAGTATTGACATAGATGGCAGTTGCTTCAAATATCGTATGATTTTCACAAAGTATGGTGCAGAAAGACTGACAGGAACAATAGCACGATGCTGCTTAAAGGGGAATTTACCTTCAAATCACGGTGTGAGTTTTCCCACAATATAACAACAGTCACTGCACTGTATATGTTCTAACGTCGAGGTAATATCGTCATGGCCGAGAATGACGTCACAGGGCTGTGTTCTCTTGTTTTGTTATTTTTGTTCCTTGTGTAGGATATACGTACCGGTGCCAATTGATAGTCAATTCCATTTCAGAGCGTCAATTAGTTGTCAGATTATTTCCATACTCTGAGCAGCATATTCGTCAAGCTGAGAGAGAACATAAAAGAACGAGAAAAAACTATAACAACAACAAGAACAACAACAACAACAAGAAAAACAAAAAAAACAACAGGAAAAGCAACAGCAACACAACAGCACCAATAAGGAAAGGTTGTTTTTTTTTGGTGGGGGGGGGGTAGGGGGTTGATAACATTCAAAGCAAGATGTGCGGTTTGATGAGAAAATGCAGCCTTCATTATTAACCATCTTTCTCTTTCATTTGATACCAACCTGGAGAACAACATCTATTTGTCACGTTTCGTCTTCACGTTTCAAATTTCACGATCTGGAGTGTTAATTACAGTCAAAGGAAAATTGATTTAGTCTTTCGGATCAACTTTTACGTTCTGGGTTGTTCGCTGCAATGTTCCTTACACTTACAACATGAACTAGTTCTGCTTAAATTGAAATATTTGAAAAATTAAATGATTTTTTTTTTCATTTTCGGACAAATATAGACCTCGTACGGTACAGCAGACTTACTGCTTTTTGCAACTGTAAGAAGTCCTCCGATGTACTTTTGGAAATGCAGGAACCAAAGCACATCCTACTTTAAGCAATACCCGAACAGATTACCTAATGGTCTATATTATACCCTTTATATGTATTCGAGACTGTGAAGATGATTAGGCAACCTTTAGAGGGCATGTGGTGTCAATCTGAAAGAAGCAGCTGATACCAATAGCATATATGAAAAAAAAAGACCCCCTCGTGACTGAGCAGTATGGAGAATCTTAGCTTGTTACAAAGTATAATAAGTCCTATATGAAAGACAATTGTGACAGAGTTGCTGATGCTGGTGTCTTCTTCTTTTTTTTTTCTGCTGCGTAACAGCCAATCAGCCTGACGAAAACGGTTTTGGATAGAATTAGAGGTTTGGGCCACCTGCGCTTTAACCTCACTTCCATAGGCACACCGGCGCATCTTTCGTTTTACTCCTGACTATGAGCTGGGTGTAGGCCTACACATTGCGAACCGAATTAAGTAACCGACCTTTCGTTCGTCATAAAGTGCTCAATAACCATGGCAACCTATCCAATCCATTGAAAGTTTTGCTGTAAGAGATAAACGATATAACAGCCCTCTTTGACGAGTCGATACACAAATACTGTAAAGGTCTGACCGTGATTGGATAATTGGCTTAAATTCCTTTATTACAACTTTCATCGACGTCATTACTTGCTTAGTGATGAATCTGGAATGACATCTTAGGGATGAGAAGGAACTTTTTCTTTTGAAACATTTTCTCTGAAATATACCCTTATTGCACGTGACATCACAATGACCCACAAAATGAAGCTCTATCACGTGTATGTGCATTGCGTCTATGTCATTCGATGATCAGTGCGGACCTAGAATTGTGCTTTGTTTGTCGTAAAAGGGAGGGGGGGGGGCACTCGTTTGTTGTTATGTGATATCACTGGAGGGCGGTCTATTGCAGTTTTATTGAATAATCTGTCACAACGGAGATAACTTGTGATTGTCTTGTGGCACAAATGAGTGAATCAAATCACTGCGACCATTCATGTCAAGTTTAAACACGTTGCATAGTCATAGATCAACTTATTCAACATGCCGGTCAATGTGTCGTTTGCCTGTCTTCCGAGTAAGCCTAAGTTCCTAAACCTAAATGCTCAAGCGCAAATCCTCACGATTTTTCAACTAAACGAAAATGTGTTACAATCTGTAACTTGACGAGAAGTGCTTGTATCTTCAAGCTATGTATGGTGAACACTGGTCATCTGCCATTGCATGCAACAATTCCTCCCCCGAATCGAGATTGTGAATAGTTCTGGTAAATGAAGCATAGTTGACTGTTATAATTTGTTAGGTTTTGGCAAATAAATTCAACCATACAAGAATTGTGATAAATTCTGTCCCGTCTCAGATCACTATTCGTGTAGGATAATTAGCCCATGTACTAGAATAAATACCTCTGAGAGGAGGCCGGGGATGGGAGGATGTTGTAGCCTTTAAGTCGTAAATAAAACTTCAGGAAGGAAAACACGAAAACACTTTGTTTTAGATCCTCTTTCATGTCACTCTGCATGTTGTGTTTTTCTAACAAACAACATACTGTAACTTGAGACTCTGTTTTCTTCTTTGTTTGCCGAGTATGATTTGATATTCATTACGCAATAAGAGACGAGTGGGAAGTTCATTTTGGCCTTAGGTTTTCCCTGGCCTAACTGACACACAAAACGGTGAGGGACTATAGGGAAACTCCCACCTTCAGTAGTTCATGTGCTGTTAGCAAGATTCAGTTGCGTAATAACTAACCTCTTTTGCATGCAATGTTTTTATTTTAGTTCCTCATGTAAGCAACGCCATAATCTAATTTTGTCTGAACTGTTCATCAAAACATGAGTCAGACTTACGGTTTTACATCCTTTGTAATAGTTGGCTTTTGTGAGTCATTCTATCAGTATATTGATGGTAACAATATACCCTTCGCATGTGACGTCACATTGGCACATTGGAGCGTCCCTCCAGAGGGCAAGCTAACGTGTGTACCTAATCAGGCTAGCCATTCATTAGTTTGGTTACCCTTGGGGAGGGCCCAGATTCGTTAATTATGTGAAGTCAATGCAAAGGGGCCTATTATTAAAATTTGATTGACGACTTTGCCTTCACACTCCTTCGGAGTGTAAAGGCAAAGTCTACCTTCAAAATATGATGTGATTAAAAATCTTTTTGGGTGTCCACAGTTTGGTGAGGTGACCGTTTTGGGGCATTGTCCAATGTCCGTCGTACATATGAACACCCTCCTTCAAGAGTGTGACGTCCTCAATCGTCCTCTGGACCCAATATGGACCTAAGCTCTGCGACTTAGACCCATCTTATAGCGATAGCGTATATTTTGCGTGGGTCTCACAAACAGCGTAGAGTTTACATCTAGATGCACAATGGCTGGGGGTCAGTGTAGCCACAGAATGAAAGGACCATTTAATGTGTCGTTTATAAGCTAAGGTTCGGTTTTGGCCAATCGCAATGTAGTGATGAGTTCAATAGATGTTCAAAAGATGTCTTATGGACGATGATAACATACGCTACCCATAAACAAAACACCACTAAGCAATATCTTGCACCAACATTAGACTGTGCTCAGCCCAGTCATCTCACCAAACCCATCACTATCCCACCCCCTCACCTCCTTAGGCCCACCAATCGTACAAGACTGTTACCCGTATGTCAGACTAAAGCCAAAACGCAGTGAGTCAGCCAATGCAAAGTGAAGTGATCCACCGGCCTGTATTTTACAAGAAGGACGTTGAGTGTTACGAGTGGCACCGATAGGAGCAATGTTTTGTCTTCAAATCTTGCCTGGATATGTCCCTCGGCAATGTTCCGAAGATGCTCGAGTTATTCGCTTCGGAGGATGCAAAATGTGGGACCATATGTACGTTCGATGCAATCATAAGAATTTACATGCAGGACCATAAGAATGAATTTGAGGAATAAAGAATATGAAACAAAAGATACCTCAGTCTTCAAAGAGAGAACGTATTGGTCGTTTTTTTTTCTATGTCATCTTTTAGTACCCCAACCGCAGAAGTCGCACCCTCCCTGTCACCCAACTCTTCATCAAAGTCAAGTTTGTACTTACATACATTGTATTGTATACATTGTAATACATGCATCATTCCAGCGCATCATTTCCGCTTTGTAGCTATGCTACAATGCACGTGTCAGTCTGCGTGCCATTAATAAAACATCACTGCTCAACGGCTACAAGTTGTGCTGTCGAATGTCAGTTTCGAACCATACAACCGTCATATTCATAACAAATCCCCAAAATGAAAATCATATGTGACCTCATAAACATAATTTTATGATCCCTAACATAGCTGAGTGATTAATGTTAAGTCGGTTTCGCGTGCATAAAGTGCTTATCCAGGGTACTGCCTATGAGGAAGACCATTGTGTCACTAGGGTCGTTTTTTCCTGGGCCGACTGATTCCTAAGAAAGGTAGACAGATCTGTTTTATCTTGTCACCAACAACCATGTGTGTAGATCATCTGTGTGCGATGCACGAAAGACACTAAAAGCTTCATAAAATAAATGTACCTGAAAGATTAACGAGCAGCGCAAAACTGTGTTCACAACTTCAACAATGACACGTACTGTACACTCAATCAGGAAGAAAGCCTCACAGGCCAATTGGCAGTGACTGCGCCAAGACCGAGTGACATGCCGATTTTGCAATCCGGGGAAACCCGCTTTTGGCATATTTATGTAATCAAAACAGTAGATACAAATGTAGCAGGAATTTCTTTGCGTTTTTTTTTCTCTTTAGTTTTCTTTCCGTATGTTTCGTGTACTATAGCTTTCCATATGTTTCGTATAATCTAACTTTCCTGTAGGTTACCTTCTGCCAATTGAGTCAAATTTGGAAAATCAAATTTCCAATCACGTAATCATTTTTTCAGACCACATGTACGAAAAGAGAGAAAACAACCGTGTCATATGTACTCTCGGGAAGTCCATATACCCATCAGAAGTTTAATTTTCTAGGGTTTTTATGTGGAAACGCTCCTTCTGTTTTCTAAATATTTTGGTTCATCAGAGCAACTGAATTGCACTAATTGATAAAATTGTGCGGTTCATAAAGTCTATCACACATGTCAGTATCCTTCACAAAGAATAGGCCTTAGTCCATAGAGATTACTTTCCACTTTCGCTCAGAAATGCAAATGTTCAATGAATATTCAATGAATATATGATATAATTACGCTGATTGAAAAGACGGAAATTGCGAGGTGAACCTGCGCCATAACCTAAGAAGAACAGACTCAAGTTGAGAGTTACACTTCTCTTCATTCTATTTGGGACTGGGTGGATCCGCCTGCACTTTACCCTCCTTGTTGGGAGCTTGGATGAGGGGGGATCTGTTCTGAGATGAACAGGGTGGAGTTAAGGAACGAGGAAACAGGAGAGAAAAAAAAGAAACTCAGTGGGAAGGGTTCTTGAGTGCTTTAAGGTTGCATCATGACTTGGTTTGCTTGACAATTAGTAGTGGTGTATCATCACTTGGGTTTTCTCAGCAATCAACGGTGATGTATCATCACTTATTTGCTGTACTGGTGATTTGTCATTACTTGTTCAACAACTTTCTTGATGAAAAATGTAGAAGTGGTGTACATATCATCACTTGATTCACTGAAAGATTAGTGGTGATGTATCATCACTTGACTTGCTTAACAATAAGCGGAGGTGTGTCATCACTTGGTTTGCGAAACAATTACTTGTGGCCATTGCGGGGTGTCATCACTTGCTTCGCGCGGCAATTTGTGGTGGTGCATCATCACTTTGTTTGATGAAATATGTAGTAGTGGTGTATCATCACTTCATTCGCTGAAAGATTAGTGGTGATGTATAAGCACTTGGTTTGCTTAACAATTAGTGGTGGTGTGTCGTCACGTAAGTTTGCTGATCAATAAGTGGTGGTGTGTCATTCTTTAGTTTATTCAATAACTTCTGATGGTGTATCATCACTTTGCTTGATAAAAAAAAATGAAGTAGTGGTGTATCATTACTTGATTCAGTGAAAGACTAGTGGTGATTATATCACCACTTGATTTGCTTAACAACTAGTTGTGGTAAATCGTCACTTGGTTTGATGAACACTTACTGGTAGTGTGTCATCACTAGGTTCGCTCAACAATTAGTGGTGGTATATCATCACTTGGTTTGATGAAAAGTATAGTAGTGGTGTAGGCTTGTAGCATCACTTGATTCGCTTGATTTTGGTGCATGGTGTATCATGTTTCCTCCGTAAATAATGACGGTAGCTACCACTAAGATACTTATCTTTCTTTTTCTCGATAAGCACTGTGGTTTGCTGTGGAAGTCTTGAAAAACGAGAGCGGTAAACAAAAAGTTAAAGAAATTAATGGAACTGAGAAGCAAGGATGCATGCCTGAAAGTGCATAAGGAATGTTTGTATGTTAGTATATTTGTCATAGTGTATGCTGTGTATTACTGCGCCAATGTCACCATTGGGTACAATTCCCAACAACATTTCCCTCCATGCCTGTCGATTTTCGATATCATTCCCAAAACGGTGTAGTGATTCTGAATTAATGTATCGTTGATAAACTTCTTGGTGACGCTTCTTCCCCGCCTGCTTCACCCACTTCCCTCTCTTTTGATTCCTTGTTGAAGGCAGGCAAGGAGTTAATGCGATAGTTTTGGCATATGTATGTGTGTGTGTGTGTGTGTGTGTGCGTGTGTGTGTGACGCCTTGACTTGTAGACACGACGTCTCAATGACAGAGGGTTGCTTGAACTTCAATGTTGTTGTACAAGTAGTCCATTGTGAGAAGTTGACCCTATTCTTTTCAAGATGCGCCAAAGGTCATTTGAGGTCACTTGATTGGAAATTCTTAAAACCGCCTAAGGAAGATATCTCAGCAACTGAATGTTGCTGAAACTTCCAAGTTCTAATTATTTGTATTGCTTTATAAGTAGATGTTCGCTGTTTTGGAGAGATCAAAGGTCGCGTGGCGTCAGTAGAGGTCATAGTGTGAAATCGTTGTAAACATCTCAATGAGGAAAAGTTCTATGAATTTCAAAGTTGCTTTGTAGGTAGTCCATTGTGAGAAGATCCCTATTCGTTTCCAGGCAGGTCAAAGATCATCGAAGGTCACCTGATGAGAAATTTTGAAAACCTATTAAGAAAGCTATTTTAGCCGCTGGAAGTTGCTTGAACTTGAAACTGTTATAAATTTGGTTGCTCTTGATGAGTAGATGATCTGTGTCATGTTTTGGGGAGGTCAAAGGTCATTCGATGTCAGTAGAGGTCATAGTTTAGAAACTTTAGAAACACAGTATCTTCGGAAGGGAAAGTGGCTGGAACTGTACAATTGGTGTATAGCTTGTCCAGTATGAGTAGATGATCCCTATTGTTTCTCAAGGAGGTCAAACGTCACTGAGTTCACCCAGAGGTCAAAGTCTGAAACTTCAAGGGAAATATCTAAGCAACTGAATGTTGCTGGAATTTCAAACTGTTAACATTAGCACCTCTTGGTGAGTAGATGATCTCTTTCATTTTCTATGATAGTCAAAGGTCACATGAGGTCAACGAAAATCATGATTCGGAAACCTTGTAGAAATGGTGTCTCAAAAAGGTGATCGGACTTCGAAATTGGTTTGTTGGTTATCCTTTGTTTTTCATAAATATTGGTAATTAATCACAAAGTCCTTTGACTTTCTGGTTCACAGATGCAATTTCCGTCCGTCAAATGAGAACTTTCTTTTGAACTCCTACCAGCATTCTGGCGTGAGCTATTGTGATGACATGTCCGCATGAACGTTCCAAATCCTTTCTCTTTCACATGCATTCATATACACAATCTTCGTTGGATAGTGGATCCCACGTCGGCAACTATTTCACATCTTGTAAAACTCTACAAAGCTCTTCAAATGCTCTTGTACGATGTTGATTCTTTGTTATAATGACACTGCGTTAGTGGATCTTTTAAGCTGTATTCAGGAATTTGGGTTTAAGGCCCAAAAGATGGGCCCTATGAGTCATCTTGTGAAACGTTGCAAAATACCTAATCTGACGCTTCGTATACTTGAACGTATGAGCTTCTGCACCATTGCCGCCATCTAGAGGTTTTTACTGTCTTTTTGATGTATTCTATATATCTATATTCACATAGATGTCACCTTTGGTATCACCAGTTAAGAATTGGACTAAGTTGTTGATTGTAATATTGCCTTCTTTTTTCAATGTCAAAATGTAGACCTCGCTCTGTTCACTGATTTTAGGTGCCTACTGTATGTTGAAGATTTCTCTGCACTACCACATTCAACGCAATCTAATCATATTGTATGATGATAGTGGCTTACACGGACATGTTGGTACGTCTTCAAATGTTAAGCGGACTGCGAAATTACTGGCACATGAACTAGCTGCATGTTACAGCTTTCGTCAATAATTTTTGTGACGTGTATCGACACCACTTCAGCCATCTGTTAAAACTGTTAAATCGTCGGTTCTGGTATACAAATACGAAGAGTGAAAAATGCAGGCTGCAGCATGCGTGTCATGACACGGATTTAAATTACCTGCATGTCTTTGTGTGTCTTTACTTGTCAATCGTGTGCACTTTCCAACAATCTTGCATGGCGTCACAGATGCGATACGTCGTATGTCCCGACATGAAAATCTTCTCTGACGTCATTTGTAATCACTTTTTAATCGGATCCCTGAAGTGAAAGTGATTTGCATACTATGATACTGTGAGGACTCATTTTCTGTTACGTAATCAGGAGAATTAAGCCCAAAGTCGGGTCAAGAGGTAAATGATATACATACTTTAGCCATTGCTATCCACCTAGCGTCCGTAAGCCCGTCATGGCCTCCGCAGGTTTTTACATTCCATGCCATTTTTTTTTTTCATTTATGACCAATACTATTTGTAACCATGTAATGTTTATCTCTCCACAGTCCTCGGAGACAGCAAAGTTCCGACTTCTCTGAAATGTCTGAAGATGCCAAAAAGCTATGGAACAAGAATGCCAAGTAAGTAGATAATAATCCGGTCACTATACTTTCAAATAATTTACTTTCCACAAATATAAAACCCACCCAAAATTCCGGACACATTGTGAAGTAATCCTTTTCGTGACGCTGCACTGATTTATTTCACATCCCGTAACATGTATCTACCTTGGATGGTTCTTCTCTTAATATACATCAAGTTACAAATTTATTATAGTCTCAATCGCTGTATAATGTTGCATCCATTTAATATTAAATACCAGTGAGTGAAAATAACTGCCCTTACAGATCCGTTTATTATCATTATTGCTAGCAAACACATGGCCGATTTGGTCTGTAAATATGTCCCTTTAAACTTCAATTTTAAAGCAACTCGGGTATTGAATATTTAGTTAGTCAAAACAACTCTGGATCACTGACACTGCAGTGTTGGGATCAGTTATTTGTAAATACAGTGCTTCCTTGCACCAAATACTACAATTCCTGATACCGACCAAGGAGCAACGACTTGAGTAGTATGTTTTTGATACACTAGTGAGACCTGTACTGTTGCATATTCATTATGTAGGCGCTTTTAGTAAGAACCGTTAATTTTCAAGTATGATTTCTGTTATTACTGTTTTTTGACAATGCCATTGCTTTTCGAAGTAATTACTGTTTTCCTTCATTGAAAAACGTAGTCCGTGCAAGTACAACCTTCACGTGTACCTTTAGAAGTAAAGAAAAAGAAAAGATAAAACAGTCTTATCCTTCTGGTTTTTCAGTTCAAACGCAATCACTTTTTCATTGTAGAAAGTCCCGACTTTCCTTCAATTTAAAACTGCCCAGGAGGAATCGATGACTGAATCACATTTCTGGGAAGCTGATGCTTAAAAAGAGAAAGAGACGAGAGTGAGGAGATGAAGAAAAAACAAAAACATGTGGTATCACAAACTGATTGATGTATCTGAACTTTCTGAGACTTCTTAGTTTATGAGCAACAAAATCTATAAAAATATTACACAGATGACCTTAGACGATCACGCCCTTCAAACAGCTGTGTTATACAACACCCTTCAAACCATTGTGTTATATTCCCGCCAAATTACACCGTCTGCTCTCTCATGATTGGTCACATGAATGTATATCCTAGGTGACGATCAGCGAGGCGGCCATTTACGGCCTATGAGATTATTTTAAAACCACGAACTCTCGTAAATGATACTGCTTTACATGCTTTATGTGGAAGTTGTTTATCGTCATATGCAGTAAACTTGTAATAACGGGAAAGGTCAGGCAGTACCAGTTAACCTGCTGCTTATTGACTATTTAAAGACCTACAGGTGGTTGAGGTAGACGAACACTTCTCTTCTCACAAAACATTAATCTTGTGCAAAATATGAATTGAAACTGGGTTTGCCGCCAACAGCTCAGCTGGAGAAAAGCAGCATTTGAATCAGACGTACAATCCACTACGTATTTGAAAAAGTAAGCATTAATTATGTAATAAGTATTTTGTTCCGTAATTTTGCCGAAGTCTTAAGAGTCACGTTTAACATAAAGTCTATGATTTGCATGGAATGTAAGTACGTTTGTCAGAAGACTCTACAGATGTAAGGAATAGTTTTTCATAACTATAGGCTTATACCTATATATCCAAATATATATGGGGGGGCTCTTGAAGTGTACAATGCAACTTACGTGGGATATCCCTTTAACGTGTCCCTGTAATTGAAGTCCGTTAAAGGGGGGGTTCTCCTTTGTGCACCGAAATCCTTCGCTTTCCTCGAAGACCAACATACCGTCACGTCTGCACCACAGTGACATCTGAAAGATAAATCCTTCAGATTGAGTGATGTTGTTATATGTGGTTGGAAGTAACATACATAATACCAAAGGTTGTGAACGATGTAATTTGATATTCCGTTCCCTATCTTACCGCCAGGTAACATTGAATTTGAATTACTGTAGCTCTCAATATTGCAGGGAATTTATATTGCCATAAACATCAGCACAGATACATGTCCCGAGTTCGAAGCCCGGTGGATCCCAATATATATATATATATATATATATATATATATATATATCTATATATATATATATATATATATATATATATATATATATATATATATATATCCCACCATAACATTTTGTATATACACGAACTCAGTCTAACGTGCGTCAGATCAGGTCACGTGATCTTAATACATACCGTATATCTCATACATCATAACAAATTGACCGAATTCAGTTTTTCCAGTTTAAAATCTTATCACTGCATCTGACAGCAGCTAAGCACGTGATTTCAGCCTGTTTAATAATGTACTAGGGCACTAGGTTCTAGATTTTCCCTGAATCGGAATGTTTATTTTCCGACCTAGAGTGTCTGATGTAAATGCCATGTAATAAACTTTCAATTAAAATTTCAATTCGCAAAGGCTACTTAATTTGGGACTCAAGAAACAAACAATTTGCAACCTAACAGCTGGTAAATCACTTGCATACTCTGGGTTCATTAATCTACGAATCCCCTCGATAAATTCTTCCAAAGGAAAAGTGCTTGTGTAGATAAATAATAATAATGCTATAAGGTTTAAGACGTATTTATGATTGAGATGGCTTTATCGATGTGCATAGAGCAAACCCACAATTGAGAAATAGCAGGAAGGTAACCACGAGTCCTTACATACCTGCACTTAGCCCGCACAACGGACGTGTATCACTCATGCGTCATTCAGGTTTGTAGGCCTACGTTAAACGGCGGTACATACCAACACCTGCTGGGAAGTTTAACCTGCATTGAGAGGGGTTATTCGCCTCGTGTAACCATGATTTATCTTACCGTGGAAAACATTGAAAATAACCCTTTCCATGCAGTTAATAAGAGTACATTGGAATGGGTTATTTCGACGGGCATTGTGGAACACTATACCCTCCAATACGAGTGCAAGAATAGCAGTGCGTGTGCTGATATTGTAGTTTGGGAGCTTTTGTAAGTTCACCTTGTTGAGTTTCTATGCGCGGTTCGGTGGATAAGACACGGAGCTAAAAAAATAGCTCAAAGGGTTGTGTTTTGATCTTCGACTGTACATTAGCGACTGCATGAAGTTATACCCTGCTTGCAATCAAGTAGTGTATACTGGATAAGAGTTGGTGCCATTCAACATGGGTTTAAGCGAGTGTACCATACCATAGAAGTGGATTAAAGTGGATGTCTCCACGGTATAGGCCCTACGTGTTCTGAATCCGAAAACGTGGAGTTACCGCCTAAACAAAGACTTAAGCACGATCGAGCTGTATGGAGAGGCTTAGCTTGTTTGAAGTGGTATACCCCTAAAACAATAACTGTTCCTCTGGATACTGTTATCATCCAATAAATGACAGAAAAAACGGTCCCTTATTTGTGTATCCATATATTATCAGATTCAGGCTATTATACTCTTCCCCATTTCTCTAACGAACTTTTAAGACATCCCGGGGCATTGTAACAAACTAAAATTCAACCCTCTATACCTTCGTTCCGATGCCAAGAAACCCCCAAATGTTATGAAATCATGTCCAGAACATTTCTCGACAACTCCTCACTGAACCATTATAATCTCTGACCTTTGAAACCAAGTTTTTTGAGGAGGTCAGACATACCACGATCAGTGAGTATCATAAACAAGTTGATTTATTTGTACATTTGTAAGGAGAGGTATCCTCCGATTTCTGGATTTTGGCATGCCACGAGAAACCAAGGTGCAACGATGCAGCACTTTCACGTGTCTGAACGTATGATGAAGACAATGAAAAGTTCTTAGCCTTTCAGCTGCTCTGTTTCGTCTGACCCTATGTCTGATCCCTATTTTTGAGGGTAATAGAGTTGGAAACAGTAGATTAACTCTAGTTACAAACGCTCAATAGCTTCCGTCGTCCAATGAGAGAGAAGAGTTGGTAAGATGACGTGTTTCTAGGGTGATCTTGTTGCGGCTTATAACCTTGTGGCAGAAAAAAAAGCATAAAAAAAAACAACAACAACAACAGAGAAAGGGTTTAAGCCAGTTTAACTGTTTGCTTGGATTATAGATGATCTAAAAAAAGTTTTGATGGACTTTCCTCCTCCTCCACCCTAATGGGTGGGGTGGGGACTTCAATTTTAGTCTCATTTGTTTGTGATGACTTTGCAAACTAGCAAATGGCAAAATATTTCTGCAAGTTGATGTTACGCGTGAAAACGTCTCACGAAACGATCATCATTGCCATCTCGATGGGACTATCATGCGCTTTATTGGTGCACATGTTAGTTTTATAAAATATTGACATGCTCCGTACGATGGTGTGTTTTGAATCTTTGAGCAATGGAATTAACAACCCCCCTCCTTTAACAACCCCCCCCCCCTCCTTTAAGTGGTCATCTCGGTTATCAGAACTACACACAGTCCCATAGGCTTCAATTATTGGGGGTTGTTGACGCGCGTTCACATTTGTGTCACTGGAAAGCATTGATTCCATTGCTTTCCCCATACAGTCACATTGCTGTCAAATCGTGTCAAGTTAAGTCACTTACTTGTTATGACAAAACGATACCAGAAATGGAATCTCACCTAATGCACACTGAAGAACGTCACGGTCGACCAACTCTCCATATTGTATACACTCAATACTGTGAGAAAAGGATCCGCTATATTGTTTCTCAATTTTTCCACATTATGCACGGCCTTTTAAATCGAATGATGTTGTCCTTTGTGCATAGCTAAGTGCAGGGCCTTTAAAATTTGCTGGGTTAGTTCCTCTTTTCAGTGCCAGGCTAGTCCTTCCACATACACAAGTGTGCATTGGAAGTTTGTTCAATGGCTCTAAAAGGTTTATGAAAAGGTTTTCGTTTCGAACGCAATAGCCTTTGTTTACTCTTACTCTATATATGTTTATAACGTTAGGCTATTAGGCCTATCAGCAGTATACCTTATCACTATGCTTTCTACATAATGTGGCAATGTAGGCCTTTGAGAGATTTCGTGGTACACTGTGCATTAAAAGTTCCATGATCTTCTTGTAAACTTGCCGGAAAACGATAAAAGTGAACCGTTCTGCTGTGTTGTATGCGATTGCTTGTATGTACCAGCTCTGCGAATGATGTCTGATGACTTGTATTCAATGGATAGTTATGGTCTAAATTTGCATCAAAGAGTGCGATTCTTTTGTGCAAGAGTTATTGCAAGGCCAGACGAATAGCAAATATAATTTTTTTTTTGTTTTTTGGAAGAGGTGTAAATTCAGAGGCACCAAACTTTGGTTCCTTTCACGCTTTTATTAATGAATCTAATAACTTAGGACATCAGAAGAAGCTTGTAGCCTTGAACACTTCTAATCGTGTGTTTTTTTTCCTATTGTAATAACAAATGTGTCACTATTCGCTTTCCTAGAACACTTTAATGGCTTGACAGGCTGCGTAATTTACTTCTATTGTATTCATGAATGTAGCTGGGAGAAAGGCTTTACTTCTTTCTGTGCCCATTTCTCGAGGTTAAACCCACTTGAACATTCATCCTCCCAATAATATGAATTGGCCTAAATCCTGACAAATTAAATCGATGAAATCATCTGATACTGATAGCTTATTTTCAAAAAGTATGAGACATATATTGACTGTTTATTTTATTAATCGAAGATTGCCTTTTCCCTTCGGTTTAGCCATATAATATTTGCAACTGAAGCTGCAAGATTTGCGTCGCACTAAAGTAACTGAAGATTTGTCACCCTGCGGTCTTCCTTGTCTCTGTAATTTATTTGAGATCTTTTAGATGAGTACACGCACACACATACTCACAAACCACTGTTTATAAAATAATGCCCATAATGATTACGACAATTTGAGATTAGAGGCCGTGTGTGATGTTTGATGATGTAAAGATTTTGTCAAGCGAGATGAGGATGACTTGTCCACAAGTTTGCTCGAAAGAGAGCGCATGTCCCATGCATGTCTTGCAACTAGGACATTATTGAAGTAAATGATCGCAGAACGAGGCACCACGCAAATCCAGCATAACGTGGATGACGTCACAAAGTGTGCGTAATTCGAACGTTTCTGAATTCTACAGCACAGTTACTTAAGCGAGTTCGTGATATCAACGCCGTTGTTGAGTTAAACACTTAGATCTTTAACATGTTTTTATAGGTCAAAAGGTCTCCTTCAATACCCTTTACTATCGTGGCGTTCCTTACGGAGCACTCTGGCCTACACTCTCACACATTCAAAATCAACATAGCCCACGCATCCGATGCTCTGTGTGAGCGACCCCGTGTACTTACTTACTGAGTGTCAGCCAACGTAAAGGACCGAATCGGTTTATCAGAGACTAAGGTCGGTCAAGGCTGTTCCACATGGAGTAGTCACTCTGCATTGTGAAAAACTCGGAGATAACTCCCAGATTAGTATTTATATTTAAGCTGAAAAGATATTGAAACAAAGCCAGTCTGTAAAAAAGTAAAATAATGAATTAAAAAAAACAGAAAACGAAAGAGTACCATATTATTGTTCGTGATTAAATTGTTCACCCAAAACAAAAGTTGCATATGGAGTGTAGAAGTGTTGTAGTGACGTTGTGATATCGGAAAGCGATCACGTTTTAAAACTTTGCTCCTGATATCGCTTGTGAATTAACCCAAACAAAATCATTGGCACATTTGATGAAAAAAAAAAAAAATATATATGTAATAGAATATGTAATTTGAATGGCATATTACAGTAATAACGTAAGGAAAGTAGAAGTTAGACCTAAAGGTTGTCTAAAACTTGAGTTAACTGAACTGATTTACTTGATAATAAAGTGTCATGTCAGAATTAAGGTTATTTTACGAGGGCGGGCTAGGCCTTAGAGGGCGCGGTGCTAGAATTAACTTCTAGGATTTGAGCTAGGTCAAATGTATGCATCGGTGAGGCGAAAGGTAAGTATCGTGACTCGTAAACACCCACACCAGGGAGTTATGGGGATTACACTATTTTGTACTGTGGGATTCGTACGAAATCCATGGTTTTACACATATTTTATTCAGATGTGCTTTGGTTCCAGCTTATCCCTTTGATATCGTGATATCGTTTGGCAATTGAGGGAAAAGTGCTCCTGATTTAGTTTTGAAAATGTCATATTTTCAACAACACTAAAGTATAGTAAACAAGGTTGTGACGTAGTTTCCAAAATGGACGTT